>JARHVA010000693.1:2255000-2770000 GCA_037957365.1 Torreya grandis | reverse complement strand
TTCTTTTTTTTTCATTTAATTTTAGTTATTTTATGCTTTTTAAAATACTACATTTTTTTAGCATCAATGTTGTATGTGTCCTTATGTTTTTTCTCAAATAACCATCCCATGTTACACCTTAATGACACATGATGAGATTCGAGTGGGGCATATGTATACACATAATATTTTCACACTTTTATCAATTATTGGCTCTTTGCATCTTACAGGAACCTATCACGACTCAATATCTTTGAGTACATGCCTTAAGGGGTGCATCGAGAAAGGGGTGGGAAAACCTTTAGTGATTTTTAGGATTGTTGTCCCTTATTACCATATTATTCCCTATCCATTTAGCTCCTAAAAACATTCCCTAAGCTATCTCTCCTTCCTTATACATTCCTTTAATATTTTTATCTTTCTATCCTTATTTCCCTTGCTAAGTACCCTTTTTACCTATCCAGTAAGCTAGGTCAACCTGGTCAACCTACCATAGTCTGGGGTCACTTTAGCTCTTCAGGCCTAGTTTCCATCTGGCTGACCTAACACAAACTTTAGGCATTAGCTTGATAAGGTGCTACGTCAACTTGGTTTACCTAGAATAATCGACATGTTTGAGTGATTTTTAGGTCAAATACTCCTATATATATAAGGTCATCTTAGTCATTTCCATATGAATTTAAATTAGGAGTTATTATTTGTTCATGCTTCTTCACAATCTACTCTTCCACCATTCTACTTAAGGAATCTTATATTAGGTTTCTTATTTGGAGAATCTTAGTCTTTTGGATAGGTCTTGGATGCTTTGGCCTAACAAAGTGATCCTTATAAACCACAATAACCTTTTACGAATCCCCATTGGCCAAGGGAGAGATTGAGTCATGATGGGTTCATATTCAAGTAAGTATATTCTAACTTTGTTTTCCTCTCTTTTAGTACATAGAAGTAGCATTAGTGTTGGCTCAGACAATATTATTCCTCATATTTCATGTATTAGGGTGCTACTCATAGTTACTTTATTTTAAGTTACATATACATGTATTTGATTGCTTTTCATCTAACCCCTTACTTTTTACCACAAGCTTTGGTGAGCACTATATTAGTTTACTTTTCTTGTTATTAGATTAGTTTACTTTCTTGTTTATTATCATAAGTGAATATAAAAACCATAGACTCTTTTAGGGTTGTGTGATTGTGTTATACTATACACTTTAAAACCCTTCTTATCATGATGTGTTATGACAGATGATACAAGTGATCCCCTTATCGGGTTTATAATATCCTCATATTGGTCATGTTCCTGCTTAACAAGTGTGTGCCCCAATCGAAAGTATAGGTGTGATCTATCTTATTCGATCCAAGATTGATTCATTTGTACCATGAAATTTTGATTTCATATAGATTATCTTGTCTTTTTTATCTATATAGTTTGTCTTATATATTTGTGTGGTAGTACAAATCCATGTTTCATCATGATCTATCAAATACCAATGATGTAGTATGCTATTTTCTACTTGTACACTTTCTTTTTGATCTTTGTGTCTTTTTTGTCAATCAAATATGCACTCTAGCACAATATCATCATGATTTTAAACATATTGTGGTGCATATTTCCTAGTGCTACATTAAAAATGATTATTTGGACTATGATGATCAGAGACTTGTGGCAGCAATGAAGAATGGATAGATGTTTGAAGATAATAGATATTTATATCTTATAATAAATCATATATCACATATCTAATCATCAACATCCCAAATTAACTATTAATCAAATAATATAATCTAACATATACATTAAAACATCAAATATAAAATCCAACATTTCTAAAAAATTCCATCACAATCATCCTCTAATGTATTGTGTCATCTATCATCTTGTAAATCTTGTTTAGTCAGAACTACATCAACCTGAGGTCCCTAAAAACTATGTAGGTAGTGTTTATCCACATTTATTTTTTGAAGTCATCTCAGATACCATTATTCTTATTCTTATCTTCATCATCTTTCTTATTTAGGGAGAATTACATTGGCCTAAGGTCTTTCTTAACTATGTAAGCAACACTTGGTTACCCATAGTGTCTAAGGATAACTCGGCCACACTAACCCCCCTTTATCCCTTGCTCACTCCATAATATCATTTCCCACCCATTATTTCATTGTCACTTGACATACACTTTTATCTACACCCATCAAATTTTTAACAAATATTATCAAATCAATGTCTTATTTTAACCACATATCTCCCTGACATGCATCTTTGCCTGGGATATGTCTAAATATTGTAGATGATAATCCAATCCAAGATTTTAGCTCTCTCATTGAAATATTTTACCCTTTTATCATCATCCCATCATGGTTTCTTCCCATTTTGGGACAATTCAAAAGTCTTTACGCTATCATTTTCACTCCCTCCCATATGTATTTTCCTGGGACATCATCAATTTTAAGTTCATTTATTATGTCAATATCATTATTCATCCATCATATTTACATCCATATTGAGCCATCATATTCACATAATCTCATCCCTCTTTCATCTATCTACACATCCCACCTTTCATTTAATTTTTTGAGTGGCCATCCATCTCATTCCTCCCCACATGTCCCATCGAAGGGGAATCATCCATCTAATTTATTAACATCCATGATCATCTTTCTTATTTTAAATGTCATTACTCTTCTTCTATTTGTAATGCCCTTTCAAAGAGGGGCAAAATTTATACATCTAAATATACTCACTCCTCCATTGTCACTCATTTTATCACTAATTTCACTAATTAAAGTCATATTATTACTTTTCCTAGTCATAATCTATCATTCCCTTAATTATACACTCAAATACTAACCTTAGAGCGTCCCATGTCAATTGATTGTTTTATTATCATCATATTTGTCACTAATTCCTACTTATCCATTATTTCCTCATTTAAATTCACCTCCTAACTACCCTCAACTACCCCCACTTTATTCTATAAATCACCCTCTTAATCCACTAACTAACCTCATTTACTAATCATAATGACATATAGACTATTCTAATTTTCCTAGAGCCCCACATTAATCTCCTTTCGAGATTTTATAGGAATTTTTAATGCCTACAATATTTCTCCACCCTTGATCTTTCCTCTCGCAACATTTAAATCCAACCCTTCATTCCTCTCACCACTTATATATAACCATGCACACTCCATTAAAACTATAACTTATGAATGAATAAATTGAGTAATTAAATATTATCAACTTGTCTTCAAAGTGTCCTTATCATCCACCATTGATGTCTATATTCTAAGTCTCAAACCAATTGCCTTATAAAATTTTGGGCACAACCTTGTTTAGAGGTAAAATTATTACATTGATTGAGGTATATATATTGTGTTTCAATTTTTATATTTCATTCATTTTTCCTTCCTTGCCCAATCAAGTGTTTAGAATATATTTGAGATTGGTTTTCAATCACTTGGCATGTTATGACATTTAATTATCAATTTTAAATTTATCCTAATACATAAGTATCTAAATAATATGTCATATATAGATGTGTTTTATGTATCATGGAAATGTATGGAAGGTTATGAATCTTATGGATCATGGTGAATAAATGATACAAGGAGATGTAGCAAAAAATAAGAGAAAGTGAAAGGAAAATTCCAAGTGTGTGTATGCAAATAAAATTAAATTGAAAAATAAAAATTCTATAGAAAAATAAAAATGAAATAGTCAAAGGCAAGTGGAAAATTAAAAGTCATGAAAATTCATATAAAAATGATCGATCAATAAAGTAGCTTTCAAATCAACATAAAATGGAAAATAAAATGTCACCACAATGCCCTTAGAACTAACTATGAACTCTTAATCATATGTACATATTCCAAGTCCCATATAAATTATGTGAATAAAGTATGAAGTGTTGATGCACAACGTATCCTATCAAATCTAAACAATGATAACATCAAGTCCTGAAGGTTAAATATAGATAATAAGTTAATGCATACTTGATGCATATACAAAAAATTCATTTTCTAAACTAATGTCTCTAATGCATGGATATGTATAATTAATTTTTTTCCTTATAGATGATTATTCCTTATCTAATTGAATTTAATATTGAAGCACTTTTTTATTAGGTAACCACTTTATTTGTGTGTGAGGTTTAACAAGATTTAATTGGGCATGTTTATAATTATTATTTATATTTTTTACTATCTCATCATATTTTAACCTCTTAACCTTGAAATTTGAATGATATATGCTCATGTGTATTATCAAGTGTTGTTTTAAATTTTTATAACCACTATATATGAAATAGATAAATATATGTTATTGTAGTAGATATCACTACAAATAATATATGAGGTGTTGGTGGACCAAATAATATAGGTCATGTAATATGCCACAATGATGTAGGTATATGATTAGGTAGAGGAATATATATCTTAGTTAAAAAATTTAATCATATCCAAGTTCCTTAAGAAAAAGGGTGAAATTATTTAAATTAAAGCTTTTTATCAATAATAATACCTTATATTTATTGTCCTTTAATATAAACACTAATGAAAAAACATTCCACATGTGAAAGTTGAGCCTCTACAGGATCATTAGTAATTGTGATTAACACATTGTCATGTTTGGTTTATTCAACCTTAAAAGTTGGATTTTATACTTTAGAAGATGATACAACATTTTATATAGATCACTCTAGAATAAAATGTGTGCTTGTTGTATGCAATGGGAAATGTAACTAATCTATAAATCAATCATAGCTCGAAGAAGATAAATCCTACTTATACTTTTGATTGTGGATACATCAGATATTTGGGTTCACGACCAAGATGGATTTTTTAGACCTATATAAGGATATCTTACCATAATAAATTCACTAGAGAGGGTTCTAAAGGCTCCAGTCAAGAAAAACTATGCAATAACCCTAACTAGGTCCTATGTTTTCATATTTACTAAACTAATAAGTAAAGTAAAGTCTAATATAGTGCTCACCAAAGCTTATGGCACAAAGTGGGGTTATTAAAATTAAACATACATAGGAGACATATACTCATGTTAATGTATATAGGATCTTAATGCATGGGAGAGAAGTATAAATGCATATCTATCTACTCTCACAAAGGAGGAACAAAGTTAGGAATACTTACCTTTGAAGACAAATGCACCAAGCCTCATATCTCCCTTGGAAAAGGTGCTTCATAAGAGGTTATTTTGGTATGTATGGATGACAAGGATAAATCGTTTCTAGGCTACACAACCTATCAATGCATCCACAAGACTTCTACATAAGATAATATCTGTATCTCCAAAGTATGAAACCCTAAACTATGCTCCTCAAGTAGAATAGTGGATAACAAGATGCATAATATATATCTCTTCTTGTTATCTTCTCTTAGACTTAATTAAATATATTTGTTTATATAGGCATATCTAACCCTAGTCCTTTCTAAAATTTTAGGTTGACAAGGTTGACCCAATCGACCTTGTATCGTTATTAACAAAAAAAATTAGGTCTTATTCTAGGTTGGTCAAGGGTTGACCTAGACCCTAAATAATTTTTATAAATTATATTACAAGGTCAATGGGGCTGACCTAGACCCTAAATAAGTTTTATCAATTAGAGTACAAGGTCAATGGGGTTGACAATGTAACATAAACTATTAAAAAGGATTTCAGGCTAGGGAAGGGCTAATTAAGGTAGAAAATGACTAGAGGAGGGTTCAAAAGAGGAGGAAAAACTTAGGGTTCAAAAGAGGTGTCTATATATCAAGTGTTAGTATAGGGATAATAATCCTACAAAGCACTAATGGTCTACCCACCCCTTTATCTATGCACCCCTTAAGGCATGTGCTCAGAGATATTGAGACTCGATCGGTTATTGCAAGATAGAAAGCATTAGTAATTTATAAAGTTTTAAAATATTACGTGTATACATATTCCCCACTTAAATTTCATTATGTTTCACTTAGGTGAAACACGAGATGATGCTTCGAGAAAAGAACATGGCAACACATAATGTTGAAGTTGAATAAATTGCAATAAGGAGAAAATAAAATAAATGAAAGGACAAAATTGAAAAATGCATACCGATACTTACCTTAGTGTTGTATATAAATAATGATATGAAATAAATGTGAAGGTTTCTAATGTAGAGAATATTAGGTGAACCTATAGAGATTAGCAAAAAAGAGTGAAAAAAAATGCAACATAGTCATATAATAGGTGAAAATATTGTCTACGATGTCAAGATTCCATAACATTTTATGATTTGGAAAAATAGCTAGTAAAGACAAAGATATGATAAAAATATAAGATTTGACAATAAATAATTGAAAGGTAAATTATTTTGAATAGTAAATATAAATAAGGTAAAAAAAATCATTTGTTATATTTACTATTCTGAGAAAATAGAGCTTTGAGAAACTTAGTTAGAGACCAAAAAGCCATTTTGGTGAGCAGATGACCACTAAGATGGGGAGGATCCATAACATCCATAGTGAGTGCAGCATAAGTAAGTAATTAGAAATTTTGAATATTTTGGTTTGAAATTGAGCTAAATATTGAAAATTGATTGGTAGGCAAAATATAGGCACAAAATTTAACCCTATGAAATTTTAAGGTACATTAGAGGTAAAATAGGGTATGGAGTAGGAAGGATTCATATCGATAAATACCCAAGGCATTTATGGTAAATGGTCAAAAATTCACCACTAGGGATGAACAGAGTCAACCTAGTCAACTTAGTCTATAAGGAAAAAGAGAGTGATATGGTTGTCTACATAATAGTGGGCCAATTTAGTTTACTAAGAGGGGGTTGACTATATAGTAGTGGGTTGACTTGGTTTGAAATAGCCAATGTAGTATTGTTGATAGAAGTTGATTGTATCTAACAAGGATGATATAGTATCGCAAGGTAATAAGGTGTCCAATCTAGTACTGGATAGGCCAATTTATTATGAATTTGACAGGTTTGATTTAGTAAACCAAAGAAAGTGTAGGGCTAATTTAGTATTGAATAGGTCAATTTTTTAGTAAATGGAAAAACTAAATCAAATTATTTAAGGTTTTTGTAATTTTAAGAATGTATTTTGATTATGAATGACATGGAGATTTGATACATCCTTTATTGTTTGATATTTTTTTGAGACACTAGAGGTATTGATAACTAATAAATGCATCATGGATACCAAATCTATTAGATCGTTTGATGGATTTGGATAGAGTGTGATTAGTTACACTAGGCCTTGGAGGTATTTGGAGATGAGGCACATCATACTAAGTGTGATCTCATTGTCATGTTCCTTCGAGCATGGTAATGATTGATTATTAATTCTATATGGGTGGTGGATGGGGATACCATAGAGGTGGGTATAACACTAGAGGATGTTTATTCTTTACTTGGACTATCAATAAGAGGGACACCAGATGATCTTGACAAGAGATGAGTGCTAGCTAGGTGGGTGACATGCTCAGAAAGGATATACTTGTGTTTGTATGTTAGTCTTTTTTATTTGTATATCACATATATTTTAGACATATGGAAGGTCATGATTAGACTTTTGACAACATGAGTGTTGTGTCACAAGTCAAACAACAAGCTACCACTATATGTGATATCTTTATGTTAGTCTATTTTGGATCAAGGAGCACTATATGACTTTGGGTCTATCATCTGGGTCTAGCTCAAGCATGATATGTATGGAATGTTGTCTATAGGGTAGAACACCATGGGACTAGTGGTTTTGTTGAGTTCATAGATATATGAGAGGTTCACTATGTATTAACTAATGGGGATACCCCACGTGGTAGATGATAGGTTACTTTGGGTGACTAGATGGTGGAAGGACTAGATAGCACAAGATGTACCCCATGTGCTAGCTTTGTAGATGATCACACAAGGGGAGATTATGTGGAAGCCTTACACACATTGCTACTATTTTGCCTAATTAGTCTACTATGGTGACAAGGTAGGCTCAAGTGTAAATCATGGGCCACTATACCTAATGGGTAGAGTGACAACTAGTGGTAAACTTACTAGGGTAGTTTGGACTCCTACACTTAGTGTCCCCTCTAGTAGTGCTTGTTTATTTATCATGACATACTAATGAGATAACAGGGAAAGGAGGAGGAAGAGTGCCAATCGAAAACCATGAGATCAAGTTATGATATGTGAGACCATGGACTGGTCAAGTATGAAAATAGGTGGCTAGAGGAGGAGAGGACATGGATTTAAATGTAGGGGTATAATAAGCAACACAATAAGAACCATAGTAGTAGTATTGACCACCTTAGCCATACCATAGATAGGAACCATTAATGAAGGAGGGCATAGGAAATGGTGATAGCATAGGTTAACCCAACAATCATTTCAGGACAAAGTTGGTTGATATAATCACCTATTAGGAGAGGGTCATAGTGTGCACAAGTGGTTACTCCTAGATTTGCACTTGTGGGGAAGCAATCTGCAAAGGAGGTGCTTGGGGGATGAGTAGATAGAGAGACTACACTTGGTGGGTGAGTCAATGGGGAGACAGTGATTGCTGACACTAGGAGTAGTGATAAATGTTATAATTTTGATTTTAAACTTGAATATAGAATATTAATTTTATTTGATTATAGTAGATAGATATATTTTGATATATATATATATATATATATATATATATATATGTGTGTGTGTGTGTGTGTGATCTAATATCTATCTATTTTTGGTTTTATAGATCTGGTGAAATATGAGGTTATATGGGGATCCCTCATTATGGATGAACACCATGATAATTTGGATGGGGTGCTAGCACCATACAACCCCACAACACTTGATAATCCTATGGTACTATCTACCCTAGCCTAGGTAGGCTATTTCAAATTAATGGGGAGGCCATGAGGTAGTTTCAAATACATGGGGGTGGATTACAACCACTAAAAGGGGTAGGCTAACATTAGAATCATTACAAGAATTGGATGCAATAAAGTCGAGAGATAAATATTTTAATTGTCTTTATAATTCACCTATTGCATGCATCACAATAAAAATATCATTGGCACAACCAAACTATGAATAGCTTTGTTCAAGGATCTAATTTGATTATTGGTTTAAAATATAGGTGCACTAGGATTACAAGTATTAGAATTAGAAGTAAAAAACACTAGCAATCATAAAAACATTATCAATCACAAAATAAACATTGACACTAATTACTTATTTCATCACTTTCATAACTTGATCAAATGAAGAAGTATTTTTCAAGACATGTTTATTAATATTTTAAAAAAAATCATCATTATGACCATTCAAGGAAGAATTATGAAGATTGTCATTTTTGACATTTGCATTCAAATAATAATTTTTGACATTTACATTTATAGGTATTTTAAACATTTCCATACCTATAAAATATACGTCCTAATTTCCACTAGATAATTCCTTGGAAGAAGTTGAGTGACACAATAACCTCAACCACACTACCCTAGGTTTACAAATAACCCTTCTGAAAATGGATAAAATTTAACATATCCTTATTCTCTTCTTGGTAAAAGTATTAATCAAGGGTGTCATGATAATAACCTCTACTTATGGAACCCTAGAACCAAGTTTAAATTAAAAAAGGTCAAATATGGATATAAACCAAATTTATCATATAGTACCATCATTCCCTACCAATCCTTAATATATAAAATATAAATTATAAAAGTGTCTACATAAATAAAAATTCATGCCCCAAATGATCAATATATCCCTCGTAGTGATATAGAATGTCCCAATTGTTCCTCAAAGTGATATAGAATGTCAATATCTATCTCTCTAAATGTCATAAAATATCTCGATTGATCTTCAAAATCATGTGAATATGTCTAATTTTCTTTTTCTAACCCATCTAAATCATATAATGTTTCATAATTTGTCTAACATAGCTTTAATATCTGAAACAATCACATTTTATGGTCCCATTTTGATATAATGGATGAAGCTTACAAATCACTCAATCTCAAAAAAATGAGTTGTCCACAAAAAATTTTATATATAAAAACTATAATAATGTAAGTTACATATAAAAACATGATAATATGTGTCCTCATAGAAAAAAAATTATCTTTTCAAACACACATGAAACAGGTAATCTAAGTCAAGGGTAGTTAAATTTGTAGTAGCACATAAGATATAATTGTGATAATCCACCTAAAAAAGTGTTATTGTCAAATCGATATGTCAAAAAAACATGCAGTTATTATAATTATTGCATATGCATGTTATAAATAAATTCAATTTTAAATGTAAGTAGATAACACACAATAAATATGTGTTTGATAAAAATCACAACACCAAGAACATAGTAACAGTCAGTTAGTTCCATAAAAATATATGTAAACACCTAAATCCACATAATATCATTTGGAATAAGCCATAAGAACACACATCATGATCAAGAAGCACATAAGTATATAATATATTACATAACTCTAACATGAGATTACAATGACATGAACTATAATATCATATGACACAACTGGCACACAATGCAACAAGACACAATAAATTTACTCTTATAACATAGAACAAGCAATATATAACACCTCAAAGATCAAAAATGTCATAATAATCAATAATAAGAAATCATGGAGCAAGAAATATTCATCATATAATATAAGAAAGTATAATATCCATAGTTAATAACATTCTTAAAAGTATGAACAAGTGCAAGTCATATACAAACAATCTAAGTAGCACATTGATTACATTGTAATCAATGGACTAGCATAGAAAGATATAACTTAAAAAATATTTTAAGAATCCCCAAACATGGGCATGCCCCTAATGTAGAAAGGTCTCCCATAGGTGTGATCAATATCAGGCATCTGTATGTCTGTGTCTCACATATAACCTATATATCCTGCATCCAACTCATGTATATCATGAAAACATGTCTGTACAAATCGGACATGTAACTCAGCCTCTATATGACATATGACACCAATAAAATATGTATACCATCAAATAATGTCATGTATAGGTCTTCATTTTATATTTTTAAATATTTTTATATTTTTAAATATTTTTATATTTTTTGAGACATAAAAACGTTTTTATATTATTTAAATATTTCCATAAGTAAGCATTTGGTTAATCAAGGTAAGCCAAGGGGCAAGGTTATGAAATATATGAAGAGGAGGGATTCATAAAATCAATGACATACATCAACACATAGTGTGAACCAAGTTTAATAATTAAGTGGTCTTTAGGAAAGTGAATGCAAGTGATATGCCCCTACTATATGGTAAATTCATGTCTCAAAGGAGAGTTTGAAATAAATGGGTAGATGCAAGATAATGCAGGACAAAAGTGGGGGATTAAATATTTTAAGAACTTGGAAAGAATGTTAGAGACACTTCAAAAAATAATTTGGTAATGACATAAAAACATGAATTATGGAATTTTGAATGTAGTTTCTAAATATATAATTTTTTTCAGCACCTAGATGATAAAAATTTGTGAAATAGAAATATTTATGATAATAGGTTGGTCATTTTTTGTGAAAATATAAGGAGATTTCATGTGTACAAATGTACTTTTTTGAGTAAACGTATGAATTTTTATATGAAACTTCATATATGGATAGGTGAAATGTCAAATATTTTTGAGAATATGTTTTATTAATTTTATAATATATATATATATATATATATATATATATATATATATTACAAGTCAAGACAACTGAAAAATTAAAATTTCAAGTGTATGAACACAACTTTTTGACCTTAACTTCATGAAAATCATTTTTTTTTAATTTTTAAATCATAGTTGATAATGTGTAGATTGTTGATATTTAAGCTATATAAATATTTAAAAAGTTATAAAGGTATTTTTAATTATATGTATATATTCCATAATGAGGTATGTTATGTATAAATTAAGTAGTAATTTCAAATAATAGTTTGACATTGAAAATATATATATATATATATATTTAAAAACTATGTTTTTCCCTCTATAAATACATACATATATTTTTTTAAATAATAAAATTTGAGTGATTAGATAGGTAACAAAATATGGAAAAGACACATAATTTTTCACAAAATTAAATGGGTTGGTTCATGACAAGGTTTGGAGTAGGTTCTCCCCTGAGGCCTAAAACCAAACAAAATTTGGAGGGAAAAGAGAAAAAAAATATTGTAAAACTAGAAAGGGCATATACCCTTTGCAAAAGGCATATGCCCTTTTGGAACATACTATCCACACAGTAAATTATTTTCCCATTTGATTTATGAACCCCAAAGGGTGTGCATGCTTTTTAGAAGCATGCATACCCTTTGTGATTCACATATTTCTCTTCATTCCCATGAAATTTTCTTATTCTTTTTTTATTTTTAAAAACTTAAAACTAGTTTTTACTATTGTAACTGTGTAAATTCTATAAATTCTACATTCACTTTATCTCAATCACTACAAATTATTTAAAATATATTATACAATCGACTTATTTCAGTAAAGGTAAACAATGGGGTTATTAATTCATCATAAAAGACCAATTTAAGAGCTAACAAATGAGAAAATTAAAGATAAGAGAGAAACATAAATAAAAAAGATGAGTAAATAGGAAAGTGTACATAAGAGATTCTAGGTAAGGTGAAGTTACCTCATTCACATCAGATAATATTTCAAATGAAAATAACATGCCCAATTATGTGGAATTTAATTTAGATATGTCTTCAAATGAGATAAGAGAACTTAATCAATCCTTATTGAATGATGAAATTCAAAATGTAGAGCATGTAAATAATGAATTTACAATGAGTGATGAAACAAATGGAGAAATACAATATCATGGAACATCCATCCATAATGAAGTTTTTGAGCATGATGATAATCAACATCAAGTAATGACCCAAATTCATGTCTCCCATAATGAAGAGAAATTCACTTCACCTATAGGGTATAATGCACGTAGCCAACCCTGTAATATCCCTTGTATGGTTAAAGTGGTAACACCACCTAATTTAATACAAAATATAGATCCTACACCCACACCTCCAAGGATAATGCAATGAACACCAAGGTATTTGGTTGAAATAGATGATAAAATAATAGAACCTATGGAAGGTGAAATGTTAAAAAGATCATTTCAATGTCATGCTTAACATATATGGGACTATGCATTTTATAATAAAATTCATACAAAATGATGTCAACTATTTGTTCAATTAATGAAAATTCAAAAAATATGTCTTGTGATGCATATTTAGGTTTAAAAACAAGCAATATAGATGGAATAAATAGTGCAATAGTAAAGAATGTGTTTAATACATTTAAGGTAATGGGTAATAAAATTCAAAAAATAAATAGTAATGTGGCAATATGAGTAATAATGGAATATATAGTGAGTAAGCAAACATCTAAAGCTCAAATTCTTAGTAAAACAAGTAAATTTTGGAACTTGATTATAAAAACTCTTATAAATGTTGTAAAAATAAGAACAAAGCTTGATGACCCTTTACTCACAGATTATTGGGTGTTTAATGGTAGACTCCCATGAAAATATAAGGTATTAGTGGAAGAAACAAGACATTTGATTGAAAAAATTTTGGCACAAGAACACAGTGGTCTCATCTAATGTAAAAGATATTATTAAAATAAGAAAAGGTTAAAAAACCCATAAGCCACATGCAAAACATTTCTTAGACATTATTCAAACATAATTTTAGAAAAAAATTATTGAAAAAGTTAATGACCAATTGATAATTATCCAAAGGTAATATGATATGTGCAAGCCTTTCTATGTCAATCAAGCTTGTACCACATGTTGTACAATATATGTTGAATTTGATATGCAATTTGATGTTTTTCATCATATATATTATACTTTAAATATTGATGATATTATGAAGGAATGTATGGTGGCTTCCCCACCTAAAACATCAAGATAATTAATCCAAAGTCTTTTCTATTAAAAACCTGAGGGACGATTTTTTTTCCAAACAATGTTTAGATGGAACATGTAACAATTATGGTGGTTTGTCAAATTTAACCAACTATATACATGATCAAATTTCATGTGAATTTGGAAAGTAAATAGTTGATTATAAGAATTACAAATATGTAAATTGTGTGTTATAAGATGAAAAAGAATCATAAATATGTGAGTTGGTTATGAACAAAGTTTTTTATTTGATTGCATGTTTGAATTCAAGAAGAATATTATCTACCAATATACAAGACAAACACACAAATAAAAATGGTTAGATAATCAATTCAAGCTATAAAAATACAGCTTCCTAGTTGGCACCATTATTCTGGTTGTGGACTTTATTGCTAACTACACAATACAACCATAAAATGAGGTTCAATCCTAGTACTATAATTCAATTCAAGTTAGAATTTTTGTGTATATTATATTCAGGCATGCACTTGATAGCACAAATGACAACAAAAATATTTTGAGGGAGTACCACTTTTATATAAGCATTGATAGATCACATTCTCTATAGTTTTTCTAAGGTTTCTTTGAGATATTTTAAAGGAATGTGAATTTAAGAGAAGTCATGTTTGATACAGATTAAATTTGGTAAGATAATTGTGTAGGATAGTTTAAGAATTCTTGAATGTTTTACTAGTTAAGAAAAATGTATAAGAATAATGGGGTTCAACATTTATGGAGCTTATTTGAGGTTGTTCATTGAAAATGGGAACATGACGGTGCAAGTGCATCCATAAAAAGAGCCCTTAAAAAAGAGAAGGGAAAAAACAAGGATGGTGTTAATTTTATTAGTGCTACAAGTATTGTGACTTGGTGTAATTAATTTTTTTGTCATGGTCTAGATAAATATTCTCATGTGTGAAGTTTATTTTAGTTAATGGAGGAAAAATACAAGTTAATGTATGAATATTTTATTATGGTCCCTGAATCAAGTGTTTTCCACTTCATTTAAAGTTCAAATTCTAGTTCATGGACTATTTTTACTAGGGATTATCATGATTTTATTTGGGATATATGTAATTTAATTGGAATTAATTTGAGTCAAATAATATGTTTATGAATGGTATTGTATACCCATAACACCTATATAAGGTATCCAATCACTCTAATAATTGATGGATCATGAAATGGCATCATTGGTTAACTTTGAACACATCTCAGATCTTGTGTAACCAAGTGCAATTTATTTATAATTTAAATTTAGCCTTAGTTATATTAATGATATCTTTATTTTTTCCGATATGTGCTTAAAAATTGATTAGAATTTAAATGCAAGACATGTTTTTGTAATCATTTCACCTGAGGACAATGATGAGAGAACAAACTACTACATATGTCATCATGTAGAGGAAAAAAATTCACCACAAATGTCATGATGGAGAAGACCTAGTTTATCACATTGTATCTATAGTGGTTATAGGAACTTGGGTTTGTAGCTATTATCATAAAAAATAAAAAATAAAAATTATTTGAGGACTTTGAAACACACATGATGGTGCTTCATTTTTCAAATATGCTTATCACTACAAATATTTAAATAATCAAATATCATGGAAAGCCTAACAATAAAATTTTGTGGAAATTTCTTAAATTTGAGCATGAAGAGATTCTTGAAACACTTAAAAACTAGAGCTAATCCTAAATGTATGTTTGATTGAATTGGTAAGGTTAGTATGAACAATTCATCTTGCATTTAAAATTAATATATTTGACTTATTTGATTTGTTATATTTTAATTTTAAATTATTTTATCATTAAGTGTTTATTTGTTAACTTATTTGATTCATTATATTTAAATTTTGAATTATTTTATCATTAAGTGTTTATTTTCTTTAAAGTATTTACTAACAATTTTAATGTAGGTTAGTGGTACCAGATGAGCTTTCACTTTCATGTGGTTGGTGTTGTAAGAGATACTTATCTTCTTGAAATAAAGATAAGATAAAAAATAATGCATTCCTCTATATGATCTAGTCATTACTCATCTAATTTAACAAACATATTCGACAAGCTTCTTGTATTCTTTTTTAGGTTATCTAACTCAAGTAGTAGATTTCACACTCTTCTCTAAGTATGTTTCTTGTAAAAAGACATAAACAATGCTTCTATCCCTTGTAATCATGGTTTATCACCTTACTTATTGAGTGTTTCACACAAAAACATAGAATCTTTAGGCCTTATAAAGGCTCTTGATATTATACTAGTGTTGTCTCATTCAAAAAACAAATTTGTACCTTTCTTTATGCTTAATTTTTACAAGAAGTAAGAAAAATTGTGGTTTAGCACTTGTTCCTAGGATTGTGAACCTAATATTCTTAAACAACTTCAATTACAGGTTCCCTCAAACCTTTCACTCACATTCAATACTTTACTTTACTCCTAACTCACCTTTATACAAAATTTAAATCAATTTACATGGTTAGTTTTCTCTTTATGAAAGATTATGAAATCCATTACTTGCCTTACAATATTCATGAAACCATGTTTCCTCTCTGTGATCTAGTCATTAATAATCTAGAAACATGGAATGTGGGAGGATCATGAAACTTTGTCCTAAACATTTAGCATCATAATTTCTGCATTTTATTTGCTTACAAGCCTATTTCCTACTCTTCCAAAACTTTAGAAACATGCTTGGATCCTACTTGATGTCTAAAAATGATGGAAACATGTGAAATTCAGCATGATTATCATATTTATTCTTTCATCATGCTTGAAACCTTTCTTGAGGCCTTAAAATCCTACTTAATATCATGTAAACTTATATCTTTGATGCAAAACTATTAATAATGTTATTGTACTTCATGTACAAACATGCTCTATTCTTGCTCATAGCATTGCATACTTGATTAGAGACCCTTGGGAACATACATACAAACCTAAAACTTGGTCATTACTCTTTTTTTGTGCTTTAAAAAGGTCTAAAAAACTATTTAACATGTCAAAACCCTATTTATAACCCTACTTTTCCTCTTAATGTGTCTAGATCATGATTGGAAACTAATGCAAGAGCATCATCAACTTCATGTAAATATGTCGATAAGTTTATGTTTGGTTTTTAAGGTCAATAATAAGTTATGTCATGATTAAAAACAATCATAATTTAATATTACAATTTTTTTATGACTCTTTGAATGCATTGAAGTCAGGAGGGTCTACAAAATTGCTCTTTAGAGGAATGCTACATTTTCTCACCAAAATACACAATTAAAATTTCAAATTTATTTATGTATGTTGAATGGGTTTTGGTATGGTATTAAAGTGTTGATCAATTGGTAAGTATAACTAGAGTCTATTAAAAATTTATTTAACCCAATATAATTTAAAATCACTCAAATATCTATCTAAAAGTCTCCAACGTAGATGAAAGCCCAAACAAAGCATGTTTAAGGTTGTTGGAGAGATTCTTTATACAAAACAAGACTAATATAATTTTAGAACTCATGTAACAACTTGATAAAAAAAAATTAACCACTTTATAAAGGAGATAATAAATCTATCAAATATGAGGAGGAAGTTGAAAATTTTTAGGGTAGAGGTCTAAATACGTGAAGAAGAGCCAAGAAAGCTCATAAAATTTGTATGTAATCAAGAAAGATCATGTGAATGTAGATAATCTATGAAATCAAGATTTTTAATCCTTGTTGATATGATAAATTAAGTAATTTAGTGGTGTTATTTTATTTTTATAAATATATGAATTTTTTTATCATGTTGAACTAATATGATTGTGGATCACATTATGATCTTGATAGCAAGTTTAATCTTTATTTGATGAGACAAGATGATATAAGTCTATGTGAGGAAGCTTTATAATTTTATGAAAAAATATTTTAAAATGAATTTAGTATTTTTAAATCATGTTCAAGTGTTATCTAGGAGATAGAATGCCATAAAGATCCTGTATATAAGTTGGAGATATGTTATTCATTGAGAGGTAAGTTATTATGAAGGTATTTCTTGCAATTATTATATAGTTTGATGATTGAAAAAGTATTATAAATATATTATTGGAATATATTTACATAGTATCAAGTGTAATTAATGTTCAATAATACTATATAGGAGTATTCATATGTTTAAGGTGTCCATCCTAATGGTTTATCCTGAAATGCTTAGGAATTTATATACACAGTATAATACAACCCTGTAACTTATCATTTTGAAGATATTGGGGAATATTTATGGAGTAATTATTTTAGGAGAGTGTTTAGGACATTTTTATATATTATATACTAATTTTTAAGTGTTGTTTTGGATTTTATAGGTTGAAAACAAAAATTAGTATTCACTACCCTGAAAACCTAAACTAGGGTTTAGTGAGTCAAAAAGTTCCATATCTTAAGTTTGCACCATGAAAGATTGATGAAACTTTGAATAATATTTTATAGGGATGAAATTAAGTTTATTTTAAAAAAAAAATTATCTTGGGAATGTATTTTTAAAAAAATTAAAAAGAAACTTTAGTCTATGAAGTATTTAGTTTTAGCCATTTTTTATTTCCCTATGAATTGTCATGCATAACTTGAGTTTTAGACCACAAAAATGATAAAATTTGTTGGGAATAGATATTAAATATCCCAAGTATATTATTAAATATATATATATATATATATATAAAGTATAATATCATTAAAAACAAACAAACACATACCTCAAAACACTGTCAGTAACATGAAAATCAGGAACTCATAAGTAATCTCACAAAAATAAACATATCTTAAGAAAGAACTAGTCAAAACTAATGAAACCTGAAGGACATGTGAAATTGGATTATTATAATATGATAAAAATATCTAGGATCAAAAAATGAGGTTTTTAATGTTGATAATGCAAAAACTTAGTCCAATAACCTATTCTTGACAACCTAGAGATAATTTAGAGACATATTACTTGAGGATGACTAAATAACAAGATTGTTTATATGTTTATGAATAAGTTGTAGGGGAGATAACTTTGATAAGATCAGAGATATTTGGAAAAAAATTAGACTAAATAAATAGGGTTAGAATTTCAAAAGGTGTTAAGACCTATATAATATCAAGAAGGTGTCAAGACCTCTAAGAAACAAAATGAGATTGAACAAGGTACTCCAAATTGTGATGTAAGATATGATGAATCAAAACAAAGTGAGAATTTTATAAAAATAAATTGATTTGAGAATTAAAAGAGGATATCATTCATTACCATAAGGCATAAAATAATATAAGGTAGACCAAACAAAAGAAAGGTATATGAGTGAATGAGTTAGTTTTGATAAGAAATATAATAATCTTGATTGAAGTCATAAATAATCTCATTGTTTTTTAGGAGACCAATAAAAAAAAAGTGACCTAAAAGAGACATTGAGAATTCTACCTAAAGGATAATTTGTTATAATTAGAATAATCAAGTAGACTACTTGCATCATAAACTCTCTAAACCTTGTATGTGACTTCAATAAGGTCTTTGAGATAATCAAACCTTATTTAAAAAGGTCTGCTACAGTCTTTTTGAAGGTTTGAACACCATAAAAACACATAAAAACTTATCATAGAGCTGAAAATATATTTTTGAGGGTTAAAAAACCTAGAACATGTTAAATATTCTCATGTCCATGTTTAATTTATTTAGAAATGTTATTAACATGGTAATTTTAGATGCAAGGAGTAGAAAATATATTGAGAAACCATTATGAAACCCACTCATGGTCTTGTGAGATATTTTCCTACATTGGAAGATGAAGGAGTCTATAAAGAAGCAAGGAAAAGGAGTTACAAAGCTCTAAAAGAAATGTATGTTTCCATTTTGAAAGTTTCACCTCTTTTATTCATATAATCAACTAAAAATTTTAGTCTTGGGTCTTCATAGAGATATAATACTACTTATTCTATCCTTAAACTGCCCATCTCAATGTGTTTACAAATACGGCACATTGATTGGGATAATGAGCTAGAAGATATGCCCCCACTGCTAAGATTTTGTTCATTTAAGAGACATTTAGTTGTGAGATAAAACTCATTATTTTGTCTCTCTAATTTTGAATGAGAGAGAATCCTTTGGTGGTTACATAGTGTGAACTAGTAATTTGACTCAAGAGAGGATGGTTAGTATGGTGTTGGTGAATGAAATGAAATCAAAAACACACTAAACTAGCATCTTCATGCCTAGTTACTAGGGTGATCTTAGTGAATAGAAAAAAATGAACAAAGCACAACTAAAATTCAATAAACACACATTTCATACCTTCCTTGATGCTCCAAGAGTGTTCTTCGATTAGCTTGCTCATTTTGTGCTCTTGTAGTCCTTGGCAATGGAAGCTTGGCTACCTCCATCTCTCCTTGGCACCTTTGGCTTGTGGTTTGGCTTGGCATGGAATAAATTTGGCATGGTAACACTAGTTTTAATGGTTTTTTGAAGATATTTATGCATTATAAATTTGTACCAAAAATAGCTTAGAAATGATGTTCATGGCCTCTCTATTTATATATTTTTCAGAATGTCCAAAATCAGCCTGAACCATCCATCCTGAGATTGAGATGTGTGGTTGAGGATTAATTCAATTTTTGGAATTAATTTTATAATTATCCTCATCATGAAATTGGAAGAAGGGGAAATTAAGAGGCATGGAGAGCATCATGGAAGGCATTTATGAGGCATGGAGGGCATGAATCATGATATTTATGGAATTTATGGCCTAGGGATGTCTTCCCAAGAAATGAGGTCACCTAATGATGCAGATATTCCATATTTATTTCCAAAACAAAGTTTTCAACAAGTTTCCATGGAATTATTAATTATGCCTCGATTTAGGTTAATTAGCTCATAAGCATGCTTAAGCACTTTGTGCACAAATTACTTAAATTGATCAGAATGCCTTGTTATTGGTAGAAAATTTGATCGAATTAGAATTGGAAGTCAATGTCAGATGCATTAGATACATTATTCCATTTAGGAAGTTACTGACAATAAATAACAAAGGCATGTGTTGTGTGCAAGATATTTGATAGGAAAGATCAATCCAGAGCACCTAGGTGTAAAATTAGCATTTTGAATCAAAATGATTTGATCAAAGTTAGTTGGTCCATAAATTGTATTGCCCCATTTAGGGGTGCCCTAGAAAAAATTAGCATTTGAATATCTTAGTTTCACATCATTTAATTCATTTTAGTGTTTTTAGGCTAAATTGTGTATTTTGGGTGGAAATTGGCCAAAAGTTTAATTGGAGGTTATTGGTGGCCAGATTTAGGTGTCTACACTTAGATGAATTATATGTACAAGTGTAAGAGTAGATATTTCATATCTAGCCCTCACGATTCTCATGTAACACATGATGGAATCAATTTTCTCATTTTGGGATGATAATATTCTCTTAAGGGATATATTTGGTCAATTGAAATTTTTGATCCCAAGGCTTTATAGAGACTATATAATGATTTTTATAACCTTAAAATTCCCATTTAGATGTGTCTATGAAGATGGTTTATTGACTAGTCTAATGAGCCAAAAGATATGTCCCCTACTGAGAGATATTGAGAGATTTTCATGTCTTTCTTATGTTGAATGAGAGATATTCCTCTAAGGATTTATAATAAGACTTTTCCATGGAAGTGTAGAAGTATACACTTCATCTCTATCCCTCACAGTTCTCTTACAGTGTGCAAAATAATTTCACTTAGTTTTCTCACTTTGGGATTCTCTTAAAGGATGCATCCATTCAAATTTATATTTTGGTTATAAATCCTAATGGAGACCAAATAATTTCCATTATAGCCTTAAAATTCCCATCTGGATGTGTTAGAGAAGATGGTTCATCAATTGGGCTAATGAGCTAGAATATATGCCCCCACTCATAAGCTTTTGGTCCTTTAAGAGACATTTGGCTACAAGATAAAATTCATTATAGTGTCTCATTAATTTCAAGTGAGAGATCATCCTCTATAGTTTTCTTATATAACTCATTCATTCAAGTATAGGAGTAGACAATTCATCTATATCCCTCATAGTTATCTTTTAATGCATGATAAAAGTTTTCTCAAATTTTTCACTTTAGGATGACAAGATTCTCTTTAGGGATGCATATGATCAACTATAAATTTTAGTATTAGGGATTGAATGAGATTTTATAATATCCTTTATATCCTTAAAATTATCATTTATATGTTTTCACAAAGACAGTTCATTGATTAGGCTAAGAAGCTAGAAGATATGACCCTCACTGACAACTTTTTCATCCTTTAAGTGACAATTGGATACAAATGAAAAATCATTTCCACATCTTTATTATATTTAGTGAGAGATAATACTCCATGGTTTTATTATATTACTTGTCTATGCAAGTGTATAAGTAGACGGTTCATCTCTAGCCTTCATGGTTCTCCTACAATGTGCAACAAAAGTTTGCTCAATTTTCTTACTTTGGGATGATAAGATTCTTAAGAGATGCATCCAATAAACTACAAATTTAATTCTTAGTTCCCAATGGAGAATATATAATTCTATTTTTAGCCTTAAAACACCCATCTAGATGTGTCTAAGAAAATGGTTCATTGATTGGGCTAATTAGCTAGAAGATATACCCCCATTGATAAACTTTTAGTCTTTTAAGAGACATTTGGTTATGAGAGAAAAATCAATTCTATGTCTAGATCATGTCAAATGAGAGATAATACTCTTAGGTTTTTTATATTACTCATTCATACAAGTGTAAGAGTATAAATTTCATATTTATCCTTCATGGTTCTCCTACAATGCACGATGAAATTTCTCTCAATTTTATCACCTTGGGATGATAAGATTCTCTTTAGGGATGTGTCTGGTCAATTAAAAAATTTGGTATTAGGACCTAATGGATATTGGATAATAGCCTTTATAGCCTTAAAACACCCATATATACATGTCCATGAATATGTTTCATCTAATGGTATAATGATCCAGAAGATATGCCCCCACTAACAAGCTTTTGGTCAATTAAGAGGCATTTGGCTGCAATAGAAAACTCATTGTATTTTTGACATGTTATTAATTGAGAGAGAATATTATAGGTTTTACTTAAAATACTCATTCATACATGTATAAAAGTGTAAAATTCATCTCTATCCCTCATGGTTATCCTAAAATAGAAGATGGAAGTTCGTTTAGTTTTTTCACTTTGGGACAATAAGATTATCTTAAGGGATACATCTAGTCAAATAAAAAATGTGGTCCTAGGTCCTAATAAAAACTAGACAAAATATTTTATATACTTAAAATTCCCAACTATATGTGTCCATGAATATGGTTCATCGATTGAGCTAATGATCTAGAAGATATCCCCCCACTGACAATCTTTTGGTCCTTTAAAGACATTTAGTTGTCAGAGAAAATTTGTTGCCATGTTTGGGTCATGTCAAGTAAGAGATAATCCTCTAGGAATTGCTTAGAGAAATCATCCATACAAGTGTATGAATAAATGTTTCATCTCTACATCTCATGGTTCTCCTATAATGCATGACATAAATTCACTTAATTTTCTCACTTTGGGATAATAAGATTCTCTTAAGGGATGCATTTGATCAATTGTAATTTTCAATCTTAGGGCCTAAAAAAGATTGAATAATGGTCGTTATATCCTTAAAATTCCCATCTAGACATATCGACAAATATGTTTCATCAATTGGGCTAATGATCCAAAAGATATGCCCCACTGACATGCTTTTGATCCTTTAAGAGACATTTAGTTGTGAGACAAAACCCATTATCTTGTCTCACTTATATCAAGTGAGAAAAAATCCTATGGGGGTTACTTAGACAAATTATCTTTGAAATTTTAGGAGTAGATGGTTCATCTCTATCCCTCATGGATCTCCTACAATGTATAATAAATGTTTTCTTAGTTTTCTCTCTTTGGGATGATAATATGCTCATAAGGAATGCATCTGGTTAACTATAAATTTTGATCTTGGGGCCTAATGTAGACTATATAATAGTCATTATATCCTTAGAATACCCATCTAGACATGTCCACAAATATGGTTCATCCATTAGTCTAACGATACAGATGATATTCTACCATTAACAAGATTTTTATCCTTTAAGAGACATTTGTCTACAAGAGAAAACTCATTTTCATGTCTCACTCATGTTGAGTGAGAGATAATCCTTTATGGGTTGTTTATAGAACTTATCATGCAAGTGTAGGAGTAGACGGTTCATCTCTATCCCTCACGTATATCTTGTAATTTGTGATAGAAGTTTGCTCTATTTTTTCACTTTAGGACAATAAGATTCTCTTGAGGGATACATCTAATCAACAACTTTCAATCTTTAGGCCCAATGATGACTAGAGACTAGATTTTATAGCCTTAAAACACCCATATAGATGTGTTTATAAATATGGTTCCTTGATTGGGATAATGAGCTAGAATAAATTCCCCCAATGAGAACCTTTTTATCTTTTAAGAGACATTTGGTTATGACAGAAAACTCATTACTGTGTATTGCTCATGTTGAATGATAGAGAATCCTATAGGGGTTATTTATAAGACTTGTTTATGAAAGTGTATAAGTAAATGGTTCATATATATCCCTCATAGATATCCTAAAACAAAAGACAAAATTTTGCTTAGTTTTCTCACTTTGGGATGTTAAGATTATCTTAAGGGATACGTTTAGTCAAATAAAAATTTCATTCTTGGGGCCTAATGGAGATTGGATAATGGTCGATCTAGACTTAAAATGCCTATTTAGACATGTCTATGATGATGGTTTATTTATTGGGCTAATGATCCATAAGATATGTGCCCTAGTGAAAAGTTTTTTATCCTTTAAGAGACATTTATATGAAAGATAAAACTCATTGCCATGTCTAGATCATGTCAAATGAGAGAGAATACTTTGGAGGGGTTTAGACGACTCATCCATAAAAGTATAGAAGTAAATAATTAATCTCTATCACTCATGGTTTTCCTAAAATACACAATGAAATTTTAATGAGTTTTCTCACTTTGGGATGATAATATTATCTTAAAGGATGCATCTAGTTAACTAAAACTTTTAATGTCAAGCCTGATAGAGACCAAACAATGGTTGTTCCAGCCTTATAATGTCCATCCATAAATGTTTTGAAATATGGTTCATCAATTGGACTAATGAGCCACAAATTATGCCCCCACTAACAAACTTCTAATTCTTTAAGAGACATGTGGTTGTGCATAAAAACTCATTGTCTTGTCTCACTCATGTCAAGTGAGAAATAATCTTGAAGGTGTTGCTTAGAAAAATCTTGTATGAAAGTGTATGAGTATACGATTCTTATCTATCATTCATGGTTCTCTTATAATTCATGATAGAAGTTTTCTCAGTGTTATCACTTTGGTATGATAAGATTATCTTGAGGGATACATCTAGTCAACTAAAGCTTTTAGTCCCAAGGACTAACAAAGGCTAGATAATGTTTTTATATCCTTAAAATGCCTATCCAAACATGTATGTGAATACAGTTCATCAATTTGGATAATGAGCCAAAATATATGCCCCCATTAATAAGTTTTTCATCCTTTAAAAGACAATTGGTTATGAGAGAAAACTTATTGTTGTGTCTCTCTTATGTCAAATGAGAGAGAATACTCTAGGTGTTGCTTATAGGACTCATCCATGTAAGTTCAAGAGAAAATGGTTCATCTCTAGACCTCATGGTTCTCCTACAACATGCAATGAAAGTTCAATCAATTTTCTCACTTTGGGATGATAATATTATCATAAGGGATGCATCTGATCAACTATAAATTTCAATCTTGGGGCTCAATAGAGATAAAATAATAGTAATTATGTCCTTGAAACATCCATCCTAATGTGTTTGTGAATATGGTTGGTCTATTAGGATAAAAATATAGAAGATATGCCCCCCACTAACAAGCTTTTCAAAATTTAAGAGATATTTGGCTATGTGATAAAAATCCTGTTCATGTGTCCCTCATATCAATTGAGAGAGAATAATACCATTTTTTTAGAGGTTTTATCCATACAAGTGTAGGATTATATGGTTCATCTCTATCCCTCATGGTTCTCTTACAATACACGATGGAAATTTGTTCAATTTTTTCACTTTGTGATGATAAGACTCTCTTAAGGGATGTGTCTAGTCATCTAAAAATTTTGGTCTCAAGGCCCGATAAAGATTGGATAATGGTTGTTCTATCCTTAAAATGCCCACCCATATGTGTTTACAAATATAGTTCATCAATTGAGATAATAATTTATAAGATATGCCCTATTGCATACACCCTAAATTGGTCAAGCAACCACACATATCTTGTATTTTCATAGTCCTTTCATAAGAGACTCTAAATGGATAATATGAGCTTTATTCACATTTATCTAGGTCTTTCATTTAGTCATCTCAATCTTGTTAGATGCCCTAGACACCTTTTTACCTATTCCCAATTATTCCAAACCTTTCAAATGATCATTCCACCTTAGCCAGGTCATATTTTCTATGCTTTTTCCATCACCATAATCCCTAGCCTATAGGATAGGATAGTTGGTATTGGACTACAACACTAAAACCCAAGGTGTCTAGTTTCTAGTGCTCCTATCCAAGGTCAATTTGAGCCTTAATGGTTAATTTATTCTATTAGATGGGTCTTAGCCCCTTTCTTTGCTTCATTCCTAAGTTTTCCCATGTTGTAAAAATGTAAATAAATCTCCCAAATTCAAAATAAAGAGTCTCTTATATAAATGAATTCATAAGGCATTTTATGTCTAGCACTTACTACTTTGGCACATTAGACATAATAAAACCAGTCAATAGTATAGCTCAACTTATCTACATCACACATAGACTTGCATGTTTGATCAAAGAAGGGCCTAGGCAAAATTCATTCGTACATCTATCATGCATGTTGATTATGCATGTTCCCTAAGGGAGAACTACATTTGATCTAAGACCCTAACTTGAGGGTTAATGTAGGTAGCAATTGGGATAGTAGGGGCTATAGATCATGTGATCATTCTTCCACTAACCCAATTTTACCCCTTTTTGATTTTGATGAATTTGTTGTTTACATGTGTGTAGATGAATATAGGGCTTTGGAGATTAAAATAGACCTACAATGAGCTTTATTGACTTTTAGCCTCAGACATTTGGTACGCAGGCTCACACTAACTTGGAGAATAAAATATAGAAAGATTAGATCCTCAGGACAATAGTGGTAGATGTGGGAAATAGCACCAATGCCACTTTTGTCTAGTTTTATCACTCCTATCCAATAAAAAAATTAAGTCTATATCTAGATTCTAGATAGTGTCCCAATCCTACATCTCAGTTATCAGCTCCTGAATCATTCTTTTTAGTCTATTTTTAGATAAGTTTACTTTTATTCCTCATGTAATTTACTTGATAAAAATCTATATTTTATCATATTAAATTAGATTTTTTCCCTTACTCTAGACCCCTTATTATTTAGGAACTAAACACTATATTCCAAAAAATAATAAAACATTTGGTGAATTCAACATGAAAAAGAATAATTATGCACATAGTGAATAATAATATGCATCTCATGTTTTTAACCCCCCTCTAAAACATAATTCACTTACAAATGTTGTTTCTACTTCTATGAATGATTCTATTTCAAATAATTAACATGTTAATTCTAATAGCACATCTTCTACTCAATTAGAATGTGATTCACTAAAACATAAAGATACCAATGAATCTCCCAAGCCACCCCTCACTATAGTAGAACCTAATTCTCACTCTTTACCTAAAGATAATGGTAACCCACATCCCTCTAATAAGGTCTAAGTTACCATTACTCCTAAGATTCAAGTGAGAACACCCCCTCTTTATGATCCAATTGCTAAATGTAGCATTCCCATGGTTAAAATTAACAATCAAATTCAATGATTAAATGAACCACTTCAAGATACTAATGTACCATCCTAGGAGATCATTTCATTTATGCATGAAGTTGGTGAATTACAACAACAAGTACATATCCTTACCTTGGAAAACAAAGCTTATAAGTCTTGGATGGATGACAATGATCTACATTGTAACCTTATTCTAAAGGCATTCATAAAAGCTTCATTGCCTAAGCACTTTTAAATACCATCATTGCCACACTTTGATGGACTAGATATCCATTCCTACACCTTCTAACCTTTTAAAAGGATTTGCCACCTCATGTGAGTCCTTTGAATCTACTCAAGTTATTTCATTAGACATTAGTGCAAGAAGGACATAATTGGTTCTTTTATCTATTCCTTGTTGGTTCATTACACACATATGATGACTTAGAGGAGGCATCTCTCAGATATTACATCATAAACATGGGCCCTCATGTTACATATGAGAAACTTGCCATACTACATCACAATTATTTAGATCCAATTAGTGAGTATATCTTAAGATTCAAGGCTCACATGTTAAGGTTGATATACAAACCAAAAAATTTAGATATTTGGAATATCTTTATTAAGGGGCTTCACCAACCTTTCCTCAAGCATCTACTATATCAGATAGAGTCTTCTTTTAGACACTTGTGTTATATAGTTTTATCTTTGGAAAAGAAATTGGGATTGATTGAGGTAAATTTAGTTGATCAAATCACTCTAGAATTCATAGCATCATCTTTAACTATAGCTCCTAGCAATTATCATCTACCTTGTCCTAAATAAGATAGGATACCACAACCAAAAAATCAACTAGTCAAGAACAAAGAGCCAATTTCTAGAGCACAACCTATAGTATGTACTATAGAGAATAATAGCAAGGCACCACTATAGTTTGATTTAGAGAGGGATAGCCCATCTACCATATTATCAGAACTACTAGATAGGAGGTTAATCACACTACCTTATACTCATTGATAAGATCCACATCTCTTAGATAGATAGCCACATCAACCATTTTATAACTATCATCATATCCATAGAAATAGAGATAATGATTATTATAGACTCAAGGATTTCATTACTAGATGTGTTGATAATGGCATCATAGCATTCACATAGGGGGCACCAATATCTCCTTCATCATGGAACCATAGACCTCATTCATCCATGACTAAGTCATCCCAGGACATTCCTTTATAGGAATCATTAGTCACTCATCATGAGAGTAATGTAGGTTCTAGGATAGAATCTCACAAGAGACCTCCTATTCCACTACCTCATAAGGTTTTGAAATCGGTATAGTGAAAAAAACCTACATATAGCACTGTAGTTTAAGGAACATATAGTGTAGTTCCATATACATATCTATCAGAGTCACAGGCACTATAGCAGAGTACTACTCATGAGAAATATTCACTACAGGTAGATTTTCTAATCCTATCTCACATAACAATCCACTATGATTAACATTAAATTACCCTACACCATAGAGTACTTCTAATGATAAATATTCACTACAACCATATTTTATAGGTCATATCTCACATATAAATCTACTATAATTAAGATTAAATAAGCCCTCATCATAGGTTTTAGCTCTATCTTGATATATTACATAGTCATACACATCACAATAGAAGCCATAAGGTATACGATTATAGATAGATGAACCTTCTTCATAGCACATAGTTTTAGTTGTATGACTAATAAAGTTACATTTTGTAAAATCTCCATGCATTTCTACAGTTATTACATAGTAGATAGTATCAGATATAGAGCACAGTCCTACACATCATGACATGTGCCACTATTTCTATAGCAACTTTATCAAATAAATGAGCATAAACATCAACTATAATTATCATTCACTATATCAATGCCTCATCCATATCATCATCAAGAATATGCCATGTGAGATATTAAAGTGTAGACTTAATGATGGTCTCCTAAAACCCTTCATCTTTACCTCCTACCCCAGCATGTGCTTCATCTTGAGCACTTTCTACTCCACCTACATGCAAAAGAACAACACTACGTTAGACATACATTTAAAAATAATCTAAAACATGCATAAATTTGAACAATAATTCAAACATAATCAATGCTTACCTCCCATCATCTAGATTAGAGTAGGGTCCTCATACTCAAGGCAATCCACTCTACCAATAGGATATAATGGATCCCATCGATGCCTTGCCCACCATGTGGTGTATGCCTTTGTGCATCCAACATCATCTACATCAAGAATATCTATATCTACATCTCATGTATCTAAAGGTAACGATACTAACTCAGCCTCAAAAGGCCTCCTACGAGCTCCCACCCTCATTGATGCCTATTCACTCCTCACCCACACCCATGATATAGGGGGCACATCCTATGGTACCCCAAACTATCTAGTCACATGTTCATATTAAAATCACTCATACACTCCAACCTATTGATCATGTAACCAATAACTAACCCTCATATACCATAGTTATACTCTATCCTCTGGCCACCTAGGGAATCCTTTATAGGGCCTTCATATGATGTCTTGAGCTACTAACATATCTAAAATTCATCTATAATGATATATCCCAGGAGATCAAATAGCCAATGATGTCATCCATCACTCCTTATATGGTTGTGGGGGTGCCTACCTCTCCCTAATCAATCCAATTGATCGCACAACTACTATATGCTCATAAACCCAACCATGTAAAAAAGTAACTACACTCACACCACCACAAAATGCATCTCAAGTAAACTTGTATAGGTCCTTGTACAAGTGGAAAAGCATAGTCCTACCCCATGAGTACACATTTCCATACAACTCTATAATATGCATCCTATATGAAATCAACACCCCACTCCCATCTATAGCAATAAATGAAGCCAACAACATGACCAATAACTTTTACAAGTGTGGAACACTCAACTACATAAAAATTGATAGTAATAAATTTTTATCACTACCTCTCCTTTGTATGCTTGAAGTCACACTAGAAAAATACAAAGATGCATAGTAAATAGCATCCACACCCATGTCATCCTACAATATCACCCAACGTCCACTAACTAGCAAATATAGAATATGATGCACATTCTCCATAATAATCATAATCTCCCTAGTAGGAATCCAAAAAGTACATGTATCTATATTCCACCTATCACATAAGGAAGTAATTAGATACCTATCCCATAGCACAGGGCCTAAGTCACACACATGAACCAACCCTGCTCTATCCATCACAACTCTTTAATTAGTTGATAAAGGCAAAAATTGTAGTGTATCCATACCTTGACCTCTAACAAACTCCTTCATCCATACCTCACCATATAAAAACACAAAAAATAACATATGTATCATTCAAATATGCTAACATAAAAATCCAAGATAAACAACATATGGCTAATCAGAATTTCATAAAACTAGCCCCAATGGATAACAATGCTACAAAAGGACACTAACAATGGACAATAGTACCAAAACTTGGACAACACTACTAAACACAAGATAGGATAATTTAATCCTATATAGTATCACTATAACTAGTGAAAATTACTAACCACACATTAAAATAGCTGAAAAGAATGAAAAACTAGCTTCCAAATAGGTAAAAATCAAGCATTTCAACTACTTACCAAACTAACCACCCCACCAGCCTCCACCTAGGTTGTCAAATACTCAAATCAGGTCATGGTAGGTGCTCATCTCCTCAGAATATCTCCTACTCCATAGCACCAAATCTCAACCTAGTCAATGCACAAATGAATTATGAATCAATCCAATTATCTTATATCAAACAACTTTCTCATTCAAAGAAAAATACCATTTTTCATATAACTTCAACCCCGTAGCTTTGTTTTAAAAACCATTTTGTTCCACAGAATCATAAAAATGATACCTTCAACATCACATGAGCCTAACTATCTTACTACATCATTTTCCTATTATGGTACACACATCTCTATACCAATTTTTACCTAGACATACAATTTGGTCCAAACCAATCAAAGACTCATTCAACTATTAAACAACTCAGTCTATTCAATCAAGCAACTTCTCAATCAATTTAAACTATACCAACCTTGTTTTTATCATCACACCACTAGTCATCAATTTTGTCTCAACCTCCTCTATCATAGATCTCATCCCTCTCCCCAAAAGGGGGCATCATTCCTACTATTCCTATTCCTAACCTTATCTAGCTTACCTATCAACTCTCATAAGTGGATACAGCATGGTTTTTACACCTCCAGTAGTCAAATTATCAGAATTAGCTTAGATTGGTCAAAATATATAGTGATTCAGATTACATAGGTCACTCAACATGGTTTTTACACCTCGAGTATTCAAATTATCAAATTTAGCTCAAATTGGTCAAAATATATAGTGATTCAGATAACATGGGTAATTTAACATTACTCAAAGCATTTAGATGGATATACCTTCAATTTATAAATTTAGACCTAGATACCAAATTTAGGGGCATGTACATTACTACACGTCTCACACATATAGCTTTATATAGCATGACATAATTACAGGTCCAGATAGCAGATTATAGGCATAATGCAGAGCACAGTGTTTTGATCTCCAATTTTGCACATGGGGCATGACATGATAGGTCATATCACATATGGTTATATAGATTACTAGACTATGCATACACATCACTCACATACCAAATTTGGGGGCATGGCATAGATGTTCATGTTCTTCATCATCTAGGATTATACAGATCAGAATGACAAAGACATGTCAATATCTTCTTACACATTTACCAGAGTTTCATATTACACCCAATTGTAATTAGGATGTCACCAAGTTGGACCATATGATTTTCTATAGTGGTTGGTCCATAGCATTACCCATACCTAAATTACATGAGCTTATGCAAGATAGAGGGTAGACATTAGTTTTGGGCCTCTGACCATTTCTTAGTTCTAGTTTAGATTATCTAGAGTGGGGGCATGACAGATTTAGCTCTTCATAGTATACAAATTCTATACACATATTTTAGATTACATGAGTTTATGTGAGATAGAGGGTAGACATTGGTTTTGGACCTTCAATTATTTCTCATTCCAATTAGATTTAGCACAGGGGCCAAGCATTACCTTCCTTCTCCATGTTATACATATTCTACTTTCAGATTCAGTATAGAAGCATCTATTTCAAGGATTCCTTCTTTATCTAGGCACTATTTAGCTCTCTATCCACTTCCCTGGCTAGGAAGTGAGTTGGACCCCTTTTTTTAGCACACTTATCTCCACATAGGTAGGTTTAGGTATACATTTCCTTTTTTTATTTTACTCTAGTACTTCATTTCATTGCATCACTAGATTAAAAGAGGGGAAAATGTATACAACCTAAATTGGTAAAGCAACCATACATATCTTGTCTTTTTATAGTCCTTTCATAGGAGACTCCAACTGGAGAATATGAGCTTTGTTCACATTTAGCTAGGTCTTTCATTTTAGTCATCTCAATCTTGTTACATGCCTTACACACCTTTTCACCTATTCCCAGTCATCCTAAACCTTTCAAATGGTCATTTCACCTCGGCCAGGTTATATTTTCAAAGCTTTTTCCATCCCCCTAATCCCTAGCTTATAGGATAGGAGCATTGGGATTGGACTATAGTACTAAAACCCAAGGTGCCCATTTTCTAGTGCTCCTATCCAAGGTCAATTTGAGGCTTAACAATCATTTTCCTCCACTAGATGGGTCATAGCCACTTTTTTTACTTCATTCATAAGTTTTCCCATCTCTACCAAATGCAAATAAAGCTCCCAAATTTGAAATAAAGATTATCTTATATAAATGAATTCACAAGGCATTTTATATCTAAAACTTACTACTTTGGCACATTAGACATAATAAAATCAGTCAAGAGTATAGCTCAGCTTTTATATATCACACATAGACTTACATGTTTGATCAAGGAAGGGCCTAAGCAAAAGTCATTCTTACATCTATCATACATGTTGATTATTTATGTTTCCTAAGGGAGAACTAAATTTGATCTGAGACCCTATATTGAGGATTAATGTAGGCAACAATCAAGACAATAGGGGTTTTAGATCATGTGATCATTATTCCCCTAACCTAGTTTTTCCCCATTTTTGATTTTGATGCATTTTTTGTTTGCATGTGTGTAGATGAATATAGGGTTTTAGATATTAAAATAGACCTATAGTGAGCTCTTTTTACTTCAAGCCTCCAAAATTTGGTACGTAGGCTCACACTGACCTAGTGAATAAAACCTAGAAATCTTAGATCCTCAAGACAATATTAGTTGAGGTGAACAATATCACTGATGCCACTCCAATCTAGTTTCAATGTTATTATGATCTAGATTCCAAATAGTGTGCTAGTCCTGCATCTCATTTACCAGCTCCTAAATCATCCATTTCAGACTATTTTTAAATAAGCTTACAATTATTTCTCATGTAATTTACTTGATAAAAATATATATTTGACCATATTAAACTAGATTTTTTCCCTTACCTTTTTATTTATGAACTAAACACTAGATTCACAAAAATAATAAAACATTTGGTGAACCTGATTTGAAGAAGAATAATTATGCACATAGTGAAGAAGAATATGCATCTCATGTTCCTAACCCTCCTCTCAAACATAATGCACTTTCAAATGTTGTTTCTACTTCTATGAAATATTCTATTTCAAATAATGCACATGTTAATGCTAATAGCACATCTTCTACTCAATTAGAATGTGATTCACTAAAACATAAAGATACTAATGAATCTCCCAAGCCACCCCTCACTATAGTAAAACCCAGTTCTCACTCTTCACCTAAAGAAAATGGTATCCCACATCCCTCTAGTAAGGTATAAGTTACCATTACTCCTAAGGTTCAAGTGAACACACCCCCTCTTTATGATCCAATTATTAAATGTAGCATTCCCATGATTAAAACTAAAATCAAATTCAATGATTGCATTAAATCACTTCAATTTACTAATGTACCATCCTAGGAGATCATTTCTTTGATGCATGCAGTTTATGAATTAGAACACCAAGTACATCTCCTTACCTTGGAAAACAAAGCTTATAAATCTCGTATGGATGCCAATGATATACATGGTAACCCTGTTCTGAAGACATTTATAAAAGCTTCATTGCCTAAGAATTATATATACCATTGTTGGCACACTTTGATGGAACTAGAGATCCATTTATACACATGTAGGCCTTTCAAAAGGCTTTTCCACCTCATGTAAGTCCTTTGATTCTACACAAATTATTTCAACATGCATTAGTGGGGGAAGCACAAAATTGGTTCTTTCATCTATTCCTCATTGTTTATTGCACACATATGATGACTTAGAGGATGCATTTCTCAGATATTACATCATAAACATGGGCCCTCATGTTACACATGAGAAACTTACCACACTACATCATAACTCTTCAAAGCTAATTAGTGAGTATATCTTAAGATTCAAGGCTCACATGTTAAGGCTGATATATAAACTAGAAGATTTAAAGATTCAACATATCTTTATTAAGGGTCTTTGTAAACCTCTCCTTGAGCATCTACTATATCAGATAGAGTCTTCTTTCAGACACTTATGTTATATAGTTTTATCTTTAAAAAAAATTGGGATTAATTGAGGTAGATTTAGTTGATCAGATCACTCTAGACTTACAACAACATATTTAGCTATAGTTCCTAGCACTCAACATCCACCATGTCCTAAATAAGATAGGAGACCATAACCAAAAAAGTAACTAGTCAAAAATAAAGAGGTAGTTTCCAGAGTACAACCTACATTATGCACTATAGTGAACAATAACAAAGCACCACTATAGTTTGATTTAGAAATGGATAACCCATCTACCATATTATCAATAATATTAGATAGGAGGTTAAACACACCACCTTTTACTCATCAACAAGATTTACATCTCTTACATAGACAGCCACATCAACCCTTTTGTAACTATCATTGTATCTATGGATACTGAGATAATGATTTTTATGGACTCAAGGATTGCATTATTAGATGTGTTGATAATGGAATCATAACATTCACATAGGGGGCACCAAGATCTCCTTCATCATGGAACCATAGACCTTATTCATCCATGATTGAGTCATCCCAAGAAATTCCTTTATAAGATTCAACAGTCACTCATCATGAGAGTAATGTAGGTTTAAGGATAGAATCTCACAAGAGATCTATTATTACATCACCTTAGAAGGTTTGGAAACTAGTACAGTGAGAAAAACCTACATATATAACTATAATCTGAGGAATACATAGTGCAGTTCTATATACATATCTAGCAGAGTCACAAGCACTATAGTAATGTACTACTAATGAGAAATATTCACTACAAGCAGATTTGTTAGGTCCTATCTCACATAGCAATCCACTACAGTTAAGATTAAATGACCCTACACCATAAAATAATTCTCATGATAAATATTCACTATAGCCAAAAAATTTGGGTCTTATCTCACATAACAATCTATTACGATTAATATTAAATAAGCCCTCATCATAGGTTTTAGCTCCATCTTAATATATTACACAATCATACACATCATAGAAAAATCCATAGGGTATACAATTATAGACAGATGAACCTTATTCAAAGCACATATTTTTTGTAGAATCTCCATGCATAACATAGTTAGTACATAGTAGATAGTATCAGATATAGAGCACAGTCCTACACAACATGAACAGTATGGGCACTTGTTTAATTGGCCAATAGGGTTCAGATAGTGATACAACATAGAGTGATATAATGCACATTCATACCAGCATCAGGTCATAAGCTTCACTTAGAAGGGAAATTATGGAGCCAAAAGTCTAGCTGGCCTTTGTATTCTTGAGCCACTCTCAAGGATGTAATACGCACATCATACTATCTTACATTCCCACATACTAACAACTAACATTCCTAATTCCCAATAACTATCCATAGCCAAAACTAGCCTATCAAAATCCAGATCTTACCAAAACTAATTTACCAATCTCAAACCAACTGAATTTATCCCAATAATTCACCAATTTCAAAATCAACAAATTTTATTTTCTCAAATATAATTACAAACCAAATAAAATTCTATACTTACATACAAATCAAAATACAAACCTAGTATCACCTGAACTTATCAACAAAAGTCAAATCAAATATTCTAAGTACCATTTTACCAAACATATGTAAGCTCAACATCAATACTAGATCAAGTAATTTTAATCAATAAATTGCAATAAATACACTAATCTATCCAAAATCCATAGCACAATATGACTGAGTCAAAAACAACCCAGTATCCATATATATAACCAAGGTTTCAAATACATATACATCATATCAAGATATAATCAGTCATGAATGGGCATCATGTCCTCACTCTCAATCTCACTCTCTCCTATAGTATTAGTCCCATTATCTATCCTCACACTCTATGTCCCTGCACCTCCTTGAGCTCTCAAATGCCTCTTACATCGATTATCTCACTCTAACAATCAACCATGCTCCCCATGCAAGTTTGCATACCACCTTTGCAAATCTATGTACTCATCCATAATCTACATATTCACTGATCCATTATCAGGTGGAGGCATCCTATGCCTATCTCACTCAAGCCTCACCTCATCTCTCTCTCTCTCTCACTACCTTAACATATGGCACTATCTCTATAGTATCTATATCAAACAAATAAGCATAAACACTAGCTATAATTATCACTCACTCTATCAAACCCTCCTCCACAACATCATTAGGAACATGTTAAGTGATCTCTCAAAGTTCAAACTCAATGATGGTCTCCCAAAACCCATCATCTCCACCTCCTACCCTAGCCTATGCTTCATCATGAGCACCTTCCACTCCACTTGCATGAAAAAGTACAAAACTATGTTAGACATACATTTTCAAAACAAGCTAAAACATGCATAAAATTGAACAATAATTCAAACATAATCAATGCTTACCTCCCATCATTTGGATCATAGTAGGGTCCTCATACTCGAGGGCATATTCTCCACCAATAAGATATAATAGAGCCCATCAATGCCTTGCCCAACATGTGGTATATGCCTCTGTGCATCCAACATCATCTACATTAGGAATATCTATATCTATATCTCATGTATTCAAAGATAACAGTGCTAACTCAACCTCATTAGGCCTCCCACAAGCTTCCACCCTTGTTGGTGCCTATGCACTCCTCACTTACACCCATGTTATAGGGGTCTCATCTTGTGGTACCCTAAATTGTCTAGTCACACTCATATTGAAGTCGCTCATATACTCTAACCCAATGGTCATGTAACCAACAACTAACCCTCATATACCATAATTGCACTCCATCCTCCAACCACTCAGGGAATCATCTATAAGGCCTCCATATGATGTCTTGAGCCACCAACCTATCTAAAACTCATCTATAATGATCTATCCCAGGAAACTAGATAACCAATGAACTCATCCACCATTCCCCATATGGTTGTGTGGGTGCCCACCTCTCCCTCAACAATCCTATCAATCACATAACCATTATATGCTCATAAGCCCAATCATGTAATAAATTATCCATACTCACACCACCATTAAATGCCTCCTAAGTAAACCTATATAGGTCCCTATATAAGTGGGCAAGGATAGTCCTACCCCATGAGTACACAGTGTCATACACCATTATACTACATATGATCCTATGCATCCTATATGAAATCGACACCCCACTCCCATCTATAGTAACACATGAAGACAATAATATGGCCAACCACTTCCATTGGCATGGAACACTTGACTGCATAATAATTGACAATAATACATTGCTATCACTATATCTCCTATGTATGCCTAAGGGCACACTAGCAAAATACAAAGATGCAAAGTCAATAACATCCACACCCATGTCATCCTACAATGTCACTTGAAATCTTCTAATTGAAAAATGTAGAATACAATACACATTCTCCATAATAATTGTAATCTTCCTAGTATAAAGCCAAAAAGTACATTTATCTACATTCCACCTCTCACATAAGGTAGTAATCAGATACCTATCCCACTGTATAGGGCCTATGTCACACACATGACCTAACCCTACTCTATCCATCATAGCTCTCTCATCAGTTGATAAAGGCAACAACCACAATGTCTCCATAACTTGACCTCTAAAGAAGAAATACATCATTTGTACCTCACCCTAAAAAAACACTAGAAAATAGCATATGTATCAATCAAATATGCCAACATAAATATCAAAGATAAAAAATAATAGATGGCAAATTAGAATCTTATAAAACTAGCCCTAGTAGATAATAGCACTACAAAAGAACACTAGCACTAGGCAACAATGCCAAAACATAGACAAAAGAGTTGAACACTAGATAGGAGCACTGACTCTTAGACAGTAGCACTGGAACTAGTCAAAATTCCTAACCATACTTTAAAATATCTCAAAAACATCAAAAACCAACTTCTAAATAGGCAAAAATCAAGCATTTTAGCTACATACCAAACTAACCTCCCCACTAGCCTCCACTTGAGATGCCAACTACTAAAATCAGGTGGTGGTAGGTGCTTTTCTCCTTGGCATATCTCCTACTCCAAAGCTCCAAATCTCAACCTAATCAAAGCACAAATGAATCATGAATCAATCCAATTCTTCTATATCAAACAACTTTCTCATTCAAAGCAAAATACCATTTTTCCTATAACCTCAACCTCGTAGCTCCATTTTTCAAACCATTTTGTTCCAAAAAATCATAATAATGATACCTTAAACATTGCATGAGCCTAGCTCACTTACTAGATCATCTACCTATTATATCACACACATCTCTATACCAATTTTTACACAGACATACAATTTGGTCGTAACTAATCAAAAACTCATTCAACTATTAAACAACTTAGTCTAATCAATCAAGAAACTTCTCAATCAGTTCAAACCTTACCAACCTCACTTTTATCATCATGCCACTAGTCATCAATTTTGGCTCAACCTCCTCTATCATAGATCTCATCCCTCTACTCAAAAGGGGGGCATCATTTCTACTATTCCTATTCTTACACTTACCCAGCTTACCCATCCACTCTCATAGGTTGATATACCATGGTTCTCACACCTCCAATAGTTAGATTATCAAACTTAGCTTATATTGGTCAAAATATATAGTGATTCAAATTACATGGGTGTCTCAACATGGTTCTTACACCTCAAGTATTCAAATTATCAAATTTAATTTAGATTGGTCAAAATATATAGTGATTCAGATTACATGGGTTATTTAGCATTAATTAGAGCATTCAGAGGGATATACCTTTATTTTACAAATTTAGAACTAGATATAATATTTGGGGGCATGTGTATTACTACATTTCTCACACATACAACTTCATATAACATGACATAGCTGTAGGACTAGATAGCAGATTATAGGCATAGTGCATAGCACAATGTTTTGATCTTTAGTTTTACACATGGGGCATGGCAAGATAGGTCATATCACATGTGGTTATACAAATTACTATACTATACATACGCATCACTCACATACCAAATTTGAGGGCATGACACGGATGTTCATGTTCATCATCCAGGATTATATGGATCAAAATGGCAAAGACATGTCATTATCTTCTTAAAAATTTATTAGAGTTTCAGATTACACCTAGTTGTACCTAGGATGTCACCAGGTTGAATCATATGATCATTTGTAGTGTTTGGTCCATAGCATTACCTAGACCTAAACTACATGATTTTTGTGTGAGATAGAGGGAAAGCATTGGTTTTGGGCCTATGAACACTTTTTAGTTCTAGTTCAAATTAAAAGAGTAGGGGCATGATAGATTTTACTCTTTACAATATATAAATTATATGCACACATTTTAGATTACATAAGTTTATGTGGGATAGAGGGAAGAGACTAGTTTTGGACCTCTGAGCATTTCTCATTCTAGTCAGATTCAGCATAGGGGGAAAGCATTGCCTTTCTTCTCCATGTTATATAGATTTTACTTTCAAATTTAGTATAAGGGACATCCATTTTAGGGATTCCTTCTTTATCTAGGAACTATTTATCTCTTCATCCACTTCCTTGGCCAGGAAGTGAGTTAGACCCTTTTTTTTAGCATACTTATCTCCATACAAGTAGGTTCAAGTATGTATTTCCTTTTCTTTCTTTTACTCTAGTACTTCATTTCATTGCATCACTGGATTAAAAGGGGAGCAAATGTATACTCCCTAAATTGGTCAAGAACCACATATATCTTGTCTTTTCATAGTCCTTTCATAGGCAACTCTAACTTGAGAATATGAGCTTTGTTCACATTAATCCAAGTCTTTCATTTTAGTCATCTCAATCTTATTACATTCCCTAGACACATTTTTACCTATTTCAAGTCATCCCAAACCTTTCAAACAGTCATTCCACCTTAGTCAGGTCATATTTTTTATGCGTTTTACATCCCTCTTGATCCGTAGCTTTTAAGACAAGAGCACAGGGATTGGACTAACTATAGCATTGAAACTCAGGGTGTCCAATTTCCAATGCTCCTATCTAAGGTCAATTTGAGACTTAACGATTAGTTTCTTCTGCTAGATGGGTCCTATCCCATTTCTTTGCTTCATTCCTATGTTTTTTCATGCTGGCCAAATGTAAATAAAGTTCCCAAATTTGAAATAAAAAGTATCCTATATAAAAGACTTCACAAGGCATTTTATATCTAGAACTTACTACTTTGGCACATTAGACATTATAAAACCAATTAATAGTATATCTCAGCTTCTCTGCATCACACATAGACTTGCATGCTTGATCAAGGAAGGGCTTATTTGAAATTCATTCTTGTATCTATCATGCACATTCATTATGCACGTTCCCTAAGGGAGAACTACATTGGACCTGAGATCCTCGCTTGAGGGTTAATATAGGTAGTGATCAAGATATCAAGGGTTCTAGATCATGCGATCATTCTTATCCTAACCTAGTTTTTTCCCATTTTTTATTTTGATGCATTTATTTTTTACATGTGTGTAGATGAAGACAAGGATTTAGAGATTAAAATGGACCTATAGTGAGCTCTATTGACTTTCAACCTCCAAAATTTAGTACACATGCTCACACTGACCTAACAAACAAAACCTAGAAAGATTAGATCCTCAAGACAATAGTAGTAAAGGTGTAAAATAGTGTTATTGCCACTCTTGTCTAATTCTAATGTTCTTATCCAATCAAAAAAAGAAGTCTAGATCTAGATTCTAAATAGTGTCCTAGTCCTGCATCTCAGTTACCAACTCCTGAATCATTCATTTCAATCCATTTTTAGATAAGTTTAATTTTATTCATTTCAATCTATATTTTACCATATTAAACTATATTTTTTCCCTTACCCAGACCCCTTATTATTTAGGAGCTAAATACTAGATTCCCAAAAATAATAAAACACCTGCATTGATAAGCTTTTCATCCTTTAAGAGGCATTTAGCTAGGAAAGAAAACTCGTTGTCATGTCTTTCTCATATCAAGTGAGAGATAATCTTATGAGGTTTTCTTAGAGGACTCATCCATGTAAGTGTTAAATCTGACTATTCATCTCTATCACTAACGATTCTCATATAAGGCATGACTAAAGTTCATTCAATTTTCTCACTTTAGGATGATAAAATTCTCTTAAAGGATACATCTGATTAACTACAAATTTTAGTATTGGGACTTGATTGAGACTAGATAATGATCATTCTATCCTTGAAACACCCATTTGAATGTGTTTATGTATACATTTCATTTATTTGGATAATGAGATAGAATATATGCCCCCCATTGATAATATTTTCATCCTTTAAGAGATATTTGGCTGCAAGAGAAAACTCATTATTGTTTTTTGCTCATGTCAAGTGAGAGAGAATCCTCTAGGGTGTTCTCATAAGACTTGCCCATGCAAGTTTAGGAGTTGACAAATTTTCCTTATCCATTATAGTTCTCCTACAACACACGACCAAAGTTAGCTTAATTTTCTCACTTTGGGATGATAAGATTCTCTTAAGGGATGTGTTTGGTCAACTATAACTTTCAATCCTAGAGCTTGATTGAGACTAAATAATGGTATTGATAGCCTTAAAATTCCCATCCATATGTGTTCATATAGATGTTTCATAAATTGAGCTAAGGATCTAGAAGATATACCCCCCATTAATAAGTTTTTCATCTTTTAAGAGACATTTGCCTATGAAATAAAACTTGTTGCCATGGCTCACTTGTGTCAAGTGAGAGATAATTATATAGGGAATTCTCATAGGACTCACCTATGTAAGTGTAGGATCTTATGGATCATCTCTATCCCTCAATTTTCTCTTGTAATTCATGATTGAATTTTTCTCAATTTTCTCATTTTGGGATAATAAGATTCTCCTAAAGGGATGTATCTGGTCAACTATAAATTTTAGTCCTAGGGCATGAACAATACTGGATAATGGATATTCCATCCTTAAAACACCCATATAAATGTGTTTGTGTAGACATTTTTTTATTGGGATAATGAGGTCTAAGATATGCACCCCATTGACCAACTTTTCATCTTTTAAGAGACATTTGGATGCGAGAGAAAACTTATTGCCATGTCTCACCCATGTCAAGTAAGATAGAATGCTCCAGGGTATTCTCAAAGTACTCACCTATTCAAGTGTAAGATATGATGTATCATCTCTATTCCTCATGGTTATCATGTAATGCATGACCAAATTTCACTTATTTTTTTACTTTATAGACCATAAACAAAGTTACAGACTCCTAACTAAAGGTCATCAAAATATTAAAATAGAGTTGCAATCCAAACTAAGCTCAAGAAAACAAGTTTTATAGAAGTGAAGGTCAATATTGTAGGTTTTATTTTATGTTTCCAAGATTTTAAAATCCTTCATAAGCATCCTAAAGACTTTCAAGCATATTTAGGCTCTCAAGATCATTGAGCCAAGGTATAAAGGTAATCTAACAAAGACAAAATGAAGAGTTGAAAGTGTGTTTAAGGTCTACATAGCCTCATCAAGGATTAAAAATCATGGTAGTAGAGATTGAAAGGTCCTCAATACCATAAAATATGAGTTATAGGTTGAGTGAAGTATGACAACAAGTCTACAATCCAAAACAAGTAATGGAGATCTCCTTTTACCTTTCTCCATAGGCATGGTAATAAGAAAGTCTTTAAGGGATTTTATCAAGCCTTGAGGTATCTCATGATGATACCCAGACCTACTGTGAAGATAAAAATAATGTATATCCTTCCAAACTTACAAACTCAGTATAAAAACTATCTAAAACCCTAAAACCTATAAAATCTCATTTGTTTTAGTCTTCTTCACATTGCAAGGCTTCAAGCATATGCTTCTAAGAGTTTTAAGATTATTTTTGAAGTTTTAAAGCTCATAAAGTCAAGAGTGAGGGTTTAAAGCAAGAAACAAGTCTGAAGATAGCTTGCATGGGTTCTTAACATAGCCTCATGACATAACCTATAGGCTTGCAGTGGGGTTTCATAATGGATAATGATAACACAAAGGGTTTCATGACCTTAATACTCCATAAGACTTGTATATAGGTCTGAAAATGAAAATATTGAAGGTTTTAAAATATCCTTTAGTTATAATTAAGTCTTATCAAGATGACTATAGGTATAATAGGTAGAATTCATAGGTTTTAATCCCAAAAGAAAGAATTACAAGTCCTGAGAAGTCTACAGTTACATATAGCAAGTTTTTATTATCTTAAAAGGCATAGAAACTAGGTTTTATCCCCCTCAAATCATCTTGAAACCACAAATCAAGATTTTCAATAAGGGTTTCCATGGTATCAAGATCTTTTCCACAAGGTTTCAATGGTCTGCATGAATTTAAGACAAGGATCCCAAGATGATTAATAGGTAGAGGACAATGTTATAAGGCCTACAAACAAGTTTCAACACTTATTATAATTTTAAAATGATAATATGAATTCATGATCATGGGTACATGATTCATGTGACAATAATAACCAACTTATAATCTATTAGATAATTAAACAACCTATAGGAAACTACTATAATATCTATAATAACATCATGTTCATAAAATCTTGAACTTCCATTCTAATCACAATAAAATTAACTAAAAAATGGTGCACAACTACATTAAACTATCATCACATAGATTTCAACTAAGAGGAAATAACGTAAGGACTAAACTCATCCATAGGATAATAAGATATTAGTAACACAAGTAGGGTAACAATGAACTCATCATAGTGAAATTATCATGTGTATAAATGGCTTTAATATTTATAAGATCATTAAAATGATAATGTTGAATATTATATATGTGTATATGCAAAGTTCTATGTCATAATCACATAAACAATAGGACATATATTGATAAATAATGTAGACCATAATGTGTACTTATAAACAATAAGACATATAGGCATACAATGTGGGCCATATCAGCATACAAAATAGATAGTACCTACAACTAGACCCCTATCATAACAACTAACTCTTCTCCTCATTACCTCCAAATAAATTTTGCTTCCTCGCCATAGATGTACAACTAAGAGTGCTACATGACTCATTACAAGGAGAAAATCTATTTTTAGCCTATGAAGCATCAATTGTCTCTCCTACAACATTAAAAGCATTATGGCATCTTCACAACATATGAAATATAAATTAAAATACATTAAAATTACATATTATAAATGATAAAGTTTTCTTGAACAAAATTTTGCAATAAGGTGATTCTAGACTCAATGTATACCACCTAAATGGATATCTTAGGCTGAGAGACTATGAATACACCCATGATGGATATTCCTATGGAGCATACATGTATCTTTAGATCTGGATGTGCATACAAATAAAAAATAATTTTACTACATGTGTTCTCACCAATGTTTATCTCTAATTCATGAGTTGTTGGGGAGATAGTAGATCATGATATGGAATATCAACATCAATCAAACCTTATTATCATCCATGATGGGTTCCCATATCATTTCTCATCATCTATAAAACTAATAAATGAAAGATATAAATAATGAAACAAATAAATCTAAATCTGATTTAAGACAAATAAAGAAAAATGAGTAGTAGAGCAAAATAACATGTTTTGTAGTTATTTTCAAGTTAATTTTAGGTTGTGATAGAGAAGTTTTGTTTTTGAGATTTTGAATATTCATGGAACATAGTATTTTTATATGGATATGAATAATGTGTGAATATAATGAGCATGATAAAAAATCTATGACTAAATATATCTTAAAAGATAGTTTTGTGTTTAAGGAACAAGAAATATATGAATAGATAAAATTTTATTGAAGGATTAAAGTCAATGAGATAAAATAATGGCTAAGTCCATTATATGGATACATGGTTTATTAAGACAAATCAAAAATTTGTAATTAGTTTAATATTTTGACTATCATTATTATTGGCATCATATAGTTGTTGTGTTCTTATCATTCTAGAATCATCACATGACCTAGCTCATATTTTTTTTGTCTTAAGACAAGAATGTGAGATAGTAATGTAATTTGAGAATTAAACACTTCTTCAAAATGAAAAACAATTATGTTACACTTACTTGAAATTTTTTTAACTCTATATAGGATATTTTTCTTTATGTAATTTGTAAGTTTCTAAACATGAGTGTAGGATACACCAGTGCTAATTATAACCTCTAAAATAGAATCTAGGCCTACTGAGCTACCCAAAATATCATTAATCATCTATACAATAAATAAATGAAAATTTCAATCAAATATTAGTCAATTAAATAAACACATAGTAATAAACTTAATATTATTTTATATACATAAATAAACTATAATTAAAATTAAAAACTTGTGTATTAAATACAGATGGTGAAGAAGATAAGTCCTACACAATAGGTTGATGTGTCTAGAGATGGGGTGGTGAAGCAATCATATATGTCATAAAGCCTAGAATGCTAGTGTCATGAGCTATTGAATCATATACAAATGGAGTATACTCTAGTATATTAGTCTCCTAATGTCCTAAAGTAACAAAATATGGCATACACTTAGGCATGTTGGTGTCTTGAGGTACTGAAGAAATTTTACTAGTGTCCTAAGATGTTAAACCAATTGTACATGACATAAACTATTGGGCACTAGTGTGTTATAAAATCTAGGTCCACTCTCCATAAATGTAGCCCGTGTATGTCATACATTAATATGAGGTCTAGTACACTTCCTCCCACATGATGTACAATGATGTATAAGAATTATAGGAGGGACACAATCACCAATACCACTAGCACCAATGCTATTAGTACCATGTGTTATTATCCTTCTATTTATCTAAACTTGATTAGTGTAGTTTTGGTCCCACCTAACATCATGTCTATTAAATGAGAACCCACCTCCCCTATCTTGGGAGGCCTTCATGTCATAATAATTTAGGATTTCATGAAGAACAAACTCACAATAAAATTTTCTTAGAAAGTATAATGGAACCTCATTATTATTGCATGAAGGCTCATCAAACACCATCCACCACCTATCCCAAAATTTGTCTTTTATCTCTGCATTAACACACCAATCAATATTAATATGTTTTCAACTTGTTAGTGGTAGTTATTTGGTTTCAATATTAATAAAAAAACACACTTATCTTCTTTTGTTATCTTTTTTTTTAATGTCCTTGTATGATAATTTATCAAAATAATATTGTTTTAGGACCTCCCTTTGATGTAACATTGAATCAAGTTATGATGTGGCATTTATCACTTCATTTAAAATGGCCTTTAATGTACTCACAATTTAATTAAATCCATTATGAGTGGATGATTCATTCAAACCATGAATAATAATTTGTAATTATTCACATTTTACATTATATTATTCATAGAATTAAGCTTCTTCTTCTATGAAGTCAAACTGTTGATGGTTTTGATCATGGTTTTGCTTTACATATTCTTCAAGAAATAGATCCATTGAATTTTTTATCTATATTTATAAAAATACAATTTTTTTAGGCAATGTGAGATAGTTCAATGCAATTTTAATTTCAAAACCCTGTGCATAAAACATATAAATTGAAACCTCAAAAATGGAATTTCATAATCAACATACCTAAGACCGTGATCAAAATGAGAAATTATATTACTGGGATGTTAACCAAAGAACATATGTCCTACTAAAAATTCAATCTCTATATTTCAAGGCACCAAAAAAATGCAAGTTTTAACTATGAGGAAGAAGTGAAAAACATTGAAAAAAATAAAGGGTGTATGCCCTTTTGGCTTGGTGTCATACCCAATTTTTAGAAAATAGCATACACCCTTTGAAAAAAAACTTTATTTCTCCCTTTGTGTCACATTTTTTGTACCCAAACTTTATGCATGATCCCAAATCATAATAAGTGCATGCCCCTAGTGGGAAAGAGTTAGTATGTGTGTATATATCATAAGATGTGTATGAATATAATATATTTGATCATGTAAGTTCAATGTGTGCCATGATAAAAGAAATCATAGATAATTAATATGGAGGGGTTTGAAAGTGGTATGTTGAATTAAGATGTAAGATGACTCAAATAATATGTATTAAGATCATATTTTTGTAATAGGGGATGTACACACGTGTCATCATAAAATAACTATCATGAATGTCTATATTTTGATAGGAATAAAAAAGAATGGGTTAGTGAAACACAAAAATAAAATAAAATACAAGGTATATAACAATGTTTGATACAAATCATATGTATATCTCCATGTAAAAATAAAATAATGGAAGAATTAATGAGTTGATTCAAGAGAGGATGATTAAGAAAGTATTTAATAAGATTCTATGTATAATAGACTATGTTCAAGTTACACCTTGAATATGAGTTAAGAGTGATAAGTTGATATCCCATCAATGGGATGCTAAATTATAGGTTTTATATTAATCATTACAAGTGTCACACATTATGGGCACTAAGTGGCACATATATCACTATATGAATTATAAAAATGGTCACAATACATAGAATATTCAGAATAATTAGTATGATCGATATGATCATGTCACTACATATCTATAATAGTCATAATAACATATGAATTTCATTTTATGTTGGGAGAATACATGGGTTGTCTTTATATAACATGCTCACAAGTCCATTATAAGATAACTATAAGATGTGATGAATTAGATGGCATATGTTAATCTTGACTAGGTTGTTGATGTAAAAGATGTTAGATAATTAATCATCAAGGAATAGCAATCAATTATCATTGTAATGTAATACTAATTATTTATGTAATAATAACTTTTGTTGGTTTCATAATAGGCTATTATAGGATCACATGAGGAAATTTCTCAATTTTGATGGGGTACTCATATGGAACACCCAGAATTGTAACAACTTTTTTATTATGGTAATGAAGATGGGATTTCACATATCTTATTTATCCATGGTCATCATAATATTATGTCAAATTCTCTATTGTAGGGGGAAAATAATAACCAAGTAACAATATTTGTATGTTCTACCCTAAGTGGTAACACCATTCTCCCAAGAGGGTTTTGATGTTTTCCATCGAAGTTATTTAATATGTTAATTTTACCAATCAAGTCTCTATGTGTGTACCCAATACTAGTAAGTAATGTCATAGTGCATATGTTTTCACTTGATCCATTATCCATAATAATGCTTGGTATGGGGTTTGAGTTAACAAAAACACATATAAACAAAGGCATGTTTATAGAATCATCATCAATAATTCCATGTTCAGCAAATGTAATTCTAGGACATTATACTTGTGAATTTTTAAGTGCACCAATAATTCCATCTATAGGATAAGCCTCCATATCTTTATAATCTTATAAAGTTAGAGGAAGATGTTCATTATAAGTCATATGTTCCATAGTATTAGTCTTGGTTTCTTATGCCACATATTTTGAAAATAGTTTGGTTACATCTTAAGCCTTGAATTAGGTTTTTCACCATCATTAATAGGTGTGTTACCATCATTAATATCAATAGTCTTATTCTAATTCAGGTCATGGATATTATGTCTTAAACTAAAGCATATATTATTTGAATGTCATGTTCATATATTCTAATCACAGTATGTGTTGATATCAAAATTGAGGTCATGGATTTGTCATGTCAACCTCCAAAGGCGGAGGAAGGGGTAAAAGGTTAAACTTAAATAACCTTTACAATACCTTGTGATTAGATTCTGATAGTCATGTAAATTTTATTCACTGAGGAGTAGAAAGGACAAGCTTATTAGTAGATTGTGAAACCCCATTGATTTTTGTTTTAGTCTCATTCTTAATTTCATTAACCAAAACTTTCAAAGATTCTCTTGTTTGAAATTTAACATTACAATACATGGGAGGTTATCTCATACTTTAATTTATTCATGGAAATAATAGTGACCTTGAGGTTTTTACTTTATTTCATATGTTGTAAAAAGATTGAAAATGTTTAAATATAATTGATTCATAGATGGCTAGAAGTAGGCTTTGTTTGAAATTGTCTTGTAATTTCTTGTCAACCATAGGATTTGATAGATTTTAAAGCATAATCTTGTAATAAATCACATAGTCACTAATATTCTCACTGTGTCCTTGTTTTAATTATACAATTTAAGCATAATATATTTTCTCAATAATGTTGGTAGAGAAATAAACTAAGAATTGTTCAACCAAATGACTGAAAGCATGTACTAATCTAAGAAAAAGGTCATAAAACCATCTTAAATCATAATATTTAAGGCTCATAAGAAACATATTTGTTACTAAATTATCATTAGCGACATAATCTAAACATGTTATATGGAAGGATCTAAGATGTTATTCTAGATCACCTTTACCATCAAATGGTGTAAGATTAGGTGTTATGAACCCTACAGGTAGGATATTGATGGAAATTTATTGGACCAAAGGGTTGAGTAATAATATTTGATAGTTTTTTATATGAATCTCTTAGTTATAACCTTTTCCAATGTGAGTAACCTTAGTTTGAATATCCAAACATTTTTCAATAAATATCCAGTTGGTAGGATATGTAACCATATTATATGAATCACAAGTAGATGGTGCCATCTAATTTTTAGGCCCAAAGGGAATAAAAGAGGTAGTGTGTTATATAAGGATACTCATATATATCTAGTTATTAAACTTTGGTTCTTATATAGTAGGTATACTAGGTGAAGGAACCACTTGTGTGACCATAGGTGTATACACCTGAATAATAACTCTAGACTAGTGATTTGAATGCCTAATGTAGGATGTAAGATTGTATAAGGTGGATTATTATCATTCAAATTGTAATCATTTTGTTCCTCATATGTGTTTTCCTTAGATAAATTTTTATTTTAATCTCTAGATACTTTTTAAAAAGCTAAAATCATATGGGGATTTACTTAAGATATTCTTTATGCTCAACATTTTCTAGGTCATGAAAATAGTCATCTTATTCATCTAGATCATTATTGTTAATATTTTCCATGTTTTTATCTTTATATATCAAAATAAGAATTATTCACATTATTTGTATCATCCATTATTTACATATTAGGATTTATAAAATTTATTATAGTTCAAAATAAAAGTTTAAATCTTAATAGAAAAAATAATTTAAGAATAACCCCTAAGAGGGGTTAAATATTAGACCTTTAATTTTTTTTGGAACCATAATGTATAATGAAACCTAAGGTATTTGTGTTCAAATAAATAGTTGGTTTCACCAAATTGTTTTGATCATTATAAACCCAAGATATATAAAATAATTGAAACTATACAACATTTCAGATTATAAAAATAATGGAAATAAACATAATAATCTAAATTTTAAGGGGCTAATAAATATTATAAACACTTAATTTATAATTGACAAAATAATTAAAGGAAGAGTTAATTAACTAATGTTAACTATCTTTCAGTCACATAAAATGCCATGGGATCTAGAAATGCTTAAGATGTGTTTCATCTATTGATTAGATCTGAAATAGGGGATGATAATTTATCTAAACACTATCAACATAATTAGATGCCTATGGAAACCAATAGTACTAGGGTTTACCAATAGTGTCTTTACATTTAAGGGGTATGAAAGTTTCTGAGAGCCTTATTCCTATGCCTAAAATATATTTATGTAGATGCAAACTTGTTGATATTGTTTTATAATTCATATTTATTATCTTTTTTTTATAAAACCCTAATTGTGCTTAATTGATCATAAGATACCAAAAAAGAGGTTGATACTTTTGGATGTATAGATCCAAACCACTTCATGTTGAATGGCTTACTGTTTCTTGCATTCCAATACTCTAAATAGGGCTCAAACTGCATGTGATCCTCCCACTTAGTTTAGTGTATGAGTATTTAAATGCATTAATAATCTAGAATGTAGTTTTGTGATTGACTTTTTGAATTTAGCTCCATGCAACTTTGACCTCTTTGTATTTAGATTTGGATTTATGGACTACAAATTGGCTATTCCTTGAACATTTGACATGTGTATATGCCTTCTAAAAAATGTTCTAAGAGATTGAGAAATGATCCCATTTCTTGTCAAGTGATGTTAAAGTGTCTAATAACCTAAGGGATGATTTGTATATATAGGTGAATCTTCATAATTTTTTGTTACAACCAACCCATGAAACATGTTTAGGCTAACCTAATGGAGACTTAAAATTTTTAAAAATAACTATGGAAGGGCCCTAAACACTACTAATAGAGGGAGATACCTATGACAATTGAAACTATCCAAGTTTATTGATAGTGTCCTTGAAATGAAAATGAGGATTTGAGATATGGTAGTTTTTGTCTAGTGTTCCTATATAGACCTAGTTGATCATGAATAGATATGTATAGATGATAAATGTGGCTAAAGTAGTGGAGAGATAAACTGACAGAGGGAAAGTGTGTCCAAGAGTTAGATGTGTGTACATTGTCCAAGTATGTAAAAGTATTTCATATTTAGGTGTCTACAACTTGAGAGGAGTCAAGATTATATATATATATATATATATATATATATATATATATATATATATATATATATATATATATATATATATATATATATATATAATTCCTCTATATCTATTGGCTGATATATCAAATGATGAATTTCAATATCAGAAATAAAATTATGAATAGGATCAAAATTTTATATATTAAAATGTGGCACTTGGTCCCATATAATTGATATATCACAATAGATAATTCTCTTCCAATTTAAGGAAGTTATGTATGGAACCACTAGGTAAAGTTTGAAACCATTATAAAGCACAACCCGTTAATATTCTAGGAAATGTTATATTTTATATTATATCATGAGTACCATATTTATAGAGAGAAACACAACATTAATTAATATGTATATAACTATTTACATACCCATTGAATAAGTAAACATAGGAATTTTAAAACCATGTGCGAGTGGATTATTAAGAATTGTATGCACTTTAAAATTGGTCATATATAACATTAATTTCAGCTCAATAATTTTATGCAATATAGTCTAGAAATGAGGCTTATACTTGTCTTTATAACTTGCCTATTGCATGTATCATAATAAAAATATCATGCGTTGACACAATTGAACTATTAATGAGTTAATTTAAGGGTCTAATTTGATTATTTGTTTCAAACATAAGATCATTAGGATGACTATAGCAAGAATCATAAGGAAAATAACCACTATTAAACATATTAACATCATCTATCATAGAAGAAGATTGACATTAGCTACTTATTTCATCATTTTCATAACTCAAACAAGTAAATAAGGATTTTTTAAGAAATTTTTCATAATATTTTCAATAAATTCATCATTATGAGAATCCGATGAGGGATTATGAAGACAATCATTTTCAACATTAGCATTCAAAGAATCATTTTTTACATCTTCAAAGAATCATTTTTGACATTTGCATTCAAAGGATATTTTTTTGCATTTTAATTCAATGAATAATTTTAAACATTGAAATTACTTTAAAATTTTGAATTCAAAAAATCATATGTATTTTTATAAAAAAATTATAAACATGAGTTATTTTGACATTTTTAATTCAATGAAAGAGTAGGGATACAATCATTTTCGTCATTGGCATCAATTTCAATATTTGCATTTTAGGAAATACTTGGAACACAATGATTTTAAACATTTTAATTTACATTAGGTTATATAAAAGAAATAACATTGTATTACATATATTGATGTTCAAAACCAAATTGTACTAGGCTACTTTGCTTAAGACTAACAAATTTTTCCTTAGTAACTAATTTTTGCATAAAATTTTAGATTCCATACCCATTAGAGGTCAAAGAGATACAACCAACACCCAAGACATTATTTACATTTTCACATTAACCAGTAAAATTGAAATTAAGTTTCCCTAATTTTTAAACCTCACTATCATAATAATAAAATCCATCAACATTCTAATCAAAATTACTATTATCTATAAAATAATGAATCAAATTATTTGCACCATATCAAAATAATTAATCAAAGGGATGAGCCATCATATGTGCACTAAATTATGAAAGATACACACACAAGGATAGGGTTAATGATATTACAATAATTTTAAAAAAAAAAACCTAAAAAAATAGATTTGAAACATCCAAACAAAAAAACCCTAAAATGAAAGAGAGAATGAAATCCTAAGGTTAATAGGTTCTCAAATGAACGGGATCAACTAAACTTAAGGAGTAGATTTAAAATGTGAAAGAATATAATCATATAAGGTCAAAGATAAATCAATGAGAACAACCAAGATCTAATAAATCAAATATGAATGGTGAATTCATACCTGAGAGCAAGAGAATTATGAAACCCTAAGGTTGTATGATCAAAAGGATTGAGTTCATTAAAATATTTCAATAATTAGTCACATGATATGGATTATGTTATGACAATCAAGTAAAAATATGCCACAATTTAAATCTATGTAAATACAATTAATATAATAATCAATATAAATTTGAGAAAGGCCAAACTAGATATTTACATATTTAGAATTACAAAAACGAGGATAATAGATAAATCCATGATTTATAACTTACATGTGCACTATTAAAGGCTAAAAATAGTGGAATACATGTCCAAATAATAAGACAAAAGAGTCTAAAAATTGTTTGATGAATTAATTTTTTTTTTAAATAGTTAGAATATTGAACTGACCAATTGTTATCGATTTTAGAATCATGGGATAATTGTGACCCTTTCCCCATGATTATGATCTCTAATTATTTTCAAGATCCGAAACGTCTAATTTACTTTGGTAAAGGAAAATGACTAGGAATCTTGATTATTTTGCTATGATGATGTGTAGAATTATCTAAATTATTTCTTCTTTTATTGTAGACCTATACCACCATAATGCCTCATGAATATATAAATGTGTAAGGATAGTTCTTAGGCATTCTAGATTAGGGGTTGTTACTACACATTTCATACACTTATAATCAAGGCTCAATGTAGTTCTAATGCTTGTGAGTGTTTCAAATCTAAAATAAAATAAAATTATTCTCATATTTTCCCTAGATAATCAAATTTAACTATATGCTTTGTTATGACCTTATCTGAGTACAAGTGTGATGTCACAAGATATAAATGAAAGGATTCAATTAATATTCATATTATTTGACACAATATGTAAACAAGTTGATAATACTTGATAAAATGTGTATGAGATACTTGGATTATAGATTTGATTGATATAAATCAATTATTAAATGTATTAAGCCACATTTGTACATACAAGGTTTACAAGGACATATTTATAAATAGGCCAACCATAGAAGATAATGAAAGCTAAAAATCAAGGCCTTATAAACATGGATAATTACACAAAGGGCCCATAAGTCAAGAGGATATAAATGTGGGTCGACTATGACCCATGAAAGATCCTAAAATAGTTTTTTGACCTTTCAAGAGCATCCAACGACATATAGGGGAAAATAAATAGTCAATATGTAGTTTTTTTGCAATCTAGATTGAATGGGGTATTATCATTTACCCAAAGTCAAAAAAAAATCAAGATGTAAGGAAAACATAAATCAATATAAAGCATTATGGGGCCCATCAGAAAGAGAAAGTGTAATGAATATTTCTAAAATTTATGCACATGAATCAAGTGTTATAAATCATAAAAATTATGCAATATAAAAGAGTATTATCCCAAAACTAGGTGTCTAAATATACATATTTAAAAACTAACATGCATATGTCATAAGTAATATGCATAGTTAAAAAATTATTTTCTATAAAATTATTTTTTAAATGGTCAATTTTATTCTTATATCAATATTGTATGATTAAAAAAATTATCTTTAAATAGACTTTTAAATGTTCAACATCATTCTTTTATCAATATCATATGACTGTAAAATTATTTTTGGGTTTCGAAGTTTTGAAGAATATATGAGTGTTTTATATTAATCTAATTTTCATGTATTCAAGATTTGAATTTTTAGCTTTCAGGTTTTAGGGTATGAAGTTTGGGTGTTTTTTGGGTTTTAAGTTTCATGTGTTTCATATTTTAATATTCATATTATTCAAGTTTTTTTTGTGGGGGTTTTATGTTAACAACTTTCAAAGGTTTTTAGATTTTGGGTTTTGGTTTTTCATGTTTTAGGTTTACAAGTCTCAATTTTTTCAGTCTTTAGGTTTCATTATTCATGTTTCAGGTTATTTATTTTAAGGGGATTTTATTTCAATATACATTTTATATTTTTTAGTTTTAATGATTTGACTTTTTTAGGTTTGTGGTTTTTGAGTTTTAATTTTATGATTTTTTTGATTTTAGGTTTAGAAGTTTTCATATTTTAGGGCTTTGGAGATTTCTAGGTTTCATGTTTCAAGGTTTAAAGTTTTGGGTTTTATTTTTAAAATTTGGGTGTCATTTATATCAATAAATTGTTCATGTTTTAAGTATTTTCATGTTCAAAATTTTTTGGTTCATGGTTTTTGGGTTTTATAAGATTCAATTTTTCATAGTTTTTAGTCTCAGCGCTATCAAGTTTTGGGTTTCAATACTTAGTGTTCTAGGTAAATTAAATTTTAAGTTTTTAGTTTTGGGCTTAAATTTTTTATTTAAACTTTAAAAAAAAATTAAGTTTTGTGTTTCATAATTTTTAATTTTCCAATTATGACTTTTGAGTTTTTCTAAGTTTTAGGGTTCACGGTTTTCATATTTTAAAGTTATTTATTTTTTAGTTTCATATTTTTAGGATTTTTAGATTTAGGGATTTTATATTTTAGGTTTTAAGGTTTCTATATTTTAGGGTTTAATATTCTATTTAAGGTTTTAGTGGTACTTTATATCAATTTAATTTTCTTATTTTCATGGTTTACAAGCTCAATAATTTTGGGTTTAAGGCTTTCAAGTTTCAAGTTTGGGATTTCTAGGTTTCAAGTTTTAAGATTTCAAATTTCTATGGTTTTTTAAATTCAAGACTTTCAAGTTTTGAGATTTACCAAATTTTTAGTATTTTTGGGTTTTCACGTTTGAGGATTTTTGAGTTTTGGGTTTTAGGTTTCACAACTTTTTGGGTTTGGGTTTTGATTTTTAAGTTATGGATTTCAATATTCAAGTTCTTATCACATTTTATATCAGTCTAATTTTCTCATTTTTAGGGATTTTTTAGGTTTTTGGTTTTCCAAATTTCAAGTCTTAAGTTTAATCTCTTTGAGTTAAGAGTATCAATTCACCTTAGGGTGTTATTCCAATTAAAATGTCAATGGAAAAGACGTAATTTAATCTTGATGAGTGAGATGAATTTGAGGTTTTGCATCAATTTTTATATTGATCAATTTAATCCTAGGTAGATATTTAACGTAGATTATTTTTTAAGATTTATATTTATCTTATATTCATTTTTTATAAAAAATATGTTTGAATGTCTATTGATTAAAAAATAATAAAGATATAAGTACAAGTTCTAGTTTATGATAAAGAGGTGGTAATTACATATTCAAATCCCATCAAATGATAGTATTGAAAAATAAATAACAAGGTAAATTTATGCCATAAAAAATAGAGTAGAGATAATTATAAGCAACAATATTAATACGATGCAAATCATCCCTTACAAAGAGAGTGTCCCATGTAGAAGAATCCACTGATGGGTTACAAGTAATTTTAGTAGCTAATATTTTTCATTTGACTAAAAGTAATTACTTTTATCTTAAAAATTGCTAGTTTAGTGAACATATGTATTTGTCCATTAACTAAAATTTTATTTCATTTCTTATATTCTTAATTATAATCTCATACATTCTTTCCTACTATGGGGCACAATTTAACCACACTAACTACGCAATTGTGGGTGCTATCAACCCAAAATCACAAGAGACATATTATTTACTTTAAATATCCAAATATAAGTGCATATATATATGAAGGATCAAATAAATATAAATTTAGTGTATATCTGACCCATAAATACCATACATTACCCATTTTATATATTTTAATATCGTGTTCAACATTTTACCACCATTAACATCTGAAGGTGATAGTATGCCATTAATTATGGGAAGATGTCAATTTATTTTTTATAATTTTAATGGAAATAAGTATGGGCATACTTGCTTGAGAGGATAATGGATTCCCCACAACTTAATTTATTTCAAAGGTGATTGTTGGGGTCGTACCTACACCTAGAGATGCACATTTTATTTTTGCATCCATTGACCCTTCCTCTTTGCCTTGTGCTTCGGCCTCTTCTACCCATGCTTCCTCTATTCTACGTGATCTTAGGAAGAGGTTAATATTTGTGGACTGTAGAAATGCATGTAATCCATTGCATTCATATTCTAGATTTTATAGGTCTTTTTTATCTTCTGGTTTGCTTGGAAATCCATCCTTGTTTCCTCTTCTAAAGAGCCTCCAACTATGTCTTTTCTAGTTGGAGATTCCCTAATGACTTTATCAATAGATATCCCTAAGGTTATTTTCTCAGACTAGGTGTTAAATGATTTAGATGTTGAAGTTGGTTTTAGAAGCCTTTTTGGTAAATACATTGGTCTTTTGTGTTTCTCCCTGATCTTGTTAAATGGGCCAGATCGGCTTGGAGTTCAATCATTGCTCTTGATTTCCCCATGCTTGGTTATGGCTTATTCCAAGTTACCTTTGAGAATGTGGTTGACTAGGAGATGTTTTTTTTTTGGGTCCTTGGTTCTTCAATAATCACAATATCTTCTTATTACCCTAGTCACCTTTTTTGACCCTGTCTCCATAGTGATTTTAGATGTTCCTCTTTGGATCCGTATTTATAATCTCCCTCCCATCTTAAGTAAGGAGGATCATATTAAATCTATGATCACTCATGTGGGATCTTTTGTGAATTGTATTATCTCTCTTTGGGTGGAAATTTTGTGAGAATGTGTGCGATATTTGATATCTCCAAGCCTCTCACACATTTGGTTAAGTTGTGCTTGAGCCATGGTTCATGGATTTAGTATCTCAATTTTTAAGGGCTTCCTTTCCATTATTTCCATTGCAATCTCTTAGTAAATTAGATGGAAGAGTGTTATTTTAATCCCCTTCAGTGTTATACTCTTATTTCAATATTTTTTTGGAGTAAAAAGGATGATGTGCCAATCCAAGACTTCTACTGACATAACCATGGGTGTTTTATTATTCTTTGTAAGACTGTTCCCTCCCCTATTGTGCCTTGATCCCTCTCTTCCTCAATAAGGGAGGTCACTCTGAGCCCTATGTTTACTCCTATCTTGGATCATCCCCCTCTTGATTTGATGGATAAAGGATCTTCTTCTTTTCATGTTATGGGGGTGCGATAGTCTGTTGCTCTATTTTCTTTGGTCAAAAAGAAAAGTTCAAGATTTTAGGTTGACTATTTGCATTTTGAGGTTGATGAAATGGTAAAGGATGAAATGCAATGGACTATGGATGAAATTTTCTCTTGCTAAAGTAGAATTTTATCCCAAGTCAATGGTTGATTTATCTTTTGTTATGTTGGTGGTTGTGGTGCTTTGACTTCATGCCCTTCTCGATAGCTGGTTTTGGTTGTTTTCTTATTGTATTTATATTGTGTCTCAACTATTTTTTCTCCATTTTTTGTGTAGAGTTGTTCATGTTCCTTTTACATTGGTTATTGTTTGGTTAGTTTATTGTCTTGGGTGATCTTTGTACTGGGTTGTCGGACCCGTCAAAACCCTCTCTTCCTGATTCAAAGCTCTGATTCAAAAGTGTTTACCTTTAATAAAAAAATAACGCCCCAAGTTCTATTTTTAGGCTAAAATATCCATCCTCACATGCCTAAAACCTCATTTTGAATTAAGTAAATACTCTGATATTTTTTTGTTCTTAAAAAATAAGGTCTAAAATCAATGTAAAATATTGTTTTAGAGGTTAAAATAAGGCTCTTTTGAGCTCAACACTATCTAAGATAGTTTTTTACTCAATATCTATTTTTGAATCAATGAAGCCACTGAAAACTAAATATATTCTTTTCATGGATCCTCATAAACCAATAAGTGTTGTGTGATTTTCTTATTCCTTTTCTAAACAGATTATAATGTGGCTTCTTAGAGAGAGAAAATTTTAATAAAGTATCTCAGGTGCCAACCTTCAAGGCTCTAAATGAAACACAAGTGATGTTTATTTTTATAAGCGATATGGAGTCATATGCAGCTCTATTAAATCAGTACCAAGGCTTGAGTTTTCTCGGTTGGGTTTGGATATAAACATTTTTATTTTGATTACTTTGCAAGATATTGAATGGTTTGACCTCTGTTTGAATGATTTATTAGGCCACATACCTTTATTTTTAGACAAAATATATTCATTATAGATCTTATATTTTTTTGAAAATAATATTAGGGGAATTTATTTTAATGGAACCATTGAATTACATAGAATATCGACATCTTTGTCCATATTTTGGAAATAAATATATAGGAGATTTAAAATTTTGAATAAACATACATGTAAACCAATGAGTAAGGGGCATCCATGCCATGATTTATTAGTCCACATGGCTTTAGTTTTAGACCAAATGTATTCATTATAGATCTTAGATTTTTGTGAAAAATAACATTAGAGGGGAAAAAAGTATGGAATCATTGAATTACATAGAATGTCGACATCTCTACCCATATTTTAAAAATAAATATATAGAAAATTTTCAATGTTTAATAAAAATACATATAAACCAATGAGAAAGGATCATCCACGCCATAAAAATCACCCAAGGCACAATCTTGGCCTTAAATGCTTGATTCTCCATATCAAGTATCTAGAGCGATTTGTACCTTGGCAGATGGATATATCTTCTTAGGATCTTTCAATTCCATCACCTAAAATACCTTATAATTCCCCATCACCATCACCATCCAATTCACATTGAAAAATTTCATCTCTTTCGTGTTTTGTATGGCCTTTCCCTTCCCTACCACTTTGCCATTTCTCAATCTCACTATGAAATGAAAAGTCTCCTCCCACACATCTCATTGCCATACTATATTAAGGAACACACCACCTCATTTTACACTATCTCCTCTACCAAAAATATCATATTATTGTGACTTAATGATTTATGCACAAAAGGTGAGATGAGGTCAGTTGTCATTAGTTTTGACTTAGGTATGAAAGTTGATTTACACCCTTTCACTTTACAAAACCCCCACTTTATCTGAATTACACTCTTTCAATTTACAAAACCCCACTTTATAAAAATAAAAAATTAAATCCCTTTTGGTGGAACTTGCACCTTTGAGGCAATTTATAGTGCTAGATTGGATTAAAAAATTGGTGTGGAAGTGGATTGGAAAGGGTGAGATATTTAAATTTTTGGTCCTTTTATTTTTCAAAATCTCCTCTATAAGTGTGTGAGAGTATGTCATTCAATTAGTTGATAAGAACAATTTTTATTAGATCACTAAGCTATATTTCTAGAAGTTTATTTTCATGTTTTTACTAAGATTTTTACATCTACTTATGTCTATTATTCTTCATGTTGTTCTCTATCTATGGGAGCTTATGATAAGTTTGTCAAAATTATACAAGGTTTCTTATGGGGTAATATTAAGTAAACTCAAGTATTGCACAAGGTTGAATTTGAATTTTTTTGCCAATCTTAAGACAAAGAAGAATGAACATAATCAATTTCCATAAATAAATTAATTCCTTATGTGTTAAGTAGGTTATCTGATTTATTAATGGGTTTGAGTCTTATAAAATTATTCTCAAACATTTTGTATTTGTTGGCTCACTCTATGGTAATAAGGTTTAGAATGGGATGAGGTTTCATATTTTGTTCAAGAGTAATTCCCTATTTAAAATTGAAGGTACTTTTGTTTCTCATAGCCTTTAGAATTTTTTTGAGTATGTCAAACCATTTCTTGAATGAGTTTGATGGTTTTAGAAATGGAATTCATTTCAATGACCATAGCCTATGGTAGTCTCCCATCATTAGTAGTAATAATATTTCATTCGTATGAACTCCTAGAATCAAATATCTAATTATATTTAAATGGGCATTAAGATTGTTTTTGATGTCATAACATTGGACTCCTTGGCCCATTATACAAAAGAAATAATAATAACTTTCCTTACATAGCTTGGATTAAGGATATTATGAAAAATGATATGTTACATATAAGCTAAGTTTGAAACCACCAATTTCTTGGTAAAAATACTAGCGATGAAATTTTGATGGATATATAACCACCATTTATTTGGTTGAAATATTAGTAATAGAATTTTGATACATCATCTAGAAAGTATTCTCCTATCTTGTTATATAAATCTTATACCCTTATACTTGGATCTCAACAAGCGTAATAATTAGTGGGATATGAATTATTCATCCATCACTTGGTTTTTTACCCTCATCCACATTTGGGATACTAAATTGACCTGAAGCTTGCTCACTCCTCATGGTGTTTAATTTATCAAGGCATTCTTTTGGTATAACGACTACCCCATGTGGGAATTCTTTACTCTAAATTTCTTGCCTATGATTATATATAAACCTTCAATCCTATCTTTTGGACATGTCCTTGTGCCCAAGATTCTTAGAAATACATTACTAGGTGTCGAGTAATTATCATTATCAATTAGGTCATTTTAGCATCATTTGCCTTTTTTAATTTTTCCTTGGCAATGAAAAGGTGGAGTAAAATAAACATTAATTTTTATGCTATTTTCACCACATTTGAATCCAAATAAAAATGAAAATTTAGTCCATTTATTTATTTACATAAAACAAAATTAGGGCACATTAAAAACTCACTTTACCATTTCTACACAAGATAGTTTGTAAAGGAGTTATGAAAGCAATTTTGGTGGAGGACAAAGCTATGAAACTTTTTAGAATAATAGGGTGAATTTTTTTATTACATGATTTTTTAAGAAAAATAATTTCTTTCAAATATTGAAAATTTGAATAGAGATATGATTTTGTGTAAATTGGAAATTATTCAGCCAATTTGTATTTTGTTTGATAAATAATATGTCATAATAAAGTATGTATCAATCATACCTAATACAAAGCTCTTATTTTTTTATCAAGGTATATTTCATAATAATAATGCTCTTCATCATTGATTATACATGTATCATATGAGTTTTTTTGTAATACTAATATTGAATAAAAAATTGAATTTTGTATGTTTTATTAAAAAAAACATAGTTGTAAATATTAAAAACTATTTTTTTTATATTTTGTGTATAGTAAAAATCATCACAACCTTATCATTAAGGTAGGGTTCAAAATAAAATAAGAAGAGGAAGAGGAGGATGCATTAGTACAACATCTCTTCCACCATATGGTAGTTTTTTTGAAGTAAATGAATTTTTTGATATATTGTCTATCTTAATGTTGATATGTATGAATATTGCACTAGTATTAATTTAATATCCAAGTATTTAATATTGAATATTTAAATACTTAATTTGATGAACAAATTTGGCATTGATCAATAAAAAACATGAAGTACATCTTCCTAGTGTGTCATCCTAATGATGATATGCATCCTAATAATATCACAAGGAGACATATAAATCATCTTTAAAAAATTATTCAAAAGATTTTTTTGAGTGATAAAATAAATAAATACCTTTTCTTGGAATTTCTAGTGAAGATGTTCTATTATAAGAGGGTGTTGGACTTCAAAATATGGTCGATGATTTATTTTACATTGATCATGATGATCGTGATCATTATGATGATGATATAGATGATCAAGTTGGTTATTATTGTCATGAAGAACCTAATATGGAAGATAACCCTAAGGAAATTGAACAAGATCAATTTTTTTTTTTTTAATCTCAATCTCCTTTGTTTACACTATGACAATCCACATCACTAATGTTGGGTGTTATATTTTCATTGATGGACTTGAAAGCAAGGTTTGGTTGGTTAAGCATTAGTGTCAATGTTTTATTGAGGATATATGACAATTCCTTAACTATATATTATGTTTGATACAATTATATTTGTATTATAATATGATGTTTTATCTTATATTCATTTGTTTTCAATTTTAACTTACTAGAAAGTAGTTTGCCTAAAAAACACACATCCCTCCTCATATTATAAGGCACAACAAATATCATAAAATTTAGGGGTTATTTATGTGAATTATTATTTATACACAAATGGTTGTATTTTATTTACTAAGGAATATGAACATTTTTTTGAGTTGACCAATCCAAGGAACCATGATATAGACAAGGAGTTAGAGGTGCTACCATTCCAAATAAGGTATTGTAACATTTTATAATAAAGTTTATAGACTCAAGGGTCTTTTCCATTACAAGTCACTTATGGAGTTAATGTCATGGAATTAAAATAATAGATGTAATTTTGGAGTTTCGTGTGTTCCTTGAATTCAAATTTAGTGAAGCACATTGAGCAATTATAACCTAAAAACTTAAGATACAAGTCACATAATGTATGGTTTAGTTTGGAAACAAATGGTGTTAACCCATTTTCTATTTTTTTAAATAGTTACTCCATTTGGCTAGAAATTTTGATAAATTATAATATTCCTTAATTGTTGATGATTCATAATGAGAATTTAACATTGTCACTATTAGTCTCTAGTAAACATTGAGTAAAAAATATGGATGTCTACCTTGAACCTCTAATTGATGATTTGTAAGCATTGTGGGATGGCATCACAATGTATGCCATTTCAAAACCCATTGGTCAACATAAGTTTACCTAATATGATATCTTAAGTTGGAATGTCCATGATTGTATTGGGATGGTTGTTTGTTTATATATTGTTTTAATTATTTACACATAAGAGCTATAAAATTAAGGAAATTATACACTAATTAATATTATGTAAAATGTGTAATTAAACACACATATAAATTGAGATAAATTAAAAAAATTATGATTTCCTAATTTATAAATGTCAAATCAAAGAAAAGGATGATTTAATTGTCTAATTATGTATTCCTATTTCTCACAAAATTCATCACCGAACCTATAAATGATTTTTATATGCATCATCAATCATTCAAACCATAAGCAAGAGTTGAAAACCTTCTTGGACTCTAACCTAAAAGTTAGACATTATGGTAAATAGAATAGTCAAGGTTTACTGGTAGTGTCCCTATGTATAGTGTGGGTATAATATATCTAGGAGACCTAAAACTATACCTAAAATGTGTTCTTGTGTATGTGCATATTTAATATCTTATGTTAAAATTCTTATTTTCTCTCTCTTTGGTCCAAACCTTAATTGTGCTTATTTGACCACAAAATAACCTTAGAAAGGGATTAGTATTTTGGGTTTGTCTGATCCAAACCACTCCCCTCTAAATGGTTGATCATTTTCTATGTTCTAATACTTCAAAGAGGGCTCAAACTTCACATAGTTCTCCCACTCATGTGTGTGTATAACATCTTGAACTATATAGAATGTAATGTTATATTTCGATACTTGAAACCATGTAACTTTGACCTCATGCATTTAGGTTTCACTATATGGACTAATATATGGTCATTGTTTAGAGATATGGAATGTGTATATACATTTTTATAATGTTCCAAGAGATAGATAGTTATTTTCCAAGTGATGCTTAAGTGTGTCAACTGAGTATTAACCTTAGGGGTGATATGTATTTATAGATGAATATTAATTGATTGCCACTATGACTGACCCATGAAATATGTCTTGGTTAACCAATTGGAGAATTCACTATTTTAAAAATAGCCGTTGAGGGTACCTTAAAACTTCCAATAGAGGGAGACACATGGGGTGATTGACACTATCTAAGTTTACCGGTAGTAACCTAGAAGTGTAAAAAAAGGATCTAGAATATAAAAATTATTTGTCTCATATTTTATAAAGTTATTATATATATTCAAATGATCCTAATTAAGTGCATTTGGAAAATATAGGTGACTAAGATAGTATATGGGTATACATGTAAAGAAAGTGTCCTCAAAATTAAGATATATGTGCAATGTTCAATCATGTCAAAGTATGTCAAATTTGATGTTGTCAAAGTGTTAAATACCAAATTTAGGTGTCTACATATACCCCCTTTTAATCTAGTATTAAAAATTCTAAATTAAAATGATAAAATAAGTAAATTCGATACATGTGATAACCATTATTGGTGTCAATATGTAAAACCCAAAATTTATCATTTTGTCCACATTAAATATATAGGAAAAATGTACAAATCAATACCTCCTCATAATAATTTGAAATAATTTTAATCATTAAAAAGCTTGAAATTGAAATTCTAAGGAATAAATTGATGCAGATGCAACCACGGGTCTTAGTGAAGGGATGCCTTATGCCATATAGCCTACAAATATTTACACTACACAACAACATCAAACCTTTGTCTTTCCATTATTTAACCTCATTAGTTAAAATATATTTTTAGCTTCTCATCTTTATAATGGATATATTATCTCTATCTAGTCCTTAGACATGGATCTCACTCTCTCTATACTCAGCACTAGCTATAGGTTGTATTTGGATCGATTTGTTATAGACAATATTTGATTTTAAATGGAGTCTATGAGATATCGATTCAAACTTAGGATACAATCCTTATTAAATATTTTACTCTACCCTATATCTATAATTTAGAAATGTTTTCCTAAATGGGTGAATCTCTTTAAAATGCTAGACCAACACCTTTATATATGGCCTTGTTGGTCTAACAACCCTTATTAATTCCTTTACCTTGTTTCTTACCTTTTTTTAATTAGATGTGTAAGTTAGAAAAAAAATACAAACCACCTATTAGAATGAATCCCTATGCAGATCATGGATAAAAGTTTCTAATTCCTACCATCTACACTTATTTATCTTTTACACAATATCTGACATTCCTAGTAGGCTCATTGTACACTCCACATGGCTTGATTATATTTTGAAATCAAATATGACACTTCTTTGTTCTAGATTGTGTCATTTCTTTACACCAATATTCTCTATGCTATTTTTATATTTTCACACATAACTATTTTCATGTGCATCATTTGATGTTCATGAGTGTTCCATGGTTCTTGAATGCATGATTTCAAAATGCATGCCATTACCTAAATTATTCCACACTTCCAAACTCATTATGTAGTTACACACCTTATAAATCTTGATGTGAACCCACAACTCCAAAAAAAATCCATCATTTGTGCCTCAAAAATTTGATCTTTAACACACCCTTATTTTGAACATCAAGCTCACTCTATTTCCTTCATGCACCCCAAATTTACACACCAGGAATATTTCACCATTATTCATAGGCAAATAGATATTCAGGTGTAATTTTTCATAGGACTCTTTATTTTCATTGCATTCTACTAAATTTTGGTGTTTCCTTACAAGTTCAACTTTTGTACCCAAGTTCTATGCAAGCTTATACTTAGCTCAGGGTATAACCTTCCTTATTTTCATGTTGTTTCACCTTATATAAATAATGTGCTTCTATTATTTTATATGCTAAATATATAAGTATTCGGTTGTACATTCTTGAATAACATTTGAGTGTCATTTGGTTTTACCCTTAGTGCATTCTCTCAAAAATTTCTCAAGGTTCTTATTGTACACACCATGCCTTTGTTAAAATTTTAACCCTTATTTTAATACAAATTATATGCAAATCTTAGCCACATTTCCTTCTGTATAATTATACTCTTATGTAATCTTAAAAATTTCAAGTTTCAGTGCTATATGATTATGCACTGATAAATCTAGATTATTTACTGAATGACATGACTCTTTTTTTGTGTTAATGTAAGATTTCCATTTTTCTTGGGATTATCTTAAATTAGAATTCATAGGTAATTTAATATGTGAGCTCTTGTTCACACATAGGTTTGGAGTGGTAGAACCACCCTTTTGGTCAGTGTCCTAGTCCACAGTGTTCCCCAAAACCTATGGTGGCACCTAAGTAAGCTCAATTATTCTTTCTCTCATTCTTGACCTGTACTTGACTAGGTCATATTTTATCCACCTCTTACCATATTGTCTCCTCTTATTTATTCCTCTTCATCTATCCTCTAATCATTTTCCCTCTCATGGGTCTATGCCCACCTTTGACTATCCACCACCTAGATTTCATAACACTTCTACTCATGTGTGCATTATATAAATTTCGTCTACACACTTTCTCTCACTCTTATATTTTCTTTTCTCTTGTGGGTCTACACCCACATTTGACTATCCACCTATACCAAGGTTTTTTGACACCCTTATTATGTGATTCCATCCATCCTTCTTATGTACACACTCTCTTCCTTTTTTTCATATCCTCACATGGATATGTCATTATGGTACTCCCATTGCCCTCACTCTCCCTGATGCCTTTAATGGCATAAAAAACAATGGGGTCCAATAACACACATTCTTCCCAATTTTTTATCCACTTATCCATTATTTTTCATTTAAATTTGTTCACCTAAACTGATGTTAAAATTAGTCACTACTCATTTCTCTCTTTCCTTATTTCACTATCTTTGAGTTGATTGCTAGCTCCTCTACTTCTTTATTTTAAAATCTTCTCCATTTATTGTGTGGCTAATATTTTCTCTCATCAACTTCTATTTGATTTCATGTTTCACTCTTCTAATTCTCCTAAGTATGTGATACACTTTTTATAACAGTGTTTGTGCATCCTTCTTCAGTACTTATATAGCTAGATCCTACATCTCATGCTCTTTCATGTTCATATCTATCTTTTGCCTCCAGGAAAGATGTCTCACCTTATTCTCTCCTCATATCCCATGCACATTATTTTAAGTGGTCTTATACTCACTTCTCTCTTATTATTCCCTTGGCACAATAATCCTTGACTTTTTGGACATCTAGATTTACCATTTCCCATCCTTTACCATCTTCTTTTCCTACATGATACTCCCATTTTCTCATGAATCTCTTTCCTCTAATGTATAAATCATCTCTTTACACTCAACCTAGTCTTTTACAACACTATTATTTATTCCTCTTCTTTGTGGATTTATTTTTCTTCTTAATGTATTACTCTATTGTCCTTGGGAAAACTCTCTCTTAGCTTTAGGTTGATACCTTCTCTTAATCCCTATCCCTTGAGGCTTTAAAATTATGCCTCACACAACCTAATTTGTGTTCCCTCTATCATCTTCACCTCTATACCTCCTGATGGGCATGCTTTTTTTGCTCTATCAATCTAGATTATGCAATGATATTATATAGCACTATCCCTTTTAAATAGCACTTATTAAAACTCTCCCTCCCTTTGCATATCCTAAAACACTTACATCTCCACTATCTACCTCACATTCAACACTTTACCAGCCTCTAATTGCACACAAGGCAATTATTGTTCTTCATTATCTCCTTCTACAACATCTCTATCTATTTCTTTTATCTGTGTTTCCTTTGTGGAAGTATCTTTTTCTAGCTATAAATCATCTAGGGCCTCTCCTTCTTTGGGCTTGATGATTACTACGTCATCCCAATCCCTTGTGGGGATCTCTTATTCTCAAGTTTGTGCATAAACCTTTTCCTCTTTGATACTCCATAGAATATTTGTAAACCATTCAAATGGAACTTATCCCATGCATTTAATTTTAGTGAAATACTTTCCTCTATGCACCTACACCTAAATCCATTATGTCTTTTCCACCACTTTGGATAGTCTTCTAGGTTCACTACCTAGTTTATCAATTTTGAAACCATCTAGTACCAACACTTCACCTCTTATTTTATCTTCCATATCATCCTATGTTGGATATCTATCCAACACTCTTTTACACTATCACATAACCTAATATGCACAAAATCCACCTTATTTTAGTCTTCAATGACCCTTAGCACAAAATAACGCTCTAGGTCCAACACTTAGTTCACAATCTCTTCTTGGTCTTATCTTCCAAATAACATTGGTGTTTTAGCTTCAAGCTAACTTTTTGCATGATCAAAAACCTCTATGGATTTCTCTTATTTGTTATGTAATCCCTTATTCTTCATGGAATTTGTTTTCATATCTCTCTTCTCCCCTTGTGTTATCCTATTTTGTAGTTTGCCTACTCTAGTGGATATCTCCTATATCATCATCATGAATTATGACTTCAAGTCACTCCTTACTTTGGATTTTTGCTAAGCCATATTCCTCATTTATTTTTATTTACCCACTACACATAAAGGAGAACAAATTCTCACACCTACCCAATTTTTGTAGTTGGAATATGTGTCCCTTCTATCCTATGTGCATGAATTACCTCTTGATTGATGATATATTGGCACTGTATCTTCTTATCCATTTTATTGTGTGAACTCCATGTGTATCACATCACATGTATATTCAATCATAATAATTTTTTGTTTTTTATATTTGTGTGTTATCCACATGCCCACTTCACCCTTTTCATAACGCATCACTCTTTTTCACTCAACCACAGTGGGTTATTCCTCACCCAGTAACTTTTCAGAATTTTTATTGTTGTGTTCCTCTATCATGATCCTACATAAGAATTCTATAATTAATAAAATACTACCACAAAGTCTTTATTTATGATCCTATGTATCTTTTCATCCAAGTTTTATTCTTCACTACTTTTCTAGCTACCCACTATTAAGTGAAGAATTAATTCCTACCAAGTGCCTCACATTTGGTGTCTACTAGTCTTATTCCACTCCTCTATTAGATTAATAACTATCTCTAATACAAAATTGATGTAGACATGTATAAGGTTCCTATTAAATTGATGTCTTACACCACACAACCTATAAATATTTACACTACACAGTGGAATCAAACCCTTATTTTATCATTCATTAACCTCATGGGTTACAAGATATTTGTAGATTATTATATTTATAATGGATCCATGAAGTCTATCTAGTCTTTAGACTTGGATCTCACTCTTTATCTATATTCAACCTTAGCTACATGATGTACTTGAATAGAGTTGTTATAAGTAAACTTTGATTTACAACAATGTAGTCTATTAAATCTTCATTCTCTCTACCCTCTATTTGTAATTCATTAAAATTTTCCTAAGTTGGTGAATCTCTATCAAATACTAGACTGACATATATATAGATGGCCTTGATGGCCCAACAACCTTGATTAATTCCTCAACCTCATTTCCTATCTTTTTGTAGTCATATTTGTAGGTCAGTGAAAAAATCCAAACCACCTATTAGAATGAATCTTTATGTAGATGATGGATAAAAGTTTCCAATTCCTACCATATACACTTTCTTATCTTTCACATAATATCTGATAGTCTTATATGACTCATAATACAATACACATGGTTTGATTATATTTTGAGTGAAATATTCAACTGCTTCATTTTGGATTGTGTCACTATTTTGTACCAACCTTCTTTATATGCTTGTTTCTCTTTTTATGTGACTATTTATGCATGCATCATCTAATGCTCATGAAGATTCTTTGGAGCCTAAATTCATTATTTACAAATGTATTCCATTTCCCACATTATTTTTCAACTCTAAAATCATTGCATAGCTGTACAACTTATAAATCCCCATGAAAACCCACAGCTCTAAAACTTGTGTCTCTCATCTATCACTCATAATTTCACACTAATGTGCCCTTCTTTTTCACACTAGGCTTACCCTATTTCCTTTATGTGCCAACATCTTTGCACAACTGGTGTCTTTTGTTATTCTTTTTAGGTTGATAGATACTTAGCTGCAATTTTTTGTATGGCTCTTTATTTTAATTATGTGTTGCCAACATTTGGTGCTTCCCTCACAAGTTCAACTTTCAAACCCAAGTTTTTCACAAGCCTATAGTTGGCTCAAGTTTCAAATTTTCTTTTTCCATGTCACACTGCATTGTATAAAATAATCTTATGTGCCTATTTAATTTTATGCACTATGTTTGGATGTCTTTAATTGTACACTCCCCTGTAGGATTTGATTGTCATCTATTTTTACCCTTAAGCACATTATCTCAAACTTTGTAAAGGGTTCCCCTTGTGGACTACATGTCTTCATAAAAATTGTAACCCATTTATTTATCCAAATTATTCAAAATTATTAGCCACCTTATTTCCATGCAAGTGGACTCTTACACAACCCTTAAGACTTAAAACTTTTGTGTTATGTAACCCTACACTAGTAAAACTAATTTTTATGTAACTCTAGTTTTTATTTTATGAAATATTTCCATTTCACTTAGGATTATCCTATATCTTAAATATACCTTATGGTATGTGAAATAAGTTTTCACCTTTTCAATATGACTAGATAAAAGCATTGGGTGATCATGCCCTAAGGAGATGTAACTACTAAAACTTTGAGTTGTTAAGTGTAAATGCCCCAGTTACCCATATTGAAAAGTACATTATATAAGTTGAGTGATGTAGATCCTCAATCAAACTACTTGGTGTAATAACATACCCTCTTTTGAAACCCTAAAATTAGGTTTGTATATAAAAGGATCAATTTTTATAGATGGATATAAACTCAAAGTACTCATGTAGTTACCATCATTTCTCATAAAAAATAAAATAGAATGCCTAAACATGGATGAAAACTCCATGCCTCAAGGTGATTTATTTGTTTCTTTAAATGATTTATAATGCTAAAATTTGTCCCAAAATATCATAAAATGTATCAATTGTTTCATAAAAATATGTATAATATGTTTCTATATTCTTAATTTGAATGTTATAATATATCTCAGAATGTGAAATTATCTATTTGACATGTTCTAAATATCTAAAAAATCCCATTTTATGCCCCCCATTTGATATAAAGGATGAATGTTGTAAATCACTCATCTCAAAATAAAAATGTATGCATGTCATGTTTTGTATTAAAAAGGTATAATCATGTAAAGTATATGTACAAACATGATAAGATAAATCCTCATATAAATATTTTAAACATTTTAATCACAAATGAAACATGTGATCTAGGGTAAGGGTAGTTATAAATTAATCAGAGACAAAATATTATCATGATAATTCATTTAAAAATAAATGTTAGATTTAGGTAGATATGCCAATGAAGCATGTAATAATTAGAATCATAATAGATGCATGATATAAATCATGGTAATACACATAATAGAGATATGCATGATAGGAATCATAACACCAAGGAAATAATAACAAACAATTTATTCCATAAAAATATATTTAAATACACACATACATGTAATATCGCATTGAATACCTCATAAGTAGACAAGCGTAGAAAGTGTGACTTGACTCTGACCTAAAAATAACATAACATGGCCATGACATGGAATATAATATCCTCGAACACAACTCAGAAAGACATAGTCAATGTACCCACTAAAAAATATAATAGTATAGAACACAATAATGATAAATCAATGTCACAATCATTAGCACCAAGTAAGCATGGATTGATCAATGTCAATATGCATAATCAGTTAATATCACCATCTAGTTTAGAAAAACATGATAGCCATAAGAAATAACACTTTGAAATATATGAACAAGATTAAGTCATTTGTAAATAGTCTAAGTAGTTTAATATGATTAGTGGAATGGTATAGAAATATATAACCTGAAAAGTGTACCAAGATGTCCATAGCATGGTCATGCCCCCAACATAGAAAGGTTTCCCATGGGTGTGATAAATGTCATGCATCTATATATCCATGTCTCATGTGAAACATGTATGTCCTACATCTAAGTCATTATATCATGAGAAGCATATTCATATAAAAATGGATATATGACTCCCCATGTATATGAAACGTGACATCAAATAATTATGTACCATAAAACAAGCCATGTATACGTCATAGTTTTTTATTTTTGAATATTTGAATGTTTTTAAATTTTATTGAAATATTCATTTTTTTAGTTTTTTAGAACTGACATAAATTTATAATATTCATATAATTTTTAAAACATTTGCCTTCAAGTATGGCTAATTAATAGGCCCTTGTGCCCAAATTTTTTGTAAGAATGAATGGTCCTAACCAATTAGGTTTAAAATTTCCTTTGTTTTCTTTATCCACATTAGTGTTTTTTATTTTCTTTTAGTACCAAGTCACTAATGTTAAATTAATTTTCTCAAATATTCTTAATACACACTTTATTAATGCAATTTTAGTAAACTCATAGATGAGTAAGAGCATGGATACATGTTTCTTCCAACATCTCTAACTAATGAAATTTATTTTCTCAAATATTAATTTTATTCGGTGATATTTTTAAGAAAGACACATAAGGATTGTAAAATACTCCATTACTATAGATAAGGCAATAAGGAGTAAGCCCTATGGCATGTGAATACTTATTTGATAGGATTGTTTCAGTGAATTTTAGATTATATTCTGAGAAAGGAAGAATAAATAAACTAGATATGAGTATGGTTGAAAAACCTATTTAATTATGTACACATTAAATCATATGATTATAGAGATCTCCTCTTTGGCTTGGGAGAAGGACCTATAAATAAGACAGCACTCAAGCAAATGATTAGTTAGATAGATATCTGGGTGGATTGCCTAGCACTAGCTAGATCCTAGAAGCAAGAGCTTCTTCAGGGGTTGTCAATCCACATATTTTAAATAATTAAGTTTATAAAAGAAAATATAAATTACTTGCATCAATAATCAAAAGGTACTAAAATTGAATATAGGAAATGATTGATAAAGAAATAGATTAAATTGACTAATGTAGCAATAAGCAGGTCAATACTAGTGATAAATAGTCCAAGTGTGGTTCAAAAAATAGGTTGGGGGTCTATGAATAGGTAGGTGAAAATAAAATTGGATTTCAATGAGGTTAAGTGGGTGAAAATATCTTACTATTATTTCCCACCACAGTGACTCTCGATGTTTGGTGTGATCATTAACAGTTAAAGTGACCATAGGTAGTTGAGACAACCATTGGTGGTTGGTCAAACCTTTAACAGTCAGGATGATGATGGGTGGTTACTTTGTGTTGGGTCTAGGTGATAAGAAGTTATATTGAAAAGATCACAACAGGTGATTATGTAAGATTGGTGTGTACTAGGCTAGTTACAAAATGGAAACAAAGTAATTGATAGATTGAAAATAAATACTTAGCTTACCAGAGATTGATCAGATAAATGGTTGACGTGGTTAGCTTGTTGGTAGAACCTGACATTATTCTAGTAGAGTAATGGTACTTGCCTATTGACCAAGAGGCTATGGCAAGTCAAATTTATAATGTGATGGTTGGATCACTAGATTACTAGAAGAGGTGAAATGTAAAGAAATTTTGGATGCAAAATCTCTTGAAGTTGTGGATCACTTTTCACCTCCTACTCCTCTCTTATTATAAGCAAGGAAAGAGAGGTGAAATAAGATATTAACAAGGGATGTAGCTTATTTAATTTTAACTCATGCATGCATTGGCTTGCATGAAAATTAGACAATCTACTTATAAAAAATGAAGTCATAGTGAAGGGTTAGTTAAGCTAGTTTAGATGGTAGAACTTGACTATCGATGGTTAAAGTAATCATCGATGGTTAAGGTAACCAACGATGGTCAAGGGTCTAGGTCAGGGTCAATTAAAAGGATGGGTTAAGTCATTAGGTCAAATTGACTAGTGTTAGGTCTAATTTGGGATCGAACAATCTAGGTTGGGTCCAAGGGGGTCCTGAGGTGGTCTAGGTAAATTGTGACATTCATTACTATCATGTGCTGATTTTTGGTGTCTACATTTTACCCCTTTTTATTATGTAGTTTATATCAACAAACAACAACATAAAAATGGATTATTGATCAAAGTTTTGGTTGTCCTAAGTATGGTAGGAGGTGTTCCCCCTCAAACTAAGAGTCAATGAGGTAAAATAGAATTGGGTACAAGTTTGATGAGTGTTACAGGTGATGATTAAGGTGGACATCATGAAAGTGGGTGATAATGTGGGCACTAAAGTAAAAATAGGCATATAAAGTATGACAAAAGTGTGATAACCAATATCATACATTGACTAGGTTGCCATAGTTGGTAAAGAGTAAGGTCGGTGCTAGAAGGATAAGTGATAAGTGGACCACATGACCAAATTTAGGTGGGGTAGTTAGGAACACTTGTAAACATAAGTTTCCTAGGTAAAGGTTGTGTTTTCATGGGTATCTAAGGTAGAAATTACTCCCAAGGAAAACACAAATGGGTTAGGTGAATTCCCAAGAATTTAAGGTAGGAAGTGTTCCTAAGAAGACACAAGTGGTTTTGGTATGTGCAAGGTAATGTAAATTCAAAAATTGGTTAACATGGAAATTATTATTGGTGCAATAAAAAGGATTAGGAAAAATTCATCATAAAATATGTACTAAGTTGGGCTAAACTGGACCAATGGTGAGATGAGGAGGTGCACAAGGTGGGTGAAGAAGGTAGTCTCCATGGGTGGGTGTTGGGTGAGGTGTGCTAAAAATCTATGGGTAAAAATGCTTGTTGGTGGCAAGGGAAAAATTTTCCTAACATCTTGATCATCAATGATTAGGGTGTCTAGGGCCGATTGTCAGTGGTCACCATGACCATCGATGATCATGGTTCAAACCCTAAAATTTTAGAGGTCAAAAGTAAAAAGTGAGTCATTTTGACTTATTCTACATTGGTAAACTATTATGCTTTAATAGTGATATTTTGGCATTATGTGAGAGGTGTGTGATAGTGAACGTAAGTGGGTGATTTGTTAAGGTAGATTGAATAAGATTCAGATGGTAGATCAAGCTAGGATATAGTGTGGATGTGAATGAGGAAGGGCCATAGGTTCTAAGATTCTTCCTCAATGATGGTTGATAAATAAGGTAGGGGTTGTAGTGAATTGGTAGATTAGTTTGGTTTGGTCAAAGGAAGATAAATTGGGTATGTTCTTGGTTGAATTAGGTGTAAACATGGGTTTGTTGGGTTCTATCCTAGGGTTAGGGTTGTCTTTTTTTTTTAAATTTGGTAGTTAAATTTGAAATTTATGAGGGTAGGGTAGCTAGGGTAAGGTGGGGGATGGGCATAGGTAGAAATTTATAAGCATTTGGGTAGATTTAGGTATGTTTGGGTGGCCTAGGTTTGGGGGTTTTTTGCCAATGATCACACATAGTGATCTTTGGTGGTCATCTCAACCATCGATGATAAATGACCATAGGGCTCATATAGAGGAGGTGGGCCTTGGAATGATGAAGTATTATCAGCACATATCACATGATGTGATGATGATCATGGCCCTCATCAAGAGATGGCATCTAACTATAAACACATTCCTATTACCCACTAGTGAGATGATGATCTTACTAAAGGATATTCACAAGATCACTCAATTACCCATACATGGGGACCTATTTTATCACATAGAGTGGGAGGAGAGAGATGAGCTCTTGGAGCTACTATATGGATATAATCATGATCGAGTGAGGTGGCATGTTGGAGGCTTCAACTATACTACATTATATTAGAGGGTCAGATATGATAAGAGGTTGATGACCATGATGATGATGTTGGTTTCATGTTTTGATATTCTTTACTTGAGTAGTGAGAGGTTCTTGTACTTGCTATGGGGGGTATTGGTTGAGATGCTTCTAGGTCGTACAGTGTTTGGTTAGGTGCTTATGTTACTTATGCATATATATAGGTGTTTTTGGGGCTTCAGAGCTCATAAGAGGTATGGCATCAATGTGGGGCTAGTTCTATATTATTGGGTGTATGATCACATCTGAGTGTTGAGGATGATGGGGTTATCATGAGTGAGTTATGATTAGATAGATTTCCTAATTGGTTTTATGAGGTGGAGAGCTAACTTTGACATCACAAGTGTAGGAGGGGTGCATGATACTAATTAGTTCAAAGGTACACTAGATGCTTTCGTCATCGGTGATGTTATATGGAGTCCCTATGTTGGGTTTATAAAGTGGGTTAGATATAGGAGACCCACCTTATCCTTGTAGAGTTATAGTCAGATCTTTGGCAAGAGGGATAGGGAGGCAAAGCTCATCCCATTTGATAAGGTGTAAAGATAGTTTAGTCTAGTACAGGGGATTTTGAGTCAATTTCCCTGATATAGGTAGGAGGATGTAGAGTTCCTACTACCTAATTCATATATAATATAGACTTTGTTGGATCATAAAGAGTTACCAGCATGGCCAACAATAGATGATGCAAGTTTTCTAGATGGTTACCCTGCATGGTATCAGGATCTTTATGTAGTGGTAGACTTTGGTGGGAATGATGGTGGTAGATAGCCTATGGATGTTGACCCAACCATTAGAGGTTAGTAGGTATAGGTATAGTTGGGTATCCCATTTGTATAGGTAGGAATGGCACTAGCTACAATACAAGCTCAGGTGGTAACTTTATAGGGTTAGCTAGTTGTGGTATAAGTTCAAGTGGCTATAGTTACAAGTGAGAGGGATCAAGCTAGAGCTTCACTACACCTAGTTGCCTAGGAGAGAAAATCCTTAAGGTAGATTAGAGGAGGAACCATAGTACTTATAGGACCACTAGGCACTATTCCCATAACTTAGTATCTAGCCACAATTTAGGAGCTATACGACTATGAGGTTATAGTCCTAAGACATTATCCTGATGAACCTTGATGGGATGAGTACATAGCTAGTTTGGCAAGTGGTGTGAGCATGGTAACACCAATTTAATGTTTTGCTTATATAGGTGGATAGGTAGGTACCTCAAGAGGAAAAATATTAGGAGGTAGCAGTGCTTCTAGAGATAATTGTACCCCATGGGCATAGATGACATGGTTTATGGTATTACATTTTATTGTACATCATTTTGATAATAGCCTATGAGCTAATGTGGTGAGATGTATATTTTGAGAGAGAGACACATAATTTTTTTGTATATATTATGATGCTACTGATGATAGACTCCCAATTTACAGATATTCTCCTTATATAGTGTTTATAGTTCATGGTCATTATTGATGATTTATGATGTGATGTTCATATTGATCATGGATGATGTTATAATTATTATGGTTATGATGTGGACTCATCTATCTAGGCATGTGATGATAGTTATCTTTTTTATTCATGGTTATGTTGTATGATATGATAAATCTTAATGAGTATATGTTTCCTTATTTTGATTTAGACATGTGGTGAAAATGATTTATTTCCTTATTATTCATGGATGGTATGATGTTAATATGATCTTTATGGTTATGGATATGGTTATGGTTTATGCTAACAATGCCTTTTTTTACTTATGATATATGTTGATATGATGTCATATGGTTATGGTTATGGTCATTGTGATTAAGGTAAAACACATAAATTAAGTTGAATAGCAACCTTAGATGTGAGAAAAGGAAGATAATCAAGAGATATATGTCCAAGTGAATATATACAAACTAGTTATGAGAGGCTAAGAAGAGGGCATGATGCTTCTTTTTTTGGCAAAGAATAAAACAAAACTCTAACTTGGATTAGCTTAATGAAAATAAGCCCTTATAATGCTTCGCATTAGTGTTCATTAGTTTTTTAAAAAGGTGTTTTGATCACATAATGTCAAGTGAGATCAAAGATCCCTTGATTTATAGTGTATAAAGAGGAGATGGATGAAGATGGAACCTTCTTGTGAAACTAGTATGTCTCTTTTATAGGTCACCAAAGAGCTAAGATAAACAAGTCTATGTCATAAAATGTGTACTCTGATTAATTTTGGAAGTCTACTTGTGAAATTTGATCATAGCTTCCAAACTATTTTACTTTTAAGATCTAATTGTAGCTTTCAAGATTAGTTTGCTTTTGTTGTGATTTGGATGATGGATATTTTGCATTATTTATCTTTATCATAAGTTGATTGATGTGGGAAGCTCCAAGAAATTGCTATGCTTTTGACAAATTCTTTACTCAGCCATCCTTCAAGGGAGTGGTCTAATTTTTTTGCTTTGTTCAAGGCTTTGTGATGGTTGTCCTTTGAGGGAGAATCTAATTTATATTTGAGCAATTTTGATATGCTTATGCATCTATCCTTTGAGGGAGTAGTCTATGAATGCTTAGGAATGACCCATGAATTATTTTTAGTTATGACTCATTTTTTACATTTGATTTTGTGCTTAACATAGACCTACTAATGTAGGCTTAAAGGTTGGCCCTTATGGAGGCAAAACTAAAAGCACAAGAAGGTGAGGTAGGTGAAAAGAGGTTTAGGTGACAATGATCATAGAAATCCATCCTATGAGAGGGCCAAAAAGTACCATGAGAATCATGCCATGGGTAGAGTCATGGTACGCCTTATTAAATATTAGGCCATGATTGTGATAGACAATTACATGACTCATTTTAATTGGTTATCCCCAAAGTAGGGAGATGAATGGAGTTATAAAGCAAGGGATGAGATTAAGTTAGACAAAAGGTGAGTTTGATCCTCCTAAACAAAAGAAAGGATGTAGATTCAAAGCATTGAGGGGATCAATTTTTGGGTTGCATTTAAGAGAAGATAACCAGTAAGTTCATAATCTGTACTTTTACATTATGATATAAGGTCCAAGATAATTGAAAGTAAATTTTCCCCACTTTATTTTCTCCATATTGGTGACATGTTGATTTTCCTATAAGATGAGGTCTCTAATGTTGAATTCTCATGCTTTAAGGTGTTTTTTATAATCACACTTGATGTGCTCTTGATAGACATAAAGAAGGGTAAGGGCAGCTAAATGATGTTCATCAAGTAGTTCAAGCTAAGCCAAATAGTGATAATGATAATCATCTTCAAAAATGAGATCTTGCATAGATATGTGAAGAGATGGGATTCTAATTTTGAGAGGCAAGACAGCCTCTACTCCAAAAACTAGATAGAAAGGAGTAGCACCCATAGGGGTTTAGATGCAAATACGATATGCCTATAGGGAAAAAGGGATGTGTTAGTGCCAATCCCAACCAGATGCATTGTCTATTTTAGTGAACATGTTGTTGAGAATTTTATTAGAGGCTTTCACCTATCCATTCACTTGAGGATGATGTGGTGAGGAAAAAATTAATCCCAAATTCATCACAAAGACACTAAACATGCTTATTTTAAAGAGATTTGCCATTTTCAGTGATAATTTTATGGGGAACACTAAAATGGTAAATGATGTCATGATTGATGAAGATAATAATATTTTTAGCTTTAGTGAAGACAAGAGGAATGGCTTCAACCTATTTAGTCAAATATTCTATCACGGTGATGATATAATGATCTTGCTATGAAAAATGGGGGTTAATTTCACCAATGAGGTCCAAAACCCATTATGAGAAGGGCCATAAATTATTGGAGATGTAAAGACTATGGCTAGGTGCATGATGTAATTTTACATGTTGTTCATACTTAACACACTTTTTCACATAATCACAATAGTTTTGGTTGAGGGTGGACCAATAGTAGCCAAGGTGAAGGATGTGTCTAGCTACAGTGAGGCCACTAAAGTGTCCTTCAAAGAACCCATCATGTATTTCCTTGATAGCATGAGAGGCTTTATGATTGTGAATTCAATAAAATAAGAGACCATCAAAGTTAAGTTTATAAATAATTCCCCCCATAATGGTATAACGTGAGGTACTCTAGATGAATGCTCATCGAGCATTCTTGGAAAGATCAGAAGGAACAGGTTGAGATAGTCGAAGATCTATTGATACCAAAGGTCAACTTGAGTCTCCTCCAAATTGAAGATGGTGGGAGAATCTCATTTGATATAGGAGGGCTTGGTAAGGTGATGGATAATGATGGATAGCTTATATTCTAATGGTGCATATGGGGTCTGAGAGGTGAGGTAAGCCATGGTGTCAGAAAAATTATTAGTAGATCACAAAGTTGATTGGATATGGTAGTGTTCAAATGATGTTAAGATTTTGTCAACTACTTGCTTGTACTATTTAAAAACATCATTCTTGGATTGTTAAGATCCATTAATTTGATTGAACACAAGTTGAGAGTCACCAAAGATGTTGATCATTTTGACTCACAAGGCTAATGTAATTTGAAGGCCTATGACTAGGGCTTCATATTCATCCATATTGTTGGTACATTCAAAATATAGCTTGAAGTATAAAAGAAGGGGTTCACCATGAAGGGGAATAAGGATAATGCCCACTCCCCCACCACATTGACACTTTGATCCATAAAATAACATGATCACTTGGTAGGTGAAGTCTACTTGAGAGAGTGTCATGATGGACTCATTTAGAAACTCAAGAGGAGGAGGTTGGTTTTCTGGTAATGGTGCATCAGTCAATTGGTTGGTAATTACTTTCCATTTAACTAAATTTTATTGAATAAACTCAAGGTCAAACTTAGCTAAAATCATGAGCCACTTGGCCATACATTATTTTTGGTATGGCTTGGAGTGCATATACTTAAGTGGGTCGGTATTGGTTAAGACATAGGTCTTGTGGTTAAGAAGATAATGGAAAATTTTGGTGGCCACAAAGACTAAATATAATAAAAGCTTATTGATATGGGTGTACCAAGTCTCTTACTCTACAAACATGTGGCTAATGTAGTCGATGGCTCTTTCCTTATGTTTATCTTGATGAGAAAGCATTGCCCCTAGGGAATGATTTGTGGCTAAAATATAAAGGTAGAAAGGTTGGTCATCTTTAGGAGGGGTTAAGATAGGTGGAGACAAGTGGTACTCTTTGAGTGAATCAAAGGCCTTTTAATAGTCATCATTCCACTTAAAATATATGTCCTTCTTTAGAAGGTGGTGGAAGGGTTGGCATCAATATAAGAGATGGGAGATAAAATGATGAATGGATTGGAGCTTCCCCTATAGACTATGAAGTTAATTAAGGTGGGTGGGAAGATTCATGTCAAGGATTAATTTGATTATGGTTGGATAAACTTCAATTCCATAAAGGGAGATGATAAATTCAAGGATTTTTTCTAACAAGACCTTGAAAATGCATTTCTTGGGGTTAAGGCGGACATAGTAATGGATGAGGTGCTTAAAGATAATCTTGAGAATGGCCAAATGATCCTTATGATATTTGTATTTCCCAAAAAGGTCATTGACATAATCTTTAATAATTTTTTGCATAAATTCAAGGAAGATGTAGGTCATATCACATTGCTAGATCGCACCAGTGTTCTCTAGTCTAAAAGTCGTGACCCTATAGAAAAAGTTCCCCCATGGGGTGATAAAGGTAGTTTTGTGTTGATCTTTAGGGGTGATTAGGATATTATTGTAGCTTGAAAACCCATCCATAAGAGATAACATCTCATGGTTGGATATAATATAAACTAGTTGGTCAATGTTTGGTAGAGGAAAGTCATCTTTTGGGTAGGTAAGGTTGAGGTCACAAAAGTCCATACAAATGTGTAGTCCCTATGTGGCTTTGGTGATAGGTATGACATTAAAGACCCATTGGAGGTAATAAATGGGTTGAATGAAATTTATAGAGAAGAGACATTGAAGCTCTTATTTGATGAGAAGGGTTATGTGAGGGTGCATTCATCTAAGTTTTTGCCTAACAGGTTTGGTATCATGGTGAGTGACTATGTTATGGGTAGCGATAGAGGGGTCAATGCCAGGCATGTTTTTGTAATACCAAGTGAATACTATGCTACAGTCCTAAAGGAAGGAGGGGAGGTCTTGAAGCTCCTTAAAATTTAGCGATTGGCTAATTTTAACAATGCATGGCTCATTTAAGGTACCCAAGTTGATATCTATGGTGGTTTGTTCAACATGGTTAAAGTCTCAAGAGGAAGAGATTTGTGGATGGAATAATTTATGAACCAAGATAAGTGAGAATGGAATCATCATCCTAACACTAAATGATATTAATGGTAGGAGAGTCATCTCCTATCATCTTATAATAGGTCATAGGGATGGTTATGATCACCCCATCCTTTTGATAGGTCATGGGTCCAAGGCTGATCTTGTTGATGAAAAGAAAGTTAGGAGGGATTATGTTAGAATCCTCTTGGTTTGATGATGAGGGATTTGATGAGGATCGGATCTCCTCATCAATTTTGGTAGTGTGAGGTGAGTCAATTTTTTGGTCTAATAGAGATAAACTTAGGCCATATTTATCTTGGGGTTTTTGGGTCTCAATGGGTAGTAACTCATGTGGCCCCTGCTCATATTATCCAAGGACAAATCCCTTTCAAGTACACTGATGAAGGTATGTCTTGGTGAAAATTGGTTTGTTCAGGTAGGAGAAGTTAATGGTGAATGGTCGAGGTGAAAGAGAGGTGGTAGAACAACAAAGGGGTTTGTTGAGTCCCCCATAGATGAAATGGGTTTGATGGTTTGAAGGTCTAAATGGAATAATGAATCTGATATTGGGGTCATACTTGGGTTCTTTATTAATTTTCCCATTCTCATGGGGAGTAGGGAAGGTTTTAAGGTCCAAAAAGAGATATTCCCCTAGTGAAAGGCATTAGAAGGTGGATTCTACGGGGTTTGTGGTGTAGATTTGATATAAGGGGATGGATGAGATAGTAGATGCCTCATTGATGGAAGAAGAAATGGTTAACTTTTATGGTTGAAGGTTTGTCTTTAGTTGATGAGGGTGTGTTAGATGGAGGGAAGAGAACATCATTGGGTTGATAAGTCATGTTTCATGATGATAAGGTACTTGGGTCATCTTGTATGGTGATAACCTAACCTTCATGCTCAAATTTAATGCAATGATGAAGGGTAGAGGGTATAAAACCCATAGAGCAAATCTAAGGTCATCCCAGTAAAACATTATACTAGAATTCACCTTCCACTACATAAAAGAGTTTGGGGAGTGTGTGAGGTTCTACATAGATATGAAGGAAAATAGTTCATAGAGTAGTACCCATGGTATTTTTGAAGGATCAGAGTATGGTCAAAGTCTCAGACATGACATTGTTTGGTATTTTAAGCTGATAATAGGCATGGGAGGAGATGATATTAATAATAGCTCCCCCATCAATCATCACTCATTTTATGTAGGTTTGGTTGATGTAGGAAATGATGGAAAGAGGGGGATCTAGGTCATTAAGGTGGATAGAAGGTATTTCTAAATCCTTGAAGGTGACAAATTTGGAAATTTTCAAAGTACCAAAAAAGGCTACCAAAGGTTGAGGGTCTTTAATTTGGACCTCTATTGATTGTAATGCCTCTATTATTTCTTGGCAATGACGAGGTGAGGTAGAGATCAAATCATATAGGCTCATTTTTATTGGGGTTTGGTGAAGTTATTTGAGAACCACTCTTTTGATGGATTTGAAGGGGTTGGATTGAGAGGCACCTAAGAAAGACACCTTGGGTTTAGTTGAAAGTGAAGATTTTTGGTTTGATTTGGCTAGCAAGTAGAAGATGGATATATCCATGGAATTGACACTTTTATCTTCCCCTTATCCTTCTATTGTGATCTTGTGGCCACATAGATAATATGGATAGAGGGATAAGTTAGGGTAAGAGATTGGTTAAGAACTCCCTCACTCTAAAGTGAGAGTGAGGTAGTGGGTAGGTGTTGGGTAGTGGTTGTTCATTGTTCATTGTTAGATTGGTATTAGGCTTGTGGGAGGTTCATATGTTAATAGATCATCTTCATTATAGGGCTGATGGATTATGGTTTGGAGAGCTTTATTCTTTGTGTCATGCATGGGTGTCTTATGATAGGAGTATATTTCACAATCATTATACTAGATGAGTTTTTGACTTAGAGGGTCAAATGGTCTAATAGGAGGTAAGGTCAAGCATGAGGCATGCAATAACCTTTGGAAAATAGTTGAGTAAGACTTAGCTAAAGGTGGCAAGGATCTAGAGGTTTTGGCCTTGGTTAGTGAGATGGAAGTTATTTTGGAAAGAGGCTTGGTTGTATAGGTCTTGGTTAAGGTGGTGTTCTTAATTGATGATCTTAGTTTATATAAGGGATTTTATAAGTTGGAGGTAAGAGATGTCAAGTTACCTAGGTTATTTATTGATGGCTCAAGAAAGATGGGCATGTCAAAAAGCAAGAGTGATGGCGTAACCAAAAATGGTACTTGGGTTTTGGTTGCAATAGATTCCTAATCAAATTATAGGGATGAGACCCAAAAATAGAGGGTAAGGTAGTGGGAGATAGAAGTATGGCCTTCTAGTCTTTTGGTGGTTTTACCTCCTTTGTTGATTTGGTTTGGTGCTTGGTTGGTGGGTCTGGTAAGGGTAGATCTAGTTTCAAGTATGGATGATTAAGGATATATGTAGGGAAAATGCCAAGGTTTTTGGTTGGTTTGGTTGAAGTGATAGAGGGTGATTTGGTTATTTGGGACTTGGTTAGTTTGGATGGTTGATAAATGGTTTGATTGGTAGAGGTTTTGATTATCTAGGTTGATATGATAGTGGACTAGGTAATAAAAGTGGTAGGTTAGTTTGTCAAGGAAAAGGTAAGAGGTACCTATTTGGTGATATAAGGGATCCTTAATTGCTACCAAAAGGTGGCTCATTCCATGTCCAATTTGGAGATAAAATCTAATCTCTAAACTAGTCTAGAGAATGGTTTATAGACTGGTCTTGTTCCCTAGATAGTGGGCTCAAAAAATAAATCCATAGGTTGAGAATGGGGAGTGGTAACCTCATCCTTTTCCTCAATAAAAGGATGCAAGGTTTCCATGGGTGGTTATTCTATGGGAGGTATATACAAGTTGGTTTATTCCTTAGGAATGATCTTTAAAGGAGGGGTGAATTATTCGATAGTCAAGGGAGAAGGTAAAGTGGTGATGGTTGTTTCCTCCAGTATGTCAGTCAAAGGAGGGGTTGGTAAATCCAATACCTAAATAAGTGGAGGAGGGGAGGATGGTACTTCCTTGGTTTGGGTCTCCAAAGGATGAGAAGGTAACTCCATTACCTCAATAAGTGGAGGCAAAGAATAGGTAGATTGGGTAGTAGGTTCTTTAGTAATGAGTAGGTCAAGAACCATATTGATGGTATGGGCATCATGAGAAGAGTTAGCTTTGTTATTGTCATTATTAGTAGGTGCATGGTTCATAAAAGGTTATCTAAAAATTTCAAGGGCTTAGTTTAAAGGTGCATTGGGGTTTTCCAATGCAAGTTCCCACTTGTCAATGAGGGTTTAGACAATGTTTTTAAAGCTATTACACGTAGTAATGTCATGCCCAACTACTTGATGGAAAGCACATAGTTCATTCTCATTATACTATTCAAGTTTAGGATGAGAATAATCAAACTATTGAGGGGTATTTATGGGAGGAAGTTGTATGATATTAGATTTTATCAACTTCTCCAATACTAAATCATAAGACTCCCCAAGTGGAATAAATTGCTTCTAATTATTTTAGTTTTGACTCCTCGTGTTTTCATTTGAGGAGTCAAAAGAATTTGATTGTTTGAAAAATGGTGGAGCGGTCTTAAGGATTACTACATTTTTATTTCCCTTTTTCTTTGGATTGGCATTGGTTTGGTTTCTTAGTTTAGAGGAAGAGACCTCATTAGATTTGAAGGTGGAGTTTTTGTTTTTCAACTTCAACTTTCCTTCTTCGATGTCTCCATTTTCTAGTTTATGTGCCATAATAAAAGCTTCATAAAAGTTTTGGAAGATCCAAATATACAATATAGAAGGATTTTCTTGGCACATGCTTTAGCAAAAATTTATATTAGTTTGGGTTGGGGTAATGAAAAGGAAAGTTGATTGATTAAGTTTCTCCAACGGGCTAACAAATTAGCAATAGATTCATCATCAAATTTTCAGATAGAGTATAGGTCAGTGATAGAAAATTTCTTATAGATGTTTATTGAAAATTGATCTAAGAAAACTTGAGATAATTGGGTGAAAAAAAATAGGGAATGTTTGGTTAAGGTACTATACCAATCTAATGTTGTTCTTGACGAAGACATAGGGAAAGTGTGGAGAAGGAGAGCATCATCATAGGCAATTAAATAACATGAGTGCTTAAATTCCATGACGTGTTTTTAGGGCTCCTCTTAATTTGAAACATAGAAAACTTTAGAAGTTACAACTAACGAGGATAAGGTCAGATAGGGACAGATGGGTGAATAGGTTCATTACAGATCTAGTCATATGATAAGATGTTGTGAGCACTAAAGATGGATAACTCTAAGGTAGTCATTTTATCCATTAGCATTTTCATTAGATCTATTTCGGTTTGGGCACTAGAAAGGTTGTAAAATGTATATTATTTTTGTGGTTGGGTGACATTGATAATTGGTAGGAGGTTGAGAAGCTTCCACATATTGGTATTTGGACTCAGGTGGTTGGGTGGAAGCTATGTAAGGGTAGGTGGATGTAGGTGGTTGGGCAATAGGTAAAGGTACATGCCTTTGTGGGTTAGGAATGTAACCTAGGTTTGGTGTAATGGGCACCTATTGGGTAGAAGATATGGTTATATTTGTAATAAAAGGAAGGGTAGTGACCTTTATAATGATTGGTGGTAAGATAAAAGGTATAGACACCATAATATTTTGAAGTGGGGTAGTGGTTAGCAGATTACGGGTAGCCTAGGGAAGGTTTTCAATGATAGTGGTAAGTACTACCATGGTGAGGGGAGTACAGGTGGCTAGTTTTTGTGTTGCTCCTAAGGTAGAGGAGTTTTTGGTGGGGGTGGAAGGTATAAGAGTGTTTATAGGTTAGGCAGGTTGGTTTTCCATAATAGTATCAAAGGGATTATTAGTAGATGAATAAGTTGGGGTAGTCAATGGTTAGGTAGTGACTATGGAAATATAAGTGTTTCCCATAAGGTGTTAAGGAATTCTATAAGGTGGGTCCATAGCTAAAACCAAATTAAGGGTATGGTGAGGCATGGTGTTAAGATAATGTTGAAGGGCCATAGGATTGTTATCTAAGAAGGTGGCAAAGTTTGTATTTCCTTGGGGAACTTCTTGAGGGAAATAAGGAATTCTCAAAGGATGAGGAGAGTTATCTAGTTTAAAAACACACTCTATGGGTGAGGAGGTAGAAGAGTTTGATTAGTTTATTGATGGGTTCTATTTTTCTAGGTTCCTTCACTGCTAGCAAGTAAGAACCATACAAGATAAGGGAGAGAGATTACAAAAACAATCTCACCACTCAAATAGAGAGAAGATAAGAAATGATCAAGGAAATCAATCATACACTATGAAGTAGGTTAAGTCTTAAAGTCATTTTTAGTCTATCTTTTGGTTTATGCCTTAATATTTTAAGAACTTATGTGACTCCACTTAGGCTAATAAAATAGGCACTAGAAAATAAATATATGGATGGTTTAGGTTGTTCAGGATCTCAAAAAGGATTTATATTATAAATCAATATGTGGCTTGGTATTTGGGTCTAACCCCTCACTTCACACACTGCAACGATAAGGGTGTTAGGTGTTTAGCCAATATATACCAATTTCTAGAGTTTATACTCAACTAAAGAGCTGAATTGGTTCTCCCCTTGGTAATAGCCCCCAAGTAGGATTGTCGAGGAAGGGTAAGGTGATCACTAGGTGATGAAATCCTCGCCAGGCCTTATCTCAAGTTTTTTGATGTCTGATTGATGTAGGTGGTTTGTTTTAGTGTGTGAAACAAAAGTGATGCTATGTTTGAATTACTTTTTTTTAATTTAAACAATGTGAGCTAAACTTGCAAGAAATCAATGTATGTAGTTGATTTTAATCCTAAAATAAATTTTAATTTCATTTATGAGAATATAATAAGAAGAAGAGCATGTAGATGTAAACAAAAATAAACCTGAGTAGAGATTCAAGGTCTAACCAAGTGTGCCAGAATATTTTAGTGAATTTTAGCTTATATTTCAAGAAAGGAAGAAGAAAGAAACTAAATGCATATATGGTTTAAAAACCTATTTGATTATGTGTGCATTGAATCAAATGATTGTAGAGATATCCTCTTTATCTTGGGAGGATGACCTCCAAACAAGATAGCACTAAAGCAAATGGTTGGTAAAATAGATAGATGGGTAGATTGCCTAGCACTAGTTAGATCCCAGAAGCAAGAGCTTCCTTGAGGGTTGTCAATCCACACATTTTAAATAATTAAATTTATAAAATGAAAGATAAAGTACTTGCATCATTAATCAAAAGGTATTAAAATTGAATACAAGAAATGTTTGATAAATAAATAGATTAAAATGACTAATGTAGTAATAAATGGGTCAATACTAGTGCTAAATAGTTCACATGTGGTTCAAAAAATAGGTTGGGGGTCTATGAATAGGCAGATAAAAAAAGGTTAGATTTCATTGAGGGTTAGTGGGTGAAAATAACTTGTTTTTATTTCTAACTACAGTGATCGTCAGTGGTTGGTGTGACCATTGACAGTTGAAGCGACCATAGATAGTTGAGACAACTATCAATGGTTGGTCAGACCATTGATGATCAGGATGACCATCAATGGTTACTGTGTGTTGGGTCTGGGTGATAAGAGGTCAGATTGACAAGATCACAAAAGGAAATTCTAGGATAGACTAAAAACAAATACTTAACTTATCAAAAATTGATCAGATAAATGGTTGAGGTGGTTAGCTTGTTGGTAGAGTCTAGCATGATTATAGTAGAGTAACAGTACTTGGTTGTTGACCAAGAGTTCATGGTAAGCCATATTTCTAATGTGATGGTTGGATCACTATATTTTTGGAAGAGATGACCTACAAAGAAACTCGGGATGCAAAATCTCTTGAAGTTGTGGATCCTTTTTCACCTCCTATTCCTCTCTTATTATAGGTGAAGAAGGAGAGGTGCAACAAGATGTTAACATGGGGTGAAACTTGTTGTTTAATTTTAACTCATGCATGCATTGGATTGCATGTGAATTAGACAATTTAATTATATAAAATCAAGTTAGAGTGAAGGGTTAGTTAAGTTGGTTTAGATTGTGGAACCTGACCATCAATGGTCAGGGTGACCGTTAGCGATTGAGGGTCTAAGTTAGGGTGAGTTAAAAGGATGGGTTAAGTCATTAAGTTAAATTGACTAATGTTAGGTCTAGTTTAGGGTCAAATGGTCTAGGTTAGGCCCAAGAGGGTCTTGAGGTGGTCTAGGGGAATTATGAGATTCAAAACCATCATGTTCATATTTTTGGTGTATACAAGGATCATACTACATAAATAGTCTAGCTATGATAATCTTTGTCACATTTTACAATCATTTTACTTAGGATTTTAACCATTATTTTTTTTTACCTATGCTTATCCATTTCCATGAGGATAATAAGGATTAGAAATGTGTGTTGATTTTTATATTTAGCAAAAATACAACTCAATTTTTAAAGGATGGTCCATTATCTATAATGATAAATGAAGGGAAGCTAAATCATGAAATGATATTAGTCATTATAAATTTTCAAATATCTTATCCTATAGTGGATTATAAATTGATTGTGTTGACCAACTTTGTATGATACTCTATAATTGTGATGATGAACTTGTGGCCTTATAATGATACCATATTTCCTCACCCACTAAATCGAATTCCCAAAGGAAAAAATCCCAAGGTGAAATAATAGATTATAATTATTGTTAATTTTCATGGGCTGAGTTACTATGTAACCAAAATTAGATACATATATTTGCACATTATTGATGTTATTATTATATTGTAGGCCAACAATTGTGTATCTATAATAATTTATATGAAATGGATTTTTCACTAAAATGTCCACCACATTCACTAACATGTACCTCATGTAAAGTAATTTTGGCCTCGTCATGATTAAGGTATCAAAGTAACTATCCCTTCAATGATCTATTAAAAATAGTTCATATGATTTTAATCTATAAAATTATATCTCATTTTAATTTACGCTTTGCATTCAATGAAATGTTTTAGGGGTAGTTTATTTGTATAGGAAATTATAAAAGTTAGTGTACGGTTCTAAATTTGTCCAAAATTTTAACCACAATAGAAGGTGGTTTTAATCATTGAATAGTCAAAATGGCATTTTCATTGGTGATATATATAAAGATAAGAGAATATATGCTATAAATATCATATATATGGTGATTATTTGTGTGAGGTATGCTTTCAATTTAAACTTATCAAAATAGGTAACTAAACATTATACCATATATTTGTATGGAATTAACTTCTCTTTCTTTTTATGATAAACATCCATAACTTGGTTAACTACAATATGAGAGCCTCCATATGCCTAAATATATTTTATTTTCTAAAGTGTGAGCATTACACAATCTTAAAATCAAAGCCTCATCATTTTTTATGTTGTTTGGGCATGACAAGCTTAAATGGTATGCTAGTGGCATAGTCTACCCTTGAGGAGTGACCAAAATTATCTTTGCCCCATTTATTGAGGTGCACTTATATCCATAAAAATACATAGTCAAAGTGTTGTCCTCAATGTTTTATAGGTAAAATCATCTTGAAAAATAGCATTTATGGGCATTATATCGACTACATGTGTTTTTACTAAACATTATGTAATTACTTGTCCTTTCTTTGACTTTTGGGATATAAATTTTAAATCGAATTCCATGAGAAACATTACCCACCTAGATATGAGCCCTGAAAAATATAGTTTCATCATGATATATTTGAGTGGGTCCACTTTATTAATGACATGTTTAGTTATTAAGCATGTAATGTTAAATTTTTGGTATGGAAAAGATAATGGCAAGCACAATTTTTCCATTGCATTATAATTTTTTTCATACTCTAATAGTGTATACCTAATATTATTGATGTAGTCATGGTTATGGCTCTCAATTAAAAGATGCCTTATACCATATATCCCTTATAATTACACAACATAATATACATAATAAATGCAAAAAAGAACTCATCTCTTTATTTGATTTTAGCTTCAAGAAAATATAAGGCACATACACAATCAAAAACATATTAAATGACATGCATTACAACATTGGATCCTTAGATCAATGTTTTCTCACTCACAATCTTTGAAAATTTAGACATCCTTAAAATATTCATTATGAGCTAATATAGACTCATATATTCATACCATCCTTTCTCTATCATTAATGTAGGGTCATGCTTATAAAGTCACATGTCTCACCTATTTACATTAAGTGTTTATAAATCCACTAAAAACATTAAATTCTTATAATAGTACCAATGATAATAAATTTTAATAAACCATATTACATAGTATCACAACTTAATGCACTATAATACATCACATGTAATGTGTTATCCCATTTTATTATTCCAATGCAACCTACCCAAAAAATAATGGTTAAATAAATGAGAGTCGATCCCTTTTTCCAACCATTATATCACCATGACCATTAAATGGATCCATAAGCTATCTTGGTTTGACTAATACATACACGAATCTCAAATAAACATATTATCTCATCACAACCCTCATATTTGTCATAAATTTTAATGTGCATTAACACAAGGTTCTTGTTTAACCCTAAACTTTGGATATGATAGAGGGATAAGGGGGTAGAATAGAATAAACATAATTATAGATAAAACTAATCTAAAATAGACTAATTAATTAAAAACTCAAATAAATGGATATTCTAAATTTAAATGTTGAATTATGATAAATATAGAAATTACACTAAAAATATTAATTTGATTCCATAAACACAAATAAGGAATAATACTTATCTTCTATAAAAATGTCTAGGTGGATCTAAGAAGTACAAACATGGAAATAGGTAGGAACAATATCAAGATCCAGTCATCATATTCTAGAAATATTTGAGAAACCTAAAAATAGGCACAATTGGCATACGATTGGACTTCAGATTCATTCCTACCAACCATTAAAAATTAATCATAGGAATCAATAAACATCCCAAATTTGTTTGCACATCATCAAAGCTCAGAATCATGTTGAGGCATACCTATTTGGGATACTAGCCTGTATACAACAATAACTTCTCATGGATTCATACCTAATCACCTTTTGTCATAACAACTACTAATTTGGCCTATTCACCCATTAATCAAGCCACTTATTCAAAATCTTAAAAGATCAAAAATAATAATCGTAATGAATTATCTAATTTAAAAATATTAAATTCCTAGTTGAATTATCCAATTTCAATTAGTGAATATCTAAAAATAAGAATTCCAAAAAATAAAATATCAAGCCTTTCATCATTACCTTTATGAGTTTTCAAGCTCTTTCAAAATATCCTAAAATATATAATTTGAGATCCATGCTTATTAATTGAAAATCATAATTACACAACTTTTAACTCAACTAGAGTAAGTCTCAACTCACCTGGGGTTAGTTTGAACCCATTCCATGTTTAAACTCAACCTTAAGTCACCTTGGGTGAGTGTTAATTCTTGAGGCTATAAATACAAAGCCATACCCCTTAATTTTTAAGCTTAACCTTAACTCACCTTGTATGAGTGTTAATTCTTGAGGTTATAAATACAAAGCCATTCCCCTTAATTTTTAAGCTTAGATATTATAGAGTTATTAAGTAGGATTTACTCCATAAGCCTCATGTAAGTAATGTTACCATGCCTAAATATTAATCCAAGTAATCAAATCTAAGGTTCCAAGGAAAGGTGAAGCCAATAAAGCTCCATTGATGAATATTTCTTGATGCACAAGCTGAGAAAACCATTCCAACAATCCATTTAGAGCTCCAAGGAAGGTAAAATAAAGTTTTATTTCATTTTTTAGTTTTTTTCCATATGCATGCTTATTACCTATACTTTCATTAGTGTCTAAGATAGAGGTGTTAGGATTTATTTGAGTTTTATTTCTTGGACTAAAACAAGACTAACCTCCCCTCTATTATAATCCTTGTTAACATGTTGGCACACCTGATGAGACCAAGCATCCCATATAACCAAAGATATTGATATGCTACTTTTAGTTTTGATAATAGATGTATAAAAATCTTCAAGTTTCAATTTTTAACTTTGTTTTTCACATATTTCTATTTTAAGTAAGTCACAAGTTGCAAGGATCAACGTCAATTTTTTGCCTAGGTTGCAGAGATCAATGTTAAATTTCTAGTTTGATATCGATTACATGAATTGACCATGATCCCTATGTGAAAAATATAGCATGATAGGGACATAACTAATGAGGGTTTTACTTGATATTTTTGGTCTTCATTTTATGTTAGATGATCTATAGAGTGTTTGCTTAACCCATTTATTATAGGATCCAGTGATATATTTTGTTTTTAAGCTCTTTTTACTAACCATTTTTTCCATCAAAACAAGCTTTGTTTTTCTATGTTTTATAGGAAACATCAATGATTTACTGGATCGACATTGATTCCTATGGATCAACATTGATATTTTTGGATTGACATCAATCTTTATGGATCGATGACAATCGGTCTTTGAGATAGAAAAACATAAAACCCAAGAGCTAATTTTGAAATGTTGTTTTCTCACTTAACTTTGAGCTTCTAGGTAGGCAAACCCTCAAATAATTTATAGGACCTAAAGTGAAACAAGCAAATTTAAAGCATGGTTAAATCTTACACATTATATTTGATGCTTAAAATTTACTTTGTATTTTTCATCTCTTTTTTATTTTTGAAGTTTTTTCAAAGTTTATCAATAACTAATATCAAAGGATCAAACTTCAAAAAAAAATTAATTTTGGTGCCATAAAATCAAATCTCACATTAGTTAAATACTCATAAGAGTTTCATTTTTCATGTTTATTTTTTAAAGTGTTTGTTTAATAAGATGAGTGATGCATGTATGCTCTCCCCCATCCCCTTTATGGAACTCGAGTGATCAAAAATGCTCATTATTTGCCTTTGTCACTTTGGTCAAAAAACATGGAAGGAAAGTCATTAAGTCCCTCCCCAAAATATATATGATTTGGGTGACCCAAACGTGACCCTAAAATCTTTCCACTTATCTTTATTTTCATGCATTTTTTTGGCTTGTGAGTAGGATTTCATCACCTCCTCATGAGTTTTATAAGGAAAAATTGACCTGGGAATTCATTTTCAAACATCATTTCAACACCACTCCATAGTGGGGTATATAAATTGAGGGTGACCCGTTGGGATGCTTGTTTTGAGTGGTTAAAACAGGCTCTATTAGTGGTACTCAGCCTTGAAATGTAGAGGCAAGTTAGACATTTCACTACCCTTGGAAATTAATGAATGTAGTCGTTATAAAAATTACAAGACATTTTCATAACAAACTAGTTGAGGCATACCCAAATGACGTGATATGCCCTAGTGTTTTCCACACATATAGGAACATCTAGAAACAAATGAAAATGAATAATTTAGTTAACCCTACTTATGATGGACATGTTATTTATTTAGTGCATGTAGCCTAAAGTTACATATCACCATACAACTCTTGAGAGAAGAGGGGCCCTAAAAACCCTAATTTTCATGTCCTTTTACTCTTTGGATTAATAATTTAAACTCTTCTCAAGATAAAGTATATAGATGGAATTCTATAGTAAGATGCAACCTTGTTAGTTTAGGATTTATGGAATTACACTTATGTGTTTTTATCATTTTATCCTTTACTACATGGTCTTAAGTCAAAACTATTTATTTTTTATACCATGTCTAAAAAGAGTCTTATGTCCACGTCACTCCTATGTTTGAATAGATGTTATGCCATCTATTTGAAACCATAACTTTGCCTTAAATCTTTCGTCAAAATCTTTTTGTGGGTGTTATTTAATTGAAAAGGGTATCATTACACTGCCCAGTTCATTTTCAAATATTATGCCTTTGAGTTTTGAAAAAAAACATTTATCACATCTTTAGAGCATGATAACATCATTACATTTCTTGAATCATTTCAAAGACTTGTTTCCTTATGTCCAAAAGTTTAAATTTTTGAAACCACATGTTCCTTTTGGATCTATACCTAGTACCATCATGCCATTCATTTTTGTCTATCTTATTGTTTGTTTTAAATAAGCCTAGCTTTCTAAATCAAGTTTGAAATTAGCCTTAACAAGTTCAAATCCAAACATTGATTGATTTTTTCCTATTCATTGTTTAATTTTTTCCTAGACATTGATCTTTCACTTTTGGGTTGTGTAACTTAGGTTAGTTCCTTGCTCAATTTAAAGACTATTTTTGTGCCTAGATTTGGGGAATAGTCTAACTTCCATTTGCCTAAGGTTTTTATGTCTTTTACCAAATGATCAATGTTATGTTTAAAATACAAATGCTTCAAATTTTTTCAATTAAATCTCTTTCCCTTTATACCTCATTTTGTATAAATTCTAGCTTGTGTGCCTTTTTCAAAAGACCTAGCAATACCTATTTTGAGCCTAGATTTTGTGCCTTATTTTCCAAAAGACCTATCAACTTTTGTATCTTTAGGCCTAGATTAGACTTGTTTGAAACACTTTTTACCTAAGTTTGGCATTTTAGTTTTATTTCATCTACTTTACCTTTTTGTGTAAGACATTTGATGTTAGACTTTTTTATACCAACTTTTGTCACAAATCCTTTTGGAGATACAGCTCCATTTCTTATACCAAGTTTGGACCATTTTTCATTTTTATAACTCTAATCCTTTTTATGAAATATTTATCATTGATTTGGAAGTGTCTCATTATACCTGTGGTGAATCCATGTATAATCCATGTTATGATAATGTGGTCACATAAGATGACTTTGTTCAAGACCCTTATGGTGAAGATGTTATTTATGATATGGATCCTTATCCTCCTTACAATACTCAATCTATAGAACAAAGACAAGATCCCTTAGCCTACTATTTGGTTAACATGCCTCCATACTCAGAGTAGGACCAAGATCAAACTATGTAATACCTTGATAGTGTACCATCGATTGTAGAACAAGATTAAAAACAATAATATTATGTTACTATGTTGTTGACATATGATCCCTATTTTTTTTATCATCACTTGATTGAAAATAAGGACAAATTTTTATTCATATCTGTAGAGGTAGGGGCCAATTTCCAATAGAATTACCCCATGAAAATTTGCCTGATCTAGTTAGAGTGCCTTTCAACATGCCTTACAACTAACCCATTGAATAGGCCTCTTCTAGAAATCCTCAAGCACTCATGTCGATGTCTTATTAAGACCCATGTATGCTTGTCATAGGAAAGGGCCTCATGTAAGACCATTTTATATAAATGTAGATAGTATATCAAACCTATTTGAACTTAGTGTGTAACTTTAATAACATGGCCATTTCAAATGCTCCACTCATAGAGTTAGCTCCTTTAATAGGGGTATTAATTGAATTGATAGGTCAAAACAATCTAGTTATAGACCCATTATGTAAATCACTTTAGTTGGTGACATGTTCAACATCTCAATTATTAAATAAGTGTCTAATACTTATATGAAAAATAATGTGCCAAACATAATAGATACCACACAAGTGTCATCCAATCTAGGCTAAAGTGGTCTAACTGAACCAACAACTAGTCCACAAAAAGTGCCTATAGTTAACACCACAAGTGGTTTGTAACAATAGGGGGTAGGAACTCATATATCCCAACCATAACAAGCTACCTCTAATCCTCAACCAATTGCTTCTTCAAGCATGCAACCATAGGGATTAATTAGTTAAATAATAACTAGTGCCTTGCCTCAACAAAATATGATGAATTCCACTCCACCACAATAGGTGATGACTAATATTAGACAACAATAGGCACAGTCTAAAATACCAACATAGTATAGGCAAAACATTCTACCACCTTAACAGGGGGAAATGAATATTACACCTCATCAAGTAGTAATAATTCTACCTCAATATTCGTAGACCAAAATAGCTATACAATCACAAATTTTATATAATGAATAATGTATATCCATTGGTAAAATACAAATGTTGAACACTCTACAAGCATTTACTTCCCAATAAGTGTTTGCATAACCAAGAGGTATTACTATCTAATAAGTACCAATTATATAGCAATTACCTGTCATTCCAAACATGCCACAAATCCAATTATAGGGCCTTGGTCCATAATAAGTTCCCCTTATTCATCTAGATTTGACTCTTCTGTAGCAACTTCCTACTCAACCTCAATAGGCACAATACTTTACCTTGAGCCATATCTTTTCATCCAAAACCATAGTTCCCTCAAAATTAGGCTTATTTATTGAATCCAAACTATAATATTGTACCATAATATGTTCAATTCCAACAACCGTATGCTAATCTATGGATGCATATTCTTGGTCAATTTCTTAATCAAACTGACATTCCAAAATAAACCATTCCTTCATTATACCTTGGTCAAGGTAATCCACTTTTGATCACCTCATCCCCACCTTAGGCCAATGTTCCATATAGTTTATTGGCACAATAAAAAAAAATTAAGGATGTAATTTCTACCATTCAAAGAAGGAAACAAACCAAGAAGTTCAAGTTAGATGATGTGTGTTTGTACCCATTCAACATGAAATATTTGTAGATATCATTTCCTCCAGGGTATGAACCACCAAAATTTGATAAGTACAAAGGTAAATGAAACTCTAAGGCCTACTTAAGAGAATTTTTCTGTCGCTTACCAAACAATGTCTTATAGTGACATATACCTCCTACTTTAATTTCCTCAAAGTCTAGGAGGACAGGCTTTGGAGTGGTTTCTAAAATTGTCAAAGAATTATGTATCTAATTTTGATGACCTTTCAGACAAGTTTGTTTAGAATTTCTCGTACAATATCAAACATATGATTACATTAGTAGATTTGACTCAGGTCAAGTAAAAATCTGGTGAAATCTTTACAATATATCTACAATGATGGAGGGCACTTTATATCCACTTCACCCATAGCTTACTAGATAAATAATTGGTTGTTGTGCTTACCAAAAATTTGCACAATGAGATATCTTATCATTTGAAGATCCAATGTGTGTATACTTTCAAATAGATCATCAACAAAGGTTTTCTAATTTAAAACTCCTTATTAATAAATAGAACATTAATTTAACCTTATCAAACCAAAACCAACTCCAAGTGTAATCATCGGCACCAGCCCAAACTAGTAATTATAAAAAATCCAATCAATTAAATCATAATAAGAATGTTGTTGGAGATAAAGTAACTGAGTCACATCATGTCCAAATAATTCAAAAACCATCCACTCAACCCATGATATAAATGCAACTTACTCCTCACCAACAACCTATTCAACAAGTGCAATCTTTGCATCAACCTAAAGCATCTCAATAAATGAAGAAACACTACCTTTGTAAACCCTTCCTTCAAGGAGAAATGTGCCAACTCATCAAGTCTTTAATGACCTTGAAAAACCTATTAAATCCATAATTTTCAATTGAGTTACCACTAATCTGATTAGTTGGCCAATACTAAAGCACTAACCTAAGGGTATTCCCTATTTGAATTGGTTCTATAAATACCATCATATTCATGGACATAATTCATGCCATTGTATATAGATCAAGTACCTCATTTAAAATATAGTAAAAAATGGGGAGATAATAGAGCATCTACATCTAATCAGAACCTAGGAATCTACCAAAACCCTTTTCTACAACATACTAACAATAAAAATAAAGGAACAATAGTAACAATAGTATTAATAATAACAATAATATCAACAACCATGATAACAACAAAAATAATAGAAACATCAACTAAATGGAAGAAATCGAGGCCAGAATGATTCCAATACCTAACAAACTTACCACAAATTTTAAAATGACTATAACAAAGTTGTAGGTCCTATTGTAGGAGGTGACACTTATACCATCACTATCAATCCAATACCAAGTGCTAATAGAGTAAGACCATTGATAAATAATTCCAATCAATTCACTTATTCCAATCATCCTTCCTTAACTTGAGACTATATATAGGTGCACCAGTAACTATGGATTATTATTTTGTGTGTTTATATTAATAACTTATCATTTCCCTATGACCATAAATAAGTGTATTATCAATCAAGACTTATCCTATCTATCCGCCATCTACCATCTTTTACTAGTAACAATGGTCCTATATTAACTCCTTATTATGCAATCACCACTTGGTGGTCAAAGATTACCATTCCCAAAACATAACCCCCTACCACCAAACCCATCCAGCCCACCATTATAGCTAGGAAAAAGCTATATACTATTGCTAAGGAAAATATGTTTGACATTATGGAATAACTTCAAAAGATGCATGTACAAATTTAAATTTTGGATTTATTACGTATGTCTATGATACATATTAACATCTTAACAAAATTCCTAGGCCAATCCCCCTTGACAAATTCTAAGCTTTAGTTGGACATCTAGCACTAAGTCAATAGTTAACCTTTGACCAAAGTGATATGTTATCCTTTATCCCTCTCCATAATAATCTATTGTAAATTGAAGTTATCATCATGTGGCACAAAGTGAAATAAGTCCTTATAGATAATAGATTAGGCCTAAATATTGTGTCTTTGAATCTCATCAAGTATCTCAAATACATATAAATTGATCTAAAATCAAAAATGATCACTATCAAGACCTACGATAATGAAGAGTGGGAATCACAAGGCACTATTAGCTTATAATTTATCATTGGGCCTTGACCCATGATACACTTTTCCATGTGTTAAACCTAGATTTCTCATATAATTTGCTCTTGGGAAGACCTTAGATATATTAAATTCATGAGATCTCTTTTACATTACACCAGTGTCTCAAGTTCTCTCATTCTAGCATGGAGATCACTATCAATAGAAATTTATAGCCTTACAAACATTATAAACATATAGAGGTGAGTATAAAATCTATAACTACTATTTTGGCCTAGATCTAGTTCTCAAAAAGGAAAAAGGTAAATAAATAATTGTTGATTTACCAGAGTCCAATTGCATAGACCTAAATAGCCTTGTTTCATCTTTCTATATACCACCTCCTAAAATGTCTAATCATTTTACCATATCAGCTAATGGCCTAGGAGAGTATTTGAATCATAACATATTTCACATTGACAAGATTACACATAGCCCCAAGTCCTATGAAATACCTAAAGCCAAGCCACCTTGTATGGAGTGGCAATGAAAGGGAAAGGGAAAACTGAATAGTCCATCCCTTATCATTTTCTCATAGGCCATTGGCCAAGAAGAGGACCTACTTGCCAAATATGAAACCTAGTTATACAATAACAAATTTACCAATTGCTTAAAAATGCCAAATACCCCATTCTTAACAAGATCATGGAGAATCAAGCCTATGAAGGAGGAGCCCTCAAGCCAAATCAGTAAGGAACTCTTGAGCCAATCTCTATAACTCGGTACAAAGAAACCTATGGTCTCAGATTTAAACTACCCAGGGGTGACCCCAAGTATTTTCTTCATGTTCTAATGCCAATGACTAGTGATGATGATGTTGGCAATGAAGTAGAGTCCAATCATAGCACTTATGAATACCTTGCTAACACCAATTTGTTTGATACTCATTTCATTTATACCATTACCCTAGTTATTCATAATAACCCACTTCCTCTATATTACTCTCAACTTATAGCTTGGGACCAATAAAAATCTATAGTTCCTGTGGATGAGTTTGAGAATGATGAAGCCTTTTACAATTTTCTAGGCCTAAGAGACAATGTTATGTTGGGAGACCAAAAACAAGGTTTCTCAATCAAACCAGATCCTATAGCCTATTTTGGAGAATGGGCAAACACCCTTAGCTACAAACAAAGAAATAAAAAATTGAGGTCCCAAAGTGAAAACCTCTTTGAGGTGCTTTTAGACTAGAGAAAAAGTAAAAATAAAGGTCAGTCTTTTGGTGAAAACATGTTTTAAGAGCCATTAGACAGGATGTTCACATTCCCTCTAACATAGCTCAGAAGACCACCAATAATAAACTTATTTTTGAGTCTAAGTTTAGTAATGAATAATAGCATGCCTTTAACTAAATTATCTAAGAGTTTATAATAGTGTTTATGATATGGCCATCCCCAAAATTGGGATATTTTTATTCATCTTGTTTAGGAAAAATTGAAGAACCAATCCAAATAGAGGACTTTGTTTTTTTAGGCTAATTCAAATCATTACCAATAATTTTGGAGGATGATTCGACTCTCATTATATAAGACACTATAGAATTAAATATTGGGACATAAAAAAACCCAAAATGGATCAAATTAGGTGCATCCCTCACTAAAAAAGAACATAAAATATTTATAGCCTTTTTAGGGAATTTGCTAACATCTTTGCTTGAGCCTATTCAAACATGCCTAGTGTGGACCTTGCCTTGGTTATACACTAATTTGTTGTATATCTTGATGTGAAAATTATGAATCAAAATCTATACAATATGCATCCTTACATTATTGTGTTAGTAAATAAAGATTTGTAAAAACTCTTAGAAGCGAGATGTATTTGATCGATTGACTACTTAAAGTGGATCTTGAATGTTCTGCTAATTAGTAAGAAACTAGAAGGAATCAGAATTTGCACTAATTTCAAAGATATAAATAAGACATATCCCAAGGATGACTTTCCTTTTCTAAACATTGAAATGATATTTGACTCCACAATTGGGTATGAAATGCTTTCACTAATGGATAGATTTTCAAGATACAACCAAATCTGGATTGTATTAGAAGACCAATATAAGATAGCATTCACCACTCCATGGAGAATGTTTTATTATACGGGTACGAAATTTGGTTTTAATAGTGTTGGGGTCACATAATAAAGATCCATGACCATCATATTTCATGATATGATGCATGAAATTTTTGAAGACTATATCAATGACATATTGGGTAAATTTAAGACCCATTTCGATCATCCAGGTGCACTACAAAAGATATTTGAGAGACTACATGAATACAAAGTTATACTCAAACCCAAGAAGTTTGTTTTTGGAGTCACTTTAGGAAAACTATTAGGCTTCATCATCTCTTGTAGAGTCATTAAAGTTGACCCTACCAAAGTACAAGCCATTACCGAAATGCTGCCACCTTCTAATTTGAAGTAGTTCCATAGTTTGTAGGGCAAGATTTAGTTATCAGACACTTCATTTCTTATTTATCAAATAAATTCCATCCATTTACACACTTTCTAAAGAAGGTTTTCATTTTTCATTAGGATGATGAATTCTATAAAGCTTTTCAATACTTGAAGGACTATCTTTGCAATCCACTTGTTTTGTTGCCACCTATGCTAGGAAAGTCATTCCTATTATATATATCTTCCATTGATAAGGCCCTAGGGGCACTTCTATTTTAACATGATGATATTGGAAAAGAACATTCCATGTACTATTTAATTCATACATTAGTCACATATATGAACACAACTGTATGCCCATAGAAAAAGTCTATTTAGTTATCATTTTTACAACCCAAAAACTACGGTGTTACATGTTAAACAATAACACCAAGGTTATTTCAAAATTAGATCCACTCAATTATATACTATCCAATATATCTTTATAGCTTGCATGGATAAATGGATCATGCTTCTGAGCGAGTTTGAGATCAAATACATCAACCATAAATCCATCAAGGGACAAGTTTTAGTAGAACAACTTTGTGAATCTCTGCTTGCGAATACCAAGCCTCTCACTTTTAAATTTATAGATGAATCCATCATGACCATAATTGAAAAACCTCTTGAGGAGAAGCATTGACATTTTTATTTTTGTATATCATTCACATCACATAGATCAGGGGTAGTTTTATTATTTATTACACCATAGAGGGATCTTATCCCAAAATATTTTCATATTAGCTTTCCTTATACTAACAATATAGCTAAATATGAATCACTCATCACAAAGATTCATTAGATATTATAATTTAATATCCATCATCTTAAGGTTTATGGTCATTCTCAATTAATCATCAATCAAGGTACAAGCCTTTTGTAGACCAACTGTCATGAGTTAGTGCAATACAAGGCCATGATAGACACTTTCAAATAGTAGATTTCCAATATATATTTTGCACACATACCAAGAGCCAAAAAAAAAATGGATGTAATGGGCACCATTGGATCTTTTATATGCCACACAAACAAGGCAAAAGAATATTAATTCCTCATTAAAAATCTTCTAGCGCCGACTCATGAACCTTCAACCATCATAATGATCTATGATATTGTTGTTCCTAACTCTATATGGTATTTATACCTATTTACCTATCTACATAACCATATTATACCACTATATCTATCATGTAAATATCAAAAGGCCTTTACCCACCAAGCTTCATGATATACCTTACTTGGGCTAACCCTTTACTGATGCAGTTTTGATGGAACTTTGATTCATTATTTAAATTTGGTAGAATAAACATTATCATTATGATAATTTCATGAAGGAGTATGTGGTGCCCTCACAATAAAGTTCATTCTATCTAAAAAACTCCTATGTACTAGGTATTATTGGCTAACTATAGATGTAGATGTTGTTGCTTACATTAAAAGGTGTGATAAATGTCAAAGGCATGCCAATTTTATTCATGCCCTGACCAAAACATTAAAACTAATTATTATTCCATGGCCATTTACCACATGGGGACTTGATCTCATTATGAATATTAACCCTACCTCATCTTATGGCCATAAACACATCCTTACCGCTACCAAATATTTCACTAAGTGGGTTGAAGCTATACCCCTCACATAACTGGAAAACAAAACTTTAAGTTCATCTTTAACCATCTCATCTACCACTATGGTATCCCATTTGACATTATATCTGATAATGGTGGATCATTTAAAAACAAGTATATTAAAATGCTCTATGTTGAGTACAACATTACTCAACATTTTTCTAGGTCATATTGCCCATAAGGTAACAACCAAGCTAAAGCATCCAACAAAATCATTGTCAACATCCTTAAAAATATTATCAATGATGTTGGCCATGATTGTCACCTCCAAATATTCCATGCCCTTTGGGCATACCATACTAATTATCGTACCTCAATAGGATCCACTCTATATTCCCTTGTTTATGACACTAAGGCCATTCTTCCCATTGAGGGAAAGTTACCTTCTCTACAAATTTTGTTAAATCATGTCCTATATGATGAGGATTACTGAGTAGATCATGTGCAATAGATGGATTTACTTGATGAGAAATTAATGGATGATATAAACAACCTTCAAGCATACCAAAATAGACTTTTTGGTCATTATAATTGATGGGTCAAATATAGAGAGTTCTAACTTGCTAATCTTGTTCTCAAAGAAACCCAAAATAACACCACAATAAAGAATAAGAAGAAAGGCAAGTTTAAACCCAATTAGATAGGTCCATGTATCATTGTATAAAACTATGTCTCTAGAGTATACATGCTCGCTACACCAGATGGGTATGAACTTGATGATCTGATGAACATTATACACCTCAATCATTACTTCACTTGAGAGACCTGTAATATGGTCTATTAGGCATGTTTACATTATACCATATCATGATCATCTTTGTACCACACCCTATACTATTATACCATGCCTTCCCTTTTTACCAAATTTGTTTTTACCCTCATTTCATTAATTCTTTGAGCACATTCATTGAGGGAATTTTGATCAAGTTTCAGAAGATGATTCAGCATTCTAGACATAAGTAGTATTTTGGACTAGTATGATAGTGGTTTGGTAGTTTCATATTTCATTTCTTGTTTTGTTTCATTGTGAGTGTTGTTGATTATAACCACCTTTGGTAAAATTAGTGTCCCACTCTATGCTACTAATTATAATTGTCTTTGGGAAAATTAGTATCATTGACCTATGATTTTATTTTATAATTATAACCACCTATGGGAAAATTAGGAATAACACCTTTATCATGCCTTAAAGTACCACTTTTCAATTCTTATTCCATATTGTGTCATTTACCTATTTTGAAAACTTATTGCTATAAAATCAAATTCCTTTGTTGTTAGGTGGAACTACAGTGACTTGAGGTCCCATCTTGCGACTATATAGGTAGTGTTCAATTCATGTTGAGGTTGGCTCAATCACCCCTTCACCATGATCTCACCATTTTTTGATAAATTTTAAGTTTGAACGCTTTCACTATTCTGTGAGATTTCATAGTGCACGTTATATATTCAACTTTGATACATTAATGACCACTAGACTTCATCTCATGATCTCACGAGTTTGTGATCCCATTCCCACATTCATATACAATACCATCACATTTCCTTCTCATCATTTTTATTATATCCCATCTCTTGGAAGAACTACATTTGGCTTGAAGTTTATGTTGGACCTTTCATCCATGAAACTATGTAGGCAGCATCCACTTGTTTAATACATCTAGAGTCAGCTTGGCTACCCCTTCATTTTCTTCTAATCCCCCATTATGTCTACTTATTTCATTGCCTCATATAAGCCTATGGGCAATCTCTATCATCTTATTTATGTCGTTACCTCCTTATATCCTAAGGAAAACCTTGTGCTAATTTTTCCTGCCTTGTTTTTACTAACATTGTGATTAACCATTGTTTGTGTTTATTTCATTTTGTTTTCATTGTTTTGTTTTGTTTTGTTCTATCTTTATTTTTTATTTCTTGGTGTTTTGTCTTCTTATTTATTTGTTTTTTCTCCTATTTATTTTCTTTCTTTTTTTGCCTTAACTTAGTATATATATGTTCATTGGGTGATTCCTTACACATTATACTTAGGTCTATCCATATTCATACATGGACATAATCATCATGATTTTTATCATTGGTGCATTATTTTCAATTTTCTATTGGATCATGTGTCACTCCTTATGCATATTCAGACTAAGTTATTATGATGTTTTATATCATGATGCATACCATCATGTGTTATAGCAAACATAAGCTCAAGAAATCTTACAAGTAATTTGGTAGCGATACCTCTCCTTAGAATATGAAAAATTATCGATCTACCCAAATCATTGCAACATTTAGAGTAATTAAATCATCAATATATTTTAATCCTTTCTAGTTAGGATGTGCATCTCCATACTCACAGGTTTCCTAAATTCAACTTCTCCTTTGTACCAACTTACTCTTACTTTGTGAGTACGGATTCTAAATATAAGCCCTCTATTCCTATTTTTCATATTAATCCCATCATTATAATATGACTCTAATCACCTTTGGGAGACTCATTATGTAGCATCCCACCCACACAACCAATGATTATAACTACTTATGGTCAAATCATTATATTTTGATTTATCTGGAATTAAATGATTATAACTGCCTTTAGATAAATCTTTATCTTCCTTATACCTAATGTGGGTATGTTTTCATTGTGATAATGCTTATAACCACCTTTGGGAAAATAATTATCTCTATCCACCCAAATCGGGTATGTTTTCATCCTATCAATGACTATAATTATCTGTGGGAAAATCATTATTTTCCCTTTTAATGATTATAACTACTTTTGGGCAAATCATTATTTTGTTACCTTATCCTTTTGCTAATGATTATAAATACCTTTGGGTAAATCATTATATTTTTACCTTCATATACCAATGATTATAACTAACTTTAGGTAAATCATCATGTTTATCTACCTAATTAGGGTAGCTCACTGTGGCACTGATTATATCTGCATGTGGGCAAACTAGTCTTTTCCACCCACTTTTACCCTTTTTTGGTCTCATCATTTTCCTTCTTTTCAAGGACCAATTACCAACTTTATTTGATAACCACTCCCTCAAGGGGGAATCTATATCTCATCCATTTTCATTAAAGTATCAGGCATATAGGACCTTTTCATTATTTGAGAAGACATTACTTTGCCTATACCTTATAATTCCTTCTCAAATAGGGATAAACTGTAGACACTAAAACTGGCCACAATTGACTTCTGACCAGACTTTAGATTGATTCCTACCAATTATTGAAAATTAAGCCTAAGAATAATTAAACATCCCAAAAACATTTGTGCATCATTCATCAAATCTCAAAATCATGTTGAGGCATACCTATTTGAGATATTATCCTGTGTGCAATAATAACCTCTTATAGATTCATCCCTAATCACCTCGTGGCATAACAACTGTCAATTTGGCCTATGGACCCATTAAGTAGGGAACTTGATCAAATCTTAAAAGAGAGAAAATACTATTCAAAATAAATTATCTAATTAAACAAAATTAAATGCCTAGTTAAATTATCCATTTACAATTAGTGAATATCTAAAAATGAAAATTTTAAAAATCAAAATATAAAACCTTTCATTATTTCCTTTATGAGTTGTCAAAATATTTCAAAATAACCTAAAATATCTAATTTGAGAGCTATGCATAGTAATTGGAAATCATAATTACATGACAACTTTTAACACAAATGGAGTTAGTCTCAACTCATTTGGGGTTATTTTGTACCCATTATATGTTTAAACTCAACCTTAACTCACCTTGTTTGAGATTTAATTATTAAAGCTATAAATTCAAGGCCATACCCCTTCATTTCTAAGCTTGGATATTGTAGAGTTATTATGGAAGATTTACTCCATAAGGGTCATGCAAGTAATGTTACCATGCCCAAATATTAAGCCAAGCAATCAAAGCCAAGGTGCCAAAGAAAGGTGAAGCCAACAAAGCTCCATTAATGAAGATTTCTTGATGCACAAGTTGAAAAATCCATTCCAAAAATCCATTTGCATCTCCAAGGTAAAAGAAGGTTTTCTTTTATGTTTTAGTTATTTTTCATATGCATGCTTGTTACCTATGCTCTCCCTAGTGTCTAGGTTAAATGTGTTAGAATTTTAGTGTGTTTATTTGAGTTTAATTTCTTGGATTAACACAATACTAACCTTCCCTATATTATAATCTTTATTAACATTTATTTCTATAGGTCTAGACACTTACATTAGCATTGGGACACTTGCATCAATGTAGGTGTCCTTATCCCAATGGTTCTTTTGAGTACAAAATATTTATTATTTTTTGAAGTGATCACCTAAATCCATATATGAGTTATATCACCTTTCTACTAATGTATTTTATTCATGTGCATAGTTTGTAGATGAACATGTGGAATAAACCCTAATTTTCCACCTTAGGTCTTTCTTCCTTGTTAAAAAATGGTTAGTAGGCTCATAGTGTCAAGTTAACCCTAATAACCCCTCTATCAATGGGTGATCCCTATATATCCAATGATCTAAAGAGGGCCTAAGACATTTTTATTTCTCCCTAAGTACACAAGGGTGAAATATACTATATGCAAGGGATGTTGAGCATAGTCATTGATGTTTGGTTGTCGTTGATATTAAAAAAAGAATGTGGTACTAATGCATTAAGGACAAAGTGATCATTTTGATAGCTTAGAGAGATATGGAACATTTGTATGTCTATAAGGATAAAGAAGTTGTGAGGAATCTATATATGTCTTGGTAAAACTATGGTGTGTCACTTGATCATTTTGAAAGAGAAATATGCATCTTCTAGCTTAAGAGAAGCTAAACTGTCACTACACATCATGTAAATATGAATGAATCAATAAGTTTGTGTATTTATTTTAGGTACTCAAAAATTCAAATGAGGTCAAAATATTTCATGAAGATGTTGTCTATAGTTCCAAGAAGTTACCCTAAAAATTTGGACTCTTGAAGTGTTTTCTAGCTCAAGTTATAAACCTTCAAAGTTGCTCTTGTAGACTATGATGGGCCAAAGACCATCAAGTTTAACTACGTTGAAGTCAGAGGTCACTAACCAATAGATCTAATGGTGAGATTTTATTATCTAGATCTTAATCTAATAGTGCACGTGAAGCCAAATTATCAAAGGTTCATAAGATTAAACAAAATTGTGACATATCTCTCAATTTGGTTGAGTTGATAGAAGATCAATGGTTTGTGGGTGTTCATACAGATAGATATCGATGGTGTATGTTGAGTCAAATAGTCAAATGTACAGAAGGCACATAGATCTACTAAGTGACAAAATCATAGGAGATCTAATCTAAGATCAAATGTGAGCATTATAATATAAGTACCAGGCTAATCTAAGGAGATTGATAGTGTGTATTTGACCATGATTTCTAGGAAGCATGAAATGAGGTTAAAGTGCTTGATCTTTAGTGTTTAAACAGTAATCATTGAAATTCAAATATTCAAATTAATGAGTGAAAACTAGTGATTAGTTTTTTAGCTACATCTTTTGATCCAAGATGAATTTATTGATGTCATGAAAAGTAAAGTTGTAAAGGAGTTCAAGGTACATCCATAGAATCTAATTATAAAGTCTTAATGTTTTTATAGTAGAAGTTATGGAGATTTAAATTTGACTATTTATTTGATCATGGTGTTACTCTGTACATAATATTTTTTGAGTAAATTGAGCTTTAGCTTAAGAGTGTTTTGGTAAGATTAATCACTTAAATATGTCTTAGAGGTCATATGGAATGGACCCATGTATTTAAGAGTGATCTTGTGTTCTTATTTTGATCGATGAAGTTCTAGATGGGAGAACAGGTCTCCAGGAGACCTATAAGGGCTATTAAGGCCTAATTGAAAGGTTTAGTTACTTAAGTGTGACCCATAGATGTTATGGCTGACACATGATAATTTATTTGAGCTATGATTAGCATGATATAATTCTTAAAGGTTAAGGCAATTATTATGGCTGACCTAAAATTTGATATGTATGAAGACTCTATGAATATTAGAGACCAATAAAATGGTTTCTAGACTTGTATACTCATGTGTTGAGAGATTAAAAGATAGAGATGAAGGAAAAAGATCAAAGAGAGTGTTCTTAGTAGATGTACTAAAGTACAAGGAAGTTTGAGGATAAGTGAAGAATATTAGAGAGATCTAAAAGAGGTGATTGGATGCAATTATTGTATGAAAAAGTTTGATTATGTGTGATGAGTTAAAAAAGAGATATTATACATTATTTATCCAATTAGATTGAAAGGCAATTAGAGTTATACATTTATTTATTCCATAGGTGTTGTGTAGGCATTCAACATCTAGAACAAGTGGGTGCCCTTTCATTTTTAGGGTTGGGTGTTCCTTGTGAAGTGGGTGCTTCAATAAAATTTCTCTTGTTTGTGATCATCTTATTAGACAAGTAGTCCATGTGTTTTCAGGCTTGAAAGTGAGTTTTATTCCCTAAGAGGGTTTCTCACATAGATCTTGTGTTATATGTGTGATAATGCATCATCTTGATTATTCATTATTATGAACATCTTATATGCTTTATGAATGTTTGTGATCATTGACTAAGAGTTTGAAAGGATTACAATTGAAGTTTTAAATATCTTACATCACTAATTCACCCCACTCTCAATTATTATACCTCAAACAATTGGTATAATAGTAAGACCTTCATTACAATTTTATCCACTTGAAGGTGATCCAAGGTACAATATGGCAAGTCAATAGATGCAATGTTTTTTTACAAAGTAAGCACCATTGTTCAATGGGTTAAATTATTCTTTCTAGAGTACAAGGATGAGGTCATACATCATGTCTCTAGGGTTCAATATTTTTAAATCTATCATGAATGGTTATACTACACAAACTACTCCTCTAACTAGTGTTGTTGACAAGATAATGAATCAAAATAACTCCAAAGCTATGAATGTTATCATTTATGGTATATTCGAGGTTGAGTTCATCAAAGTGATCCATTTCAAGTCTATTAAGTAAATTTGGGTCAAATTACATATTACCTATCAAAGGCAATTTAAAGGACTCAAAATGAAGGAAGAAGATACTATGGCATCTTATATTCTAAGGGTTGATGAGGTAGTAAGCATGATCAAAGGTCTTGGAGAGGTGATTGATGAAGCTAATATAGTATAGAAGGTATTGATATCTCTTACACTTAAGTTTGATTCAAAATTTTCTACTATAGAATAAATTCATGACATCACTCATTTGAATATGGATGAATTGGATGGCATCCTTACTACCTATGAGCTGATATTTGATGAGGATAGACCTCATAAAAAGGAAACAACCTTCAAAGTGATTAAGGGGGAAAAATATAAGAATAACAAGTTAAGTCTTGAATTTTTAAACATGATGCCAGATGATTTATTTTATAATACATATAGACCCTCCACATAACATATCAATCTCTCAAGTTACATTTAGAATTTTGATCATTTTGAATTCGAAATGAGCGGGAAAAGAATCAGGGAGAATTTGGCAGGAGGAACAAATCCTAGTGGTACAGCAAAGGAAGAAGGAAAATGTGGAGGGTCAGGTTTACTGACTGATGCAGACAAAAGAAGGTTTTCATCTGCTAACAAGCCCTATAGTGGGGCCGGAAACTCACCATTGAAAAGTGCGTTAGAACAGTACACAGAGAAAGTGAAAGATAAAGCTGAATATAAAAAAGAAAAGAAATCTAAAAGATAGACAGGGGCCCCTGAACAAAGGACCTGGTCATCCTTGTTTGGGAAAAAACCAATAGGGAAATCCCTTTTCCCACCGATGACATCTAAATCATGCTGGGAGAAAGGTGAGTTTCAAGTTTTTATCCCAGACCCTCTACTTGATTTCTTAATATCATCCATGGAACTCACCCTAGTTGGAAAGTTTCTAGGAGCTAGACCAAATATAGATTCACTCAGATCTATGATCAAAAAGAAATGGATTGTACGCAGAGAAGTAGACATTACACCAATGGTGAATGGTTTTTTCTCTTTTATCTTCAATTGTAAAGAATATTTGAATAAGGTTCTTAGTGAAGGGCCTTGGTCTTTTGGAAAATGCACTCTTACAATCAAGAAATGGGAACCAGAAATGGATTTATCAGACTCTTTCTTCTTAACTACCCCTATATGGGCTAGACTGCCTGGTCTTCCATTAGAATTCTGACATGAGGACATTTTCAATGGAATTGCTAGTTCATTCGGCGAGTTAGTGGCTGTGGATAATGCCACGGCTTCAAGAACTAAACTCCAAAGTGCCAAAATTTATGTTAAAGTGGCAGACTTGAACCATCTCCCAAAAAAAGTGGAATTAATTTCTAAGCTTGGTAAGAAAACCCAAGAGATTGTCTTTGAAGATTTGCCAAATTCTTGCTATGCGTGTAAGAAACAGGGGCATTGGGTCAAGAATTGCCCCAATAGGGGTAGATCCCATCCAAGAAATTTTCAAGAAGGGAAAAATATAAAGATTCAACAAAAGAAAATATGGAAGGTAAAAGAGGACTATCGAAAGATAGGGAAGAAACAAGAAGCTTTAGTAGATCTACACACAGAAGAGGATAAAATTTCTACAACAGAAGAAGATGGCGACCTAAATTTATTAGGAGCAATAGAGCCCCTATTAAAAAAATCTAGTCCCCTAATGGAAGAGAAGGGGATGAAATCAGAGAACAAAAAACTAGATCATCTAACAGAAGAAGAAGCTAATTTTCTAAACCAGAATACCCAAAGTTTAGAAAATCAACTTTTTAAGGTAAAGGATATTGAAGGATTAGAGGAAGGAGAAGTATTACCTGAAGGGGGGAATAATATAGAAGAAGGAGAGATGTGTGAAGCCCAGATGGGGGAAAAGCAGGAGGTATCAAAGGATGAAAATAACACTCCAGTGAAAGAGGCACTAATGGCAAAAGAAAAGAAAGAGACCGGTAAAAACTCAAAAAACCAAAAGATAAAAGGTGAGAAAAAGAACAATACAAAACACATGGCGACGAGAAATGGCAGTGTGAAAGGAAATGGTCCTCTTAGGAGCAAAGAAGGAAAAGGATCTGAACTGCAAGCCAAATTAAAATTGGATGTAGGATCTCCAGATAAACCTAGGAAAAAATTTGTAAAGAGGAATAGAGAGATGGAAAGCAAGCACAATATAACAGATGGAAAGCAGGCAATCCTGCCGAAATGGCTCCATAACAATAAAAACCAATGAGAATTCTTAGCTAGAATATTAGGGGGCTAAATAGCATATATAAAGTAGATTTAGTTAGGAATTTTTTCAGAGAGCAAAAGCCGGACTTCCTTCTGTTCCAAGAAACCAAAATGAGTAAAGAGAAAGTAGAACAGATCAAAGATTTTAAAAATTATACTATTAAGGCCAGCAGCTCTGAAGGTGCGTCAGGGGGAACCATGATGCTATGGAAAAAAAACCAATATTCTGGTTCTATTTTGATGGAAAGTAAAAAAAAAATCGCTGTTAAAATAACTAGTTTTGACCAAAAGGAAAGTTGGTATGTTGTAAATATCTATGCTCCCAATGCCAAGAACCAAAGGAAAAAGGTCTGGGAAACCTTCTCAAATCTCAGAAGCAAAGATTATTGTGGGCGATGGATTATAATGGGAGATTTTAATGTTCCTCTCTATGATTATGAGAAAAAGGGTGGTAATACTATTCAAATGGAAGGGAGATTTGATCTCATGGAGTTTATAAGTAAAGAAGGCTTAATGGATGTGGAGCTGCAAGGAATTCAGTATACTTGGAGCAATAAGATACTTGATAATGAATGTATACAGGCCAAGCTTGATAGGGCTCTCATTTCCCCAGACTGGACAAAAGATTACACTTGTAAATTGGAAGCATGCCATAGAATAGGCTCAGATCATTTCCCTCTTATTTTCACATCGGTCAAATTGAACCAGAAAAAGAATCATCCGTTCAGATTTGAAAAGATGTGGATGCAGCACCCACAGTTTGAAAGCAAAATAAAAGAGTGGTGGAATATACCTATTGAGGGAACAGCTCTCTTTAGAGTGGCTTCCAAGCTCAAAAATGTTAAAAAGGAAGTTAAGAAATGGAATAAGGATTGTTTTGGAAACATCTTTAAGAAAAAGAAGACTATTAAGGAAGAAATTAGTAGAATTCAGGAAAAAATTCAGCAAAACGGTTATACTTCTGACTTTCGTAGAGAAGAAAGTGAACAATTGGTTCAATACCAAGATATTATAACAAAGGAAGAAACCTATTGGAGACAAAGATCTAGGGTGCAATGGTTGAAAGAAGGAGACAAAAATACAAAGTTTTTCCATCTTTCTACTCTAAAACACAGAGCTAAAACTCATATTCAACACTTGAAAAAATGAGATCAAAAGATAATAGAGGAAAAGGAAATAAAGGAGGAAATGCTTTCATTTTTCTCCTCCCTGATGAAGGCTGATAGAAACATCAACTTGAAAAGTCAGGCTGATATCCTATGCGTGGTTCCTCCTTTGGTCTCGAAGGAGTAGAATAACATGTTATGTTCCATACCTAAGGAGGAGGAAATCTTCAAAGCAGTTAGATCTTTAGGAGGAGATAAAGCACCTGGACCAAATGGTTTTCCCATGTTCTTTTTTCAAAAGCTCTGGAAACTTATTGGCAAAGATGTCAGTAATGCGATGAAGGAATTATTTGGAGCCAAACAGATGTTGAAGGAAGTTAATGCCACTTTTCTGTGTCTGATTCCAAAAAAGGCTGGAGCTGATAGTCCTGATCAGTTTAGATCGATTAGCCTGTGCAACTCCTTCTATAAGATAATATCCAAATTTCTAACAACCAGATTAATTCAATTGATCCCGTTGATAATAGCTGATCAGCAAAATGGATTCATCCCAGGTAGATTAATCCTCAATTTTGTAATAACGGTGCATGAGAATATTCACTCGTTGTTCAGTTCAAACAATGAGGGGTTCATAATGAAAGTGGATATTGCTCAAGCATATGACAGGGTGGATTGGTTATTCCTTTCTAAAAGCCTTGCTTCCTTTGGCTTTGAACAAAGAGTGGTTGACATGATCAAGTAGTTGATATCTACTACTTCTATTGCTGTGTTGGTAAATGGGAGTTCGTCTCATTTTTTCAATCCATCAAGGGGATTAAGACAGGGGGATCCTATTTCCCCTATTCTGTTTATAATTATGGCTGATAGTATGGGGTGATACTTAGGGGACTTAGTTATTAAAGGTTTATTTAAGGGCCTGAAACCCTCTTCGCATCCTTTAATATTTTCCCATGGTCAATTTTTTGACGACACTATATTCATGGGGCAATCTGAAGTCACAGAAGCTAGAACTTTAAAGGAAGCTATAAATTTATATTCTTCTACCTCTGGACACCTGATAAACTGAAACAAAAGTGTAGTATTCTTTACTAATACCCCAAGTCACAGACAGAACAAAATAGCAAAAATCCTTGAATGCTCCATAGGATCTTTTCCTTCCTCTTACCTTGGTCTCCCTTTTGGGATGAAAGTTCCTGAAGCTTTCTGGGAAGGACTTATTAACAAATTTAGTAAGAAATTAGTGGGATGGAAAGGCAATTTTCTAAGCCAAGTTGGAAAGCTCACCCTCCTCAAAGCAAGTCTTCAAAGCATACCCACGTACGCTTTGAGTCTTTTCAAAATCCCCACTAAATTTGCTGAAGCTATTGAAAAAATTCAGAGAAACTTTCTTTGGTCAGGTACTAAGGAGAAAAGAAGAATGCCTCTAATAGCATGGGATAACATCTGTAAACCTAGCAGGGAAGGTGGACTAGGAATAAGGAAAATTAGAAGTATGAACACAGCTCTCTTAGCTAAGTAGGGTTGGAGGGTTTATCAGGATAATAAAGAATGGAGCAAAATATGGAAGCATAAATACTTATTTAAGGCAAAGTCACTCCCTAAATTCTTTTCTAATCTAGACATTTCCCATCCTTCTACCATATGGGGGGCAGTCCAGGGGACTAAACATGTTTTAGAAGTAGGAAGTTCCTGGAAAGTTGGCAATGGCAAAAAGGTGAAATTTTGGGAAGATATTTGGTTAAAAGGAAAACCTTTGCAAGATGAAATCCAAGATAAAGATGTTATAGACCGTTGCAAGCAAAGAGTGGGAATAATGGTTAACCAATACTGGCAAAACAACTCCTGGGTGAACCTCACTGACTATGATCAAGATTTCAAGGATATTCAACTATCCCTAAATGCTATATCTCTATACCCTAATCTTAAAGATAAGATTGTTTGGCACAATGAGCCAAGCGGACAGTTTAAAGTTTCTTCCATTTTCACTTCAAAGGGAAATGGCAACAAACCGTTGTGGACGAAGGCCTGGATCAAGGGGCTCATCCCTAAAATCAAAATCTTTTTCTGGACCCTCCTCCAAAACAAAATCTTAACTTTGGATAATTTATAGAAAAGAGGAATATATATTGTGAATAGGTGTATTCTTTGTAAGAAGGGCCTTGAAGATAGAGATCATTTGTTCGTAAACTGTTCTTTTACACAGCTAGTCTAGAAAGAGATCCTCAATCTGTGGGTCATCGCATGGATCCATCATAAAAACGTGGAATTATCTCTTAAAAGTTGGTGCTACCCCTCCAAGAATTCGGAAGTAATTTTTTTTTGGAAACTTACTCTTCCCCATATTTGGTGGGGAATATGGAAGGAAAGAAATAACCGAATTTTTAGAAATAAAGAACTCCCTGGATGGGTGGTAGGACAGAACATCATTAGAGCTATTAAGGAGAATTTTTTATAACAAAAGAATCCAAGCTCAACTCTCTAAGTGGATAATCCCTTAAGTACAGAAAATTCTAAAGGTAAACCTGATAATCCCAGATTAGGAGTTACATGGAATGCTCCCCCTCAAGGGTGGATTAAAGGAAACTTTGATGGAGCTGCTAAAGGGAATCTGGGGAAAGCAGGTTGTGGTGGAGTCTTGAGAAACCATACGGGAAAGGTTATTGATGTTGTTGCAATCCCCATCGGTAAATTGAATTGTCACATTGCCGAAGCTACTGCTGCCCTTCAGACCATCAAAATAGCTGTGGATTCGGGATATCCCAAATTGTGGCTAGAAGGAGACTCATTGAACATCATAAATATTCTTAAAAATAAAAATACTGTGTCTTGGACCATAGAGGCTATGGTAATGGAGATGAAAACCTTAATTAAAAAATTTGATAAAGTGACTATAACCCACACCTATCGTGAAGCCAATGGAGTTGCAGATTGGTTAGCAAACTATGCAGTCTGGATAGGACAAAAAGTGAGGTGGCAGGAAACATTAGAAAAGAATGTGGAACTGAGGGTGCTCATTCTTCATGATGCAACTCATGCAAAGGAGAGAAATATTAGATTTTAATAGAAATATAATGAGTAGGAGGAGTGGCTTTGCGGGGAAAGGTCTACAATCATTAAAGAGGAAGGCTCTTGAGAGTGAGAAGCAGATCCTGAACGTGCCCAAACAAAGCCAACTTTCAAATCAAATTGGCAGCAGGTGGGATCATTGTAAATTTCATAGCGACTGGGTTTCAAAGGAGATGAGTATGGCTTGCGAAAGGAAGGGAGAACCAAGGAAGCAGGGACCCAAAAACTGTGACGAATGGAGAGAGAAACAAGATGTCTAGAGAATTCTGTAGAAAGGAAAAGTCATGAACTATATGGAAAGGCTACATGGGTCAAAACTGCATATCACTACGACTTTTTTCAAAAATTGGATTGATGAAAGGGTCACTTTGCATGGTATCACGGTGAACCTAACTGAGGATTTTATAGCAGAGGTTATAGGGCTGCCTACAGATGGACTTAAATTCTCCAAGCAGACAAGCATTTCGAACGAGGCCTTTTGTAAGTTCCCCAAGACGGATGAGGAAGAGTAGAAGCTGGTCAAGAATGGGGATTTCTATGAATTTGAATAGATTAAGGGGATATGGAGGGATGTCTTATGCTGTATAAGGGAGTATTTCATCCTAGATGGAAGAAGCAAGAGAGTGCATAAATTCCACTTTGTTTTCCTTAATCATTTTAGACACAAGGTAAGATTGTCTTTTCCCTTTTACCTGTGCTTCTCTTTGGTCCAAAGTTTATTTGCTCACAGGAAGAAGGAAACACGTACTATCCTGCAAGAAGGCCTAATTCTGTTAATCAAAGGCTACTGCAAGAATAAAGCTATGGTTAAGAACCCTAACCAGGGGAAAAATAAGGAGTTTGGGAGTAGAAAGAGTGAAATTGTAAAAGGGAAAGACAAAATCAAGTTCCCCAGCACCAAAAATTAGAATGTAGAAGAAGATACAGAGTGGGAGAGAATTGATAAACCTAGGGAGGAAAATCTGGAAGAAGAAGAAGGTACTGAAAGCTGGAATACAAATTCAAAAGAGGATGAAGAATGTCAAGAGAAGAATGAGAAAGAAGGAGTCAGCAAAGAGGAGGAATCTGAAAATAGTAAAGAAGAAACTGAGGAAAATTAGAAAGTGTCAGAGGAAGATATTGTCCATGATGGCCCTGTTGAGGACCCTGTTTCAAGAAATGAAAGGGAAAATACAGTTCAGGATGACAATCAAGAAATGGACATGGAAATTCAAACTGGAACAAAAGAACAGTATCAAAGGGGCCGAGAGGATCACTTTAAAGAAGGCGGGAATAGTCCCAATAAGAATTTTGAGGAATGGAGAGAGAAAAGGCAGAACGATGGAAAGCACACACCTATGAGTTGGGTTAATTGCAAAGCAGAGGCTTCTCTCCAACTTGATTCTTGGATGTGTAAGGAGATTAAGGATCTCAAAAGGAAAGTGGAAATTATGGAAGATAACCAGAAAGATGCATGGAACAAAATTAACAACATGGAAAAATAGATAAGAGATATCCCAGTCAAGCTCAAAGATTACGAGAATAACCTTTGGGAACTCATTAGGGAGAACAGAATGAAAATGGAGGAAGTAACGTCCAACATTTGTACTGCAGCTGCCAATATTGGAAAAAGAGCTAGTGAGGAGACCAAATCTTTGGAGGGGCCTAGCAAAAGGACGAGACAAAGCTCAAGAAAGAAGGCTACACAAGAGGGAGCCAAGTTGGTGGAAACTAACACTCAAGATACTGTTGTGAAAGGTACAAAAATTGTGAAAATGATTTTAGAACTAGAAGAATAGTCTGGTTCTTCTTGCTGGTTATGTTTTCTGGTCCTATTCTCTAATTTCTTTTTGTAATCTTCTATCTATGGTGTAGCCAGATCTATGTTAAATCTGGGTTTTGACCAGTGGTCTCTCTGGTGGTTTTAGGTCCATTTAAAACCTATTTTTGCTACTTCTCTGTAGTAGATTTTTAGGTTCTACCTGTGGGAGTTGAAGCTTTATCTTTCTTTCCTTGTACTTGGGTTTCGGAATCCCATCAAAACCTATTTTTACCTTTATCTAAAACAAGTTAAGTCTTGAAGATTTTGATCTTAATGAAGATCAACTTGAAGCCATGATTACAAGAAATTAAATGTAGGATCATGTAAGTATGAAGGAAAACATCCTTTAAAATGTTTTTCATGTGGTAAAGTTTGTCATTTTATAGCTAGATGTCCAAATGGAGATGAGGTTGAACACAAAGAAGCCTATGAATAATCTCATGAGGATGAACACAAGAAATCTAAGGGTCCTAACAGGTACAAAAATTTCTTCAATAATAAAAATGGAAAGAAGAAATCATACAAAGGTAGTAATAGCCTTTACCATGAAGAAGACAATAACTCATTTATAGAATAATAAGTAAACACATCTGAAAGCGATGATTATTTTCATAATAAGGAAATGAATACATTGTTCATGGATTTTAGTGATGATGAAGGTGAATGTTATTTAAGCAGAGATTTATTTGGCAAAGATAGCTCAGAGGAAGAAGATGAGAAAGTCACTCTTGAAGATAAATATTTGGATACTATGGAAGAAATGAAATTACTATAAAGAAAGAATAGAAAACAAGATTCCTTGATCAAATCCTATAAGGAACAATTGGAATTTTTGAAAGAAGGTTGAGTAATGAAGTCAAGGAGCATGATGAGATCACACAATAGCTTGAAACTTAGGTTTTTACTCTTAATGAAGAAGTAAAGAATAAGGATGAAGAGTGTATCATGTATCAATTAGAGATAGAGTCTTTATAGATGAAACTAAATCAAGATATGAGAAAAGATACAGCTGATGATTTAGCTAATAAGGATGATTTAATGAATGCTCATGAAGATCTAAATATTGAGAGGAAAGAGAACAAAGAGATGATGTCACAAATCAAGTACTATGAAGAAAAATTTAGTGTGTTTGAAGCAATATTGAATTATGACACTAGGTAACATGAAGATAATGTCATGCATCTCAACAGTCAATTAGAAACTATGTCTACAAGCCTAAAAACAAAAGAAGATGAGATCTTAAGGTATGTGATTGAAATTGAGTCATTAAAAGCTGAGTTAGACAAGACATATTTTAAGCTAAATTCATTTTTGAAATTTGAAAAGATCTCAAAGTATCTTGATAATATTCTAAGTAGTTAAAAGCATACAAGTGATAGAACTAGTATTGGATACAAAGAATAACAAAAGCATATAACTCAAGACAAGATAAAGGCTGATGTGAACAAGGACAATCAGACTTTGAAGGTTGATCATCAATCAAGGAAGGAAGGTATTGTCAGAAAGAATACAAATCATATCAAAAAACAAAATGCTTTGAGGTATGTAATTTCAATGGTCATTGTGACTCCTACAATTAGTTTGGTTATAGGTCAAAAGATTGTAAAAGATCCTCAAGGAATGAATTTGAATGGAAGTATGATCAAGAAAATAGAAAGCATGAATAACATCATCACTCAAGATAGTCAATAATTTCACAAGGAAATAATGACATCTTTTGCTACAAGTGTCAAGGATTTGGTCATATTGCAAAGTTTTGTAATATATTCATCAGAGAACCAAATGACTAGGTATATGAATGAATTCATGAAACTCTAAGGAATCATCATATATCTCAATCACAAGGTATGTATAATTTAATAAACCTCATTTATTTCAAATGTCAAGAGAGAGGTCATATAGCAAGATTCTTCAAGAATGATCAATATTTTACTTCAAAGATTATTAATCCTAACATGAAGAGAAGGATTCATAGTGAATGGAAGCCTAAGCAGGTAAATGAAAAATAGGATCAAAGTGGATTATTTTCCATGAAAAAATAGGGATCAAGTCCAAGTACCAAGGAATAAGCCTTATCTAGCCAAATCGATAAGGAAATCAAGAAGGATCTTGAGATAAAAGAAAAGGATAAGGTTGAGAACTCATTCAAAGACAATTTGAAGATGAGGAAGGACTAAAAGTCAAGTGAGATCATGGAGATATAGGAATCTATTGAGCTTTGGGATATTTAATCCCTCTATGACAATTGGGAATATCTACTTATGCTTCTTAGGAGACAACTTTCATGTGTGGAAGCAAGTGTGTGTGTTTAGGTATTGATCAAAATCCCATTCACTACAAAGGTATGTTCTTTTTAATTTGATAATATGCAATATATGTTTGTTTAAGGGGGAGCTAACTTAGTTCTCTTGAGTGGCTTTAAGATGATGTGCAATGCTTCAATCATGATATAAGTGTGAAGATGTCTATTATACTTGTGAATTCAAGAAGATTGACATGATGACTTGATCAAACCAAGTCATGTATTTTGACAAGGTATTGAATCTTCATGCATGAGAAAAGAGAGCTTGTGTGTTCTATAAGTAGATAGGTCTAAGGATCAAAAAATCCAAAATTCATATTAGTGTACATCAAAGAATACATGACATGAGATGGAGCTTGATGTTAGGGGGATATTTCTAAGATCTATGAGCAGTTTGTCAAGTCCAAAGATCAGAGAAGTTCAATTTTAGATTGGTTCATGTCAAAAGGGGAGAAATTGATTCATATGATTGAAAGTATGTAAGTTTCCTAAGCATCTTAAATAGTATTTTAATGCATACATAATTTTAAGGAATGATTTTTGACATGTTGAGGAAGAGACCTTTTGTCATTAATGTCAAAGGGGGAGAAAGATCAGAATGAAGAAGTTCAAATGAGTAAGAAGTCATTCTAAGGGTGGTTTTCCATCAATGACAAAGGGGGAGATTATTGAGCATAGTAATTGATGTTTGATTTTCATTGATGTCAAAAAGAGCATGTGGTACTAATATATTAATGATAAAGTGACCAGTTTAATATCTTGAGAGAAATGGCACATTTTTAGGTTTGTAAGGATAAATAAGAAGTTGTGAGGCATCCATAGATGCCTTGTGAAGTTCTAGTGTGTCACTTGATCATTTGGAAAGAGAAACATGTATCTTCTAGCTTAAGAGAAGCCAGAATATCACTGCACATCATTCAAATATGAATGAACTAGTAAGTTTTTGCATTTATTTTAGGTACTCAAAAAGTCAAATAAGGTCAAAGGATTTCATGGAGATGTTGTCTATAGTGCCAAGAAGATACCTTGAAGATTTGGATTCTTGAAGTGTTTTCTAACTCAAGTTATAAACCTTCAAATTTGATCTTGTAGACTATTATAGGCCATAGACCATCAAGTTTAACTACATTGAAGTCTAAGGTCACTAGTCAGTAGATCTAACAGTAAGCATTCATCATCCAGATCTTGATCCAATGGTGTGCATGAAGTCAAATTGTCAAAGGTTATTGAGATTAAATTTTATTTTGACATATGTTTTAATTTCATTGATTAGATAGAATATCAATGGTTCATGGATGTTCATACATATAGAGATTAATTATGTAGGTCAAGTCAAATAGTCAAATGTATAGAAGGCACACAAAACTGCCAAGTGGCATAATCATGGGAGCTCTAATCTAAGATAAATGGTGAACATTCCAAGATAAATACTAGGCTACTCTGAGGAGATTGATGGCATGTATTTGACCACAACTACCAAGAATCATGAAATGAGGTTAAAGTGCTCGATGTTTAGTGTTTGAACAATGACCGTTGAAATTCAAATATTCAAATTAATAAGGGAAAACCAATGCTTATTTTTTGAGCTACATATTTTAATCTAGGATGAATTTCTTAATGTAGTAAAAATCAAAGTTGTAAATGAATTCAAGATGCATCCATATAATCTAATTATAAAGTCTGAATGTTTGTTCATTTGAAGTTATGGAGCTTCAAATTTGACTATTTGTTTATTCATGGTGTTACTATGTAGAAAATATTGGTTGAGTAAATTGAGCTTTAGCAAAAGAGTGTTTTTTTAGGAGTAATCACTTGAAGATGTCTTAGAGGTCATAAGGAGTGGACCCATGTATTTGAGAGTGATATTTTGTTCTTTTTTTTCTCAATGAAGTGCTAAATGGGTGATTAGGCTTCCATGAGACCTATAAGGGCTACTAAGGCCTAATTGAAAGGTGTAGCTACTCAAATGTGACCCATGGATGCTATGATCAACATGTGATAACATATTTGAGCTATGATTAGCATGATATAAATTTTAAGGGTTAAGGCAAATATTATGTTTGACCTAAAATTTGATATGCATGAAGAATCTATAAATAGTGGAGACCAAGGCAATGGTTTCTAGACTTGTATGTGTATGTGTTGAGAGAGCAAAAGATAGAGATGAAGGAAAGAGATCATAGGGAGTATGCTCAGTGGATGGACTAAAGTATAGAGTATCTTGAAGAGGAGCAAAAAGGACTAGAGATATCCAAAAGAGGTGTTTGTATGTATTGCTTATATGAGCAACTTTGAGTGTGTGTGATGAGTTGAAAGAGAGGTACTATACATTATTTCTCCAATCAAATTGAAAGGCAATCAAAGTTATAGAGATTTTGACTTCATAGGTGTTGTGTGGATGCTCAACATATAGAACAAGTATGTGCTTGTTAATATTTATGGGTGGGTAATCCTTATGAAGTGGGTGTTTCACTAAAAGATCTCATGTTTGTGATCATCTTATAAGACAAGTAGTCCATGTGTTTGTAGGATTGAGAGTGGGTTTTATTCTCCAAGAGAGTTTTCTACATAGATCTTGTGTTATGTGTGTGATCTTGCATCATCTTGATTATTCATTGTTATAAACGTCTTGTATGCTTTATGAATGCTTGTGATCATTGATTAAGAGTTTGAAAGGATTACAATTTAAGTTTTAAATATCTTGCATCACTTATTCACCCCCCTCTCAGTGATTGTACCTCTAACAAGGGAATGTAATAATATAGTTTATAACTTGAAAAATACTAATCATGGATAGTTATTTAAGTGCTTCAGAGCTATAATATGACTACTCCTAATACTGATATAAAAATAGGAAAGAATAAGGTAGTATAACTTAGTTGTGCAATTTTATTGAATGAGATATGAAGAGGTATTGACCATATTTTGACCTCAATTCAAAATTGGTCACCCCCTATAGATTGGAACTTTCATAGGATTGTCATGTGGTATTTTCATGCCTTATATGGTCCCTAAAATTCTTCATAAAACCTTATTATCATTATTTAAGGTTAGTTTGGAAAAGTTAAGGTAATGTCTTGTTTTGGTCATATAGTGGTCTAGACATGTCATGGAGAGATAAGGATTGGTAAAGTGGTATCATAGGTTTTTCAGAGTTTAAAAAATTCATTTCATGTATTAATCATCTTCTAATAACATTAAATGCATGTTTTGAGACTTTAAGGTTTATTTATAAACTTGAAGGTGATGAAAATGAAGGGAAAATGTGATTTTTAGATAACATTCATGTATGTCAAATTACCACAAGAAATAAATCCATAAAATACAACTTACAAGGAAATTGGAGTAGTTACACAACTTCCACACCTATCAGCAAGTCAGATAAAGGTTAGAATCTTGAGTTTCAATGCCAAAGGGAGGAGTTAAGAGACTTGTAAGGACTTGTTAAAGTAATTTGTAGCTAAAAACATTATATAGGTGGAATTTCATATTATATAGTTCATAAACAAGCAGGGGAAGAATTTTTAAGTCCAAATGTTCCAAAATTTTCTCTCACTCCTCCATCACTCCATTCACAAGCTATTGAAGGCCATTTTCAACTGCATGATACAAGATGTATAAGTAAAGTTGGGGGCTAACATTTTAGCTAGATTTTGGGACCCCTATGGGATTATAATTTTTTTAATTGTTAATTATATTGATCTCCTTATATTTATGAATAATTGCTAAGGAGTTATACTACTTTTTGAAGGCTCAAATCCCCATAGGTTGAGTTTTGTGTAATTCTAGTGCAAGTGTGAACTCTTTGGCTACATGAAACAAATTTTAATGAGTTTTTAGATATTTTTGGATGCATAATAAATCTTCATCCACTAGGTTGGCACATGTGAATGGTCTTTTGGCAAATAAACCTTCTCTTGTGCATAGTTTGTAAGTGATTATCAATATTTATATGTTTTAATATTATCCAAATGGTTTAATACATATAATCATTCCTTAATTGTATTATAAAATCCTCATAATATATTCATATCCCTCTTATTATCTAAACATTTTATACCAGTCCAAAAGGATCACACCTTCATTCACTTTTTAGACTGTGTCTTAGTGTGCCTACACAACAAGTTTATTTGAGTGATTTTGAATATGCATTACCAAATTTATTGAGAGTTGTAACTTCTTGATGGATGTTTTGATCCAATGAAATCATGATATTTTATCCCTAACATATATTATTTCACTTTTCAATTCCAAAACATAGGGTTGTAGACCTACAATTTTGCAGACCTGCAGGTCTATTTTTGTGAGAGTTTTGATGTAGTTAGGGGCATGAGTAGTAAAAGGAGTGTGTGTTGTTTTCAAATATCAGGAGTTAAAATTCATAATAAAATATGTCTTATATAATTATGTTTTCATGACACCAATCCTTACCTACAGCCACACAACTCATTGGCACCTACGACAATGAGGAAGCAAATAACAATGAGGGAGTATTTGAAAGGGTAGGCATTAAAAAATCAATGTAAGTTGGTGGGTAGAGAAGGTAAAATATTTTAAATTTGTTCCAATGATTCTAAATTATCTATAAGAACTAACTCAGCTCATATAGTGGAATTACATCTTTAAAATGGGTTTAAGACACCAAATAGGCACCTACAGGCAGGGTGTTGGACATAGCATATGTCTTGAAAATGAGGTATTGGCATAAGGTTTAAAATTTGAGAAATTTAAGGTAAATTAAATTTAATAATTGAATGTTTTTTAAGGATATTCAAATCCTTATGAATGGATAATAATAGTGCCATATGAGAACCTAATAGGCCTGAACTGTAATCGATAGTCTTAAGTATGTATGAGAGGGACAAAGAGTGTTTGAAGAGTTTTAAGACCTTGGATAGGCTAAGAGGGTTCAAGGTAGAATAATAAGTTTTCATAAATGTATTATTATTCATTTAATTAACCCTATAACTTCCTTTAAAACTCTAATACATGGTGAAAACCTAAAATGCTCACCTCGAGGGAGATTGAACACTTTGATTCCCTTTCAAGCTTGTAAAAAGGAGCATTGTCATTGAAAGTGATATCTAAGTTGATAGGTGATATGATTAATATAAACTTTAATTAATGGAATATTTCTCCCATCCAGGTTGATGCCTTGAAGAATAAAACATAACAGTCAGTTGCATTAAAACCTTCATGGTATGAACTCATGTTGCAAGATGAGCAAGTGGGTTTCAAAGTTTAAGAGAAGGGCAGAGTACTTGAAAAGAGTTGAGGTTTGACTTAGGATATTATGGGATTTATTGAGTCATTAATATCATAAGGAAACATGGTGGCATAAGCTATTCCAAGAGAACTAGACTAGGCCTAATCAAACCCTGCTCAACTAGTTAGACACAATCCTTGCTACAAGTTTGCCTACCTAAATTCACAAGAATTTTCATGCGTGAGAGGGTAGAGGTTTGTGGAGATATGAGAGGAATATTTAAAATTTGTTATATAACCTTAAAAATCCTCAAACTCAATCAATAAATAAGAGAAATATGGAATCCTTACCTACATAGTCTAGGTAATGTCAATGGTTTACTTATTTCAAGAGAAGTATCTACTTGTTGAAGGGTTTTAAGGTCTACATGAGGCATAATTGAAAATATAAAACTTTAATATGAATAAGTAGTGATGACATCACTCCATAAAATACTTTAGACCCATAATGAAATAAGGTAAAAATGCCACTAGGTTTTATATAGACCCTATACAGGCCTAATTACATGCACAAGCCTATATGGCTAGTCAACTCAGAGATGGTAAAGTGGAGTCAATTTAATACCATATATAACCTCATGAGATGGTGAGATCCATGATAAAACATTTCATGAAGACCTAGAATCTTGATAGTGGAATAGAAGAGAGGATACAGTCAACTAGGGTATTTGGTGTAAGATGTTTTAGGAACCCTAGGTCTAATCAAATGAGGTTTCAAGGGATATAATGGAGATATGAGACTTTTAATACCATAATTATAATCAATTATGTTTTCATTAACTTCCCTAAAGTTATTAGATTCATAAAAAACCTCTGGATGCTACACACAAACCTTATTTCTCCCTCAACCCTCATAAAATACCTACTAGTAGGCCAAGAGGTTGTCTTCCTTTGATTGGTATGGTATAGATATGTTTCATGGGACCTTGGGATACTATGGATAGTTATTTACCCTATTTTACTTGCATTTTGTGGAATTGGTTAGAGGATTGGTTCCCTGAGTTGTATCAACAATCGTTAAGACCTTGAGGCACTTTTAGGTTGCCTAAGAGATCTAGAATGACATGATGAGAGATGAATGGATTTTTATGCCTCTATATGGAATATAAAAATTCTTAAATTACTTTAATAATGTTTAAGACTTCCCTAAACATCACCCCATGCTACTAGTTTATACAAGACTATAAGGAACTATATGAAATAGGCCAAAAAGGCTATTTAGCTACTTGACAGGTCCATACAATGTGTTAGAGCTTAAAAATTGGCATGGATAATGGGTAGGATGTAATATAAGTAAATCACACATATGTTTTGTGTTTGGTATGTGGGGGAAGCTTTTTAATTAATTTTTGGTCTCTAGGCAGGGAGACTAAATTGAGACTTCGTGAAGAGAGAGAAATAGTAGAAAAGGATACTTTCACTCACTCTTTGATCCTAAAATTGAATATGAATCTATAAATCCATACTGGGTCCTATAATATTCCTTTATATTCTCAATAATATTTGTACAACTCTCTACAAATGGAGGTTTGCATGATTTTAGGGCTACAAGGAATAAGGCCTAATTAGAGCTTTTGGTAGAGAATGAATTCTTCAGTATGGTTTAAGACTTCTATATGGATTTTCTCAAGTTTGGTATGGTGTTAATAGGCTATACATTAAAATGATATGAGCCAAAGAAGATAAATTCAAGTTTTGAAACTTATATGCAAGAATGGTCTAAGGAGATGAAGAGTCTTCTAGACACCTAGCATGAAGAGGAGGTGATGTGTCAAATAAAAACCTAAGGAGATAAATTGATAGGTGTTAATATAAGATAAAATATGTAAGAGAACCTGATTTGACCATCAAGAAGGCCACTTTTTCTTCAACATGCCAAGGCAAAGGGTAGTTTTGGAGAGTTAGTCAAGGTGTCAAACAAGCATTCTAACTCCTACACCCCTTGGAGTAAGGAAGCATATTTAGAGGAGATACACATGGAATTTTGGACCTATTAAGGGAGTTTCATAACTCCTCTCTTATTTTTAACTCATGAAGCACTTATCATCTCTCTCTCTCCTATGCCCTTCTCTTTTTCTTTCTCACTTGTGTTATATATTAAGCCTTAATTGGCTAAGTTTGTAATAATCCTCCTCCTGGGTATGGTAAATCCCTACCCATTTGTATCCTTTGATCAATGAATAACAACCTAGTTTTACCTTTTCCATGGACTATTTCAATGTGTATGTTAGACTAGTTAATCTATCTAAGTGATAGATTCACTTCCTTGGCATGTTGTCCTTGTTAGCATTTATATTCAATTTGAAAGTCTTTTTGTAGGTATTTTAAAGTTTTCAATTGAAGTGTGTATGAGTTTAGTGAGTTGTCTTTTCACTAGTGTCATGTCATGAACTCTTGTTTAGTCTTCCTATCTCAAGCTTTCTTCATAAACATCCATGAGAAATACTAATGTAGAGAGGTAGATTTAGATTAGTGTCATGTGCAGGTTAGGCTCTTATTTAAAATAAAATTATAGTTAGTTGGTAGTGATCATTTTATATTCAGTACATCACCTTGTTAGATTAGATTTATTTCATTTTTTCTCTCTCCCTTTTCATCCCAACAAGTTAGTAGCATAGGTGATGATCTTAAATAGACATATCAAAGGAGTTATCCCTTTAATCTATAGGTTTACCCCCACTATAGACATCCTACAATTCTATGGGTAATCCCATTGTTTCACTCAATTAGATTAGGCTTGACCTACCTCTTCAAGGGTGTAAAATTGAGTGGCAATTGTGCATAAGGGTGCAATATACTATATGCAAGGGCATGTAATAATATAGCTTGTAATTTGACAAATACTACTCATGGGTATTTATTTGAGTGATTTAGACCTATAATATGAATTATCCTATGACATATATGAAAATAGTAAAGAATAAGGTAGTATAACTTAGTTGTGCAATTTTATTGAATGAGATTAAAGAGGTGTTTGCTTGGTATTTTATAGATGGATAATGTGTAGGCTTATATTTTTATCTATACCACACCTTTTAAAAATATCTCATAGATGGGTTAGATAAAATAAATAGATGACCCATAGGATTTAAAATATTTATAAAACTATAGATTTGTGAGGTACAAACACTAGATAATAATCTAGACACTTGCATCAATGCAGCTATCCCATGTGGGATACAAGTGTCTGGCAGCCTAGGAAGCTAATAAGGATTTGAAACTAATAGTGAAGGATATATATAAGGTTTTTATATTTTTTACTATAAAATATATCTGGTTCATCACAAATGATAGGGTCAAAATATAATATAATTTAGGCATAGAGAGATGGTGATTGCGAGCCTTTTGATAGTATGTGTGTCTAAAACTAAAGGGCAGAGCCTTGATTGGTATTTGTCAAGTCTACAAGATTGATATGCTATATAAATAATATTTTAATATCTATATTTATCCCCTTTAATCTAGTAATACATAAGGATGAAATTACCAGTATAATATAAATAAATGCATACCTAGATGTGTACAACACACCTTGTATTTGCTTGAGCCCACTCTAAGTGTTTAATTGGTATATGAATTATAACTAAAAACATGTTAGAGTATAAATTAATGCATATAATCTAAAATTTTAAATAATTAAGATGTTTGAAAAGAAAGAGAACAAAGGAGGAATACAGTAATGTGTCGATGCAACCATATGGCCTCTTGGTACTTTGCTTGGTAAATATGCTTCCTTATGAATAATTAGAGTTGAGAGAGGTTCAAAAATGGACACTAGATTTTTTAAGAGGGATATTGGAGGTTAATTATTCTCTTGATCTAGTGCAAGGGTGAATTATGACATGACTACTAAGATCATTAAATATTAATCTCACAACTCAAGTGAGCATATATATAATATGGTGAGACTAAGTGGTATAAAAACCCAACCTATAAATGGAAGTAGTGTTAGGCCATTAATGACATTGAATCTCAACCATAGTACTAAAGGTATATAATTTTTATAGACATAAAAGGCTCAAAATGGTGGTTCCTAGTGAAATGGTGTTTCTTGGTAAATAATTTTGAATAAGTTTGAATGTGTATTTGTAATTTTGGGTGCATTTATATGGTATATGAAGCTATATTTTATCTCAAACTAAATTATCTTTAAAAAATCAACCTCGAATCTATAACTATGTATAATATCTATCATAAATATTAATAAATCTATCCCAAATTTATAAAAATAGGTGCAAGTGTATAGTATTCTAACCCAAGTGTATATCTGAATCATGTAAACTGTGATGAAGCTATAAAAATTATGTGAATTATATAAGTGTTGAGGTCATGTCTCTATGACATACTCCCACTGATATTTCCCCAATTTTTAGGTGAGGTGAAGGAAATCTGGTAGTTACCTTACCTCAAAAGGATAAGATAACTATATAATCTATGTATGAATCATGTAGCATATAGGAGTAGAATGCATAAGTACATATATCAATTAAGCTTGCAGTATGTGATCACAACAAGCCTTAAGATTAATTATATAGATCATTAAATGTATAAAAAGTAATAGTATAAGCTAAGTAAATAATCAAACACAAACATAAGTGCACTTAATGTCATGCAAATAGAGGTCTAATGAGATTGCAATAAAGGGGCATGTTCAAATGTTTCACACTCAAAGGAATGACATATTCAAATTTAATCATACAAAGAAATAACATGAAATTACATGGGGGGAAATAAGTAAGTAACATATTCAAATGTTACACAATCAAGAATAATACACTTAAATAAGTGACAATGTGAATAAATGAAGTATAAGCAACTAGCATAAGCACAGCATACTATTCTTTGCATATATGTGTTAGCAAAAAATGTCATGTAACATAACATATCAAGTACACTATAAAATATATAAGCATGGATATATACATGTGTAAGTGTTAGTATATAATATCAACATGATAATGTAAAGTGATTATAAAATAATGTAACTTGTATCAATCATGATAAAGAAAGTGAATGCCCCCAACGTAGTGTGTCATGTGGGAAGAGGAAAGGTCCAATATCCATATGTGCATGTATCATGTATTTAGGGTATGTTTTTATCACACTCAAGTATGCATGAAACATATGTGTATATATAAAATAAATGATATGTTATCTACTAACATAAAGAAAACAACATAGATGTCAAGGAGCTAGTAAACATGCAAATGATGCATATTATTGGTATTTTTTATTTTATTTGAATATTTTTCATATTGTCTTGAATATTTGATTATTTTAAATTATTGTGAATATTTGATATGTTTTTATCAAGGTTATTTGAATGAATAATCTTCATCATTATTGGAGCATTTTGATTGGAAAATGTTCACAACATGTTCCTCTTCTCTCATTACTTGTTTAGTAGAATAATTATCACCATCGTGTGGTATGTGAACCAGTATTCCCTCATGGGGAAATGAAATGCTTATTTATTATTCCATTTGGTATAACCAAGAAAAATCTAATTTAAATGGGTGTTGATTTGTATGGTGTATAACCCAAACATTTTTTTGTACAACATTGGGACCACAAATAATTGGTAATATTATGTAACCTGATGGGACTTTCCAAGATATTTTATGATGCAATTATTTTATATTATATCCAAGTCATGAAAATCATATTATATTACAATGGCTCTATTTTTTTGTAGGATTAATATGGTTATGGTGAAAATAAACTCTGCCCATGAATAATGAAATAATTAAATGCTTTTGGTGAAGATTATTTTTGCTTGGTTTAATTTGAAATGGTTGTGGAGTATATCTATATGGTATTTATCTCATATTTAGTAAGTTTTAAAAAGGTGTCATATAAATAATTAGAATGCCACATATTTGTTCATCATATTCAATTAGAAATTTGTTCCCATTGTATGTATCTTGAACAAAGTTTTTGTACTTTGTAAGAGATATATTGAGCTCTTTGTTATATTTGAGTAGGAAACAAGTATATTTATGCACATTCATACATAGGTGGTTAAATTTGGTAAAAAAATTATGTAATTCCCTTTCTTTTAGTGGAGAAATAATACTTATACTAAATAATAATTATATTTCTAACCCTGAAGGTCAATAGGCTAAGGAATATGATGCATTTTTTAATTGAATAGCATAATCTTGAAGAGATTCATCATCATGTTGTTTTAAGTTTTGAAAATGTTTGAGTGTAAATTTAGGCACATTGTGTGTATTGAAGGATGAGAAGAAAAAATATTCTAATTTCTTGAATGTAGTTAAAGAACCTTTTGGTAAACTATATAACCAATCCCAAGCTTCATGTATGAGGCACATATGGAATGTTTTTAATAATATTTTCTCATCTTTATCCCAATTATCAAAATAAAGTATGTATTGAATAATATATTTGGAAGGATATTCAAGTCCAAAAAATGAATTTAAAATTGGCATGATAAACTCTTGTGGATAAGGATATTCAAATACACATTTTTCAAGATTTTAATTTTGGATAATGTTATCATTAGTAGTAGCATTATACGATATTATTTTTACTTTGATAAGTGAAACTTTACTTTGGATATCTCCTATAATACTCATCATAGAAATAAGATAAGTAGTATAAATTGTTGATATATGCAAATATGTAACCATTGGTAGTAATTCACCATCTATTTGGAACATAAGAATAATTAATGTTTCATCATTATAATCATATTTTTTGAGATATATATCACTTTAAATGTTTGGAAATTTTGGTACAAGATCTTCACTTGAAAGTGTTGAAACTTTTTTTAATGGTACATCCTTTGGAAATTTTGGAACCTCTGACAATGGAATATCATGTAAAAGTTTTGTAATATTTATTAATGGTACCTTATTTGAAACTTTTCAAAAATTTGGTAGTTTCACATTATTTGGAAATGTTGTAATTTTTATTAATTGTGAATTATTTAGAATTTGAAAAGAAGTCAAGATATCCTTGTAAATATTTTGCAAATTTTCATGATCAAATGATGAAATATTGGAGTTATCCTTATTAATAATGGGTGCATTATTTGTAAATTTAGGAACCTTTGATAATTGTATTTTTTTTCATGGAGAAACATTCCCATCATTTGATGTTTGTATAGAGGTAATGATATCCTTATGAACATTACGAAAAAATTTATGATTAAATAAAGGAAAATTTGGCCCATGTGTATCTAAATTTGGTTTAGGAGGTTGAAGACCATGTTGGTTATCTCCATGATGTTAGGACTTACCTTTTTGGTTATTAATAGGATGGATCATAGAGCCAAACATCAGCATTTGGCGATAGTTGGAAGTGTGATGGTAGCTACTATAACCTTGAGAAAGTCATTTTTAAAGTGATGGTAGATATCACACATGCTAGTTTGTGTTCACTTGGTAACATTTGGAATTATTTGTACTTAATATCTATGGCTTGACAAATATATTCCTCTTATTATTCATAGGTTATTATTGATCTTAAAAATGGTGCCATGGGGGAGGCCTTGATTTTATATTTGGTAAAATAAAGAATGAAATAAATCATAAATAAATTATGAAACCCTAAGAAGCTATAAAACCTTAGAGAAAACAATGATTGTATAATAAGGCTCAATGGTCAAGTTCACCAAATGTTTAACTCTAAACTTTGGATATGATAGAGAGTTAAGGGGTAGAATAATATAAACACAAGGATGGATAAAATTATTATAAATTAGGCTAATTAATTAAAAACTTATATAAATGAATATTCTAAATTAAAATTTTGAGTTATGTTAAATATAAAATGTACACTCAAAACAATAATTTGATTGCATAAACACAAAGAAATAATAATACTTAGCTTATCTAAAAATGTATCAATGGATCTGATAATTATTGAGGTGGAAACAAGAAAGAACAAGATCAAGATCTAGTCATTATATTTTGGAAATATTATTTCTAGAAGCCTAAACACTTGAGTTAGCCTTGGGGCACTTACATTGACACAAATGTCCTTATCCTAATGGATATTTATAGTAAAAAATATTCATTGTATTTTGAATTGACCACATGGAGCCTTATGGGTTTTATGTCACCTTTCTAAATATGTATTATATTCACATGCATAGGTTGTAGATGACCGTATGTAGATCAAACCCTATCTTTCTACCGTCAGTCTTTATACCTTACCAAGAATGTTTTAATAAGATAATAGAGTAAAACTGCCCCAAATAACCTCTCTATTAATGGGTGATACCTACATGGATAAAAATTCAAATAATGCCTAATATATATGGAGTTAACCCCTAGGTGTTAACTTGTGTGTCCAAAAGGATGCAATATACTATATGCAAGGGTATGCAATGATCTAGATTGTAACTTGATAAATATTATTCATGGGTGGTTATTTAAGTGCTTTAGCCTATAATGTGATTGATCTTAATGACCGATATGAAAATAGGAAAGAATAGGGCAATATAACTCAATTGTGTAATTTGATTAAATGATCTTGAATAGGTGTTTGTTTGGTATTTAATAGATGGGTAATGAGTAGTATTAGATTTATATTTATACCACACCTTTTGAAAATATCTCAATGATGAGTTAGATAAAATAAATAGGTTGACATATATGACTCAAAATATTTAGAAAATTAGAGCTTTGTGAGGTATGAACACTAGATAAGAATCTATACACTTGTGTTGATGCAAGTGTCCCTTAATATAAAAGATATCTAGGTCATCAGAAGTGATAAGGTCCAACTATAAGATAATCAATTAAGCATGGTGAGATGGTGAGTATAAGCCTTTCAATAGTAGGATTGTCTAGACCTAAAGGGTAGAGTCTTGATTGGTGTTTTTTAAGTATATAAGAATGAGATAATATATATATAATATTTTAGTATCTACATACCTCCCTAATCTAGTAATGCATAAGGATGAAATTACTAATTTAAAGGAAATAAATTTGTACCTGGGTGTATACAACACACCTTTATCTTTCTTGAGCCTGCTTTAAGTGTTTAACTGGTGTATGACATATAACCAAGAACATGTTATAGTATAAATTAGTGTATATATTCTAAAATTTTAAATAATTGACATGCTTGAAAAGAAAGAGATCGAGGAAGGAGTACACATATGTGTTGATGCAACCATGTTGCCCCTTGGTATTTTATTTGGTAAATCTGCTTCCTTGAGAAGCAATGGATTTGAGAGAGGTTCAAAACTAAACCATAAAATTTTTAAGATGGATATTGGATGGTAATTATGCCCCTAATTTAGTGCAAGGGTGTGGTATGACATGACCATTAAGATCACTAAATCTCAATCACATAACTCAAGTGAACATATATATAATACGGTAAGGATAAGTGGTATAAATAACTCAACCTATAAATATAAATAGTGTTAGGCCATTTAGGAAACTGAATCCCAACCACACGCTTAAAAGGATCTAGCTGTTATAGATAGAAGAGGCTAAAAATGGTGGTTCCTAGTGAAAATGATGTTTCTAGGTAAATAAGTTTGAATATGTATTTGCAGTTTTGGTGCACTTGTATAGCATATGCACTTATAATGTGTCTCAAGCTAAATTATATGTCAAAATTTAACCTCTAATCTATAACTATGTATAACATATATCAAATATATTAATAAATCTATCCCAAATCTATAAAACATCAGTAAAAGTGTATTAAATTTTGACCCAAGGGTATATCTAAATCATGTAAACTATGATGAAACTCTATAAATTCTAAGAACTATATAAGTGTGGAGGTCATGTCTCTATGACATGATCCCTTTAATATTCCCCCCTTTTGAGGTGAGTTTAATGTAATCTGGTAGTTACATTACCTTAAAACTATAAGATAATAATATAATATGTGTATGAAGAATGTAGCATATAAGAGTAGCATGTATAAATAGATATATCAATGAAGCTCACAATATTTAATCATAAAAATCCCTAAGATGCATGATATATATCATGGAAATGTCTATATAATAACAATACAAGCTCAAAAAACAATCAAACACACACACAAGAACACTCAATGTCATTCAAAAAGAGATCTAAGGAGATAACAAACAAGAGGCATATTCAAATGTTGTACACTCAAATGAATGGCATATTCAAATGTTATCATACAAAGAAATAACACATAATGGCATGGGGTCCAACAATCAAGGAACATATTCAATTGTTCCACAATAAAGATAATAGCAAGCAATAAAAATGCACTCAAAGAAGTGACAATGTTAATAAATGAATTATAAGCAACCAACATAAGCACATCACACTAGTCCCTACTTATATGTTAGCAAAAAATGTAATGTAACCTCACATATCAGGTACACTATAAGAGATATAATGTAGGATATATACATGTGTAAGCGTTATTATATAATCTCAATGTGATAATGTAAAGTGATCATAAAATAATATAACTTGAATCAATCTAGATCAAGGAAGCAGATACCTCCAACATAGTGAGTCACATGGGAAGAGGAAAGGTCAAAAATTTGTATGTTCATGTATCATGATCTAGGTAATGCATGTATCACACTCAAGTATTCATGAACATATGTGTATATAGAATATAAATGATATTCTATCTACTAACACAAAGTAAACAACATAGATGTCAAGGAGCTAGTAAACATGTGAATGCTAAATAGTTTGGTATTTATTTGATTTTTTTTGTGTTGTATTGAATATTTAAATTTTTTGAATTGTTTAGAATATTTGATCTATTTTGATCAAGGTTATTTGAATGAATCATATTCATCATTATTGGAGCATTTTGATTGCAAAAGGTTCACAACATGTTCCTCTTTTATATTTACTTGCTTAGTATAATCATGATCACCTAATCTTCCCTTGAGGGAAAATGAAATGCTTTATTGATTTAGATCTATTTTTTATTTCATCTGGTATAACCAATATTTTCCCAATGTAAATGGGTGTTAAGTTGTATGGGATTTAACCCAAACTTTTGTTTATACAACATTGGGGCCATAAGTAATTAGTAATATTATATAACCAAAGGAATATTTCCAATATCCTTTATGATGCAAGTCTTTTATATTATACCTAAGTTGTGACAATCGTCTTACATCACAATGGTTTTCTTTTTTTGTAGGATCAATAAAATTATGGTGAAAATAAAATCCACCCATGAATAATGAAATAGTTAAATCCTTTTGGTGAGGATTATTTTGTTTGGTTCAATTTTAAGTGGTTATGGAGTATGCCCATCTAGTATTGGTCCTGTATTAAGTTTTACAAAAGTGTCATATAAAGATTTGGAATGCCACATATTGGTTTAGTATATTCACTTGGAAATTCATTCCCATCATATGTATCTTAAATAAAGCTTTTGTATTTTGTAGGAGATATATTTAGCTCTTTGTTATATTTGAGTAAGAAACAAACATATCTATTCACATCCATATATAGGTGGTTAAATTAGGTATAAAATTCATGCAATTCCCTTTCCTTTGGTGGAGAATTATGACATATACTAAATAGGAATTTTAGTTCCAAATCTGAAGGTCGATATGCTAAGGAATATGATGCATTTTTAAATTGAATAACATAATCTTGAAGAGATTCATCATCATGTTGTTTGAATTTTTTTAAATGTTCTAATGTAAATTTTGGCACATTATGTGTATTAAAGGATAAGAATAAAATATCTTCTAATTACTTGAATGTAGTTAAGGAACCATTTGGTAAAATATATGACCAATCCTAAGCTTAATGTATGAGGCTCATATGGAATGCTTTTAACAATATTTTCTCATCTTTAACCCAATTATCAAAATAATGTACTTATTCAATAATATATTAGGAAGGATATTCATGGCCAAAAAATGAAGGTAACATTGTCACGATAAACTCTTATTGATAAGGATATTCCAATACATATTTTTAAAGAGGTTGATTTTGGATAATGTTATCATTAGTAGTAGCATTTTATGTGTAGACACTATTTTTGAATTATATAGCACCTTAGTATTTTACACTTATAAAATACATATCATGGATATGCCTTCATCTTCTAGACCTTTCCCACTACTAAAAGGCTCAAATACACTATCTCCTTGTGTCTATTTTTGTATATCTTAGTTTGACCAATTTTATTATGATGACTCAAACCTTTTATCTTTCCTAGAATGCTATAAACTTGTTTATCTTCTATTTTTTCATGTTCTTGACTTGAACCTACTTTTGAACTACTCAAGCACTTACATCCCAATAAAAATCCTATGTCAACACAAGTGTATTATCCCAATGCAAGTGTCTAGTGCCCTAAAGTCATCAAATTCTTAAATGAAATGTATACCTATGGTCAACCTAAGTGCTTTAATGCAATATATTCTCCAAAGGCATTTGTATAAATATAAGATCAATCCTCATTCATTCATCACCTAGAAAATTCCTACCTAGAACAAACCAAAAAGCACTCTATCAAGCACAATGAGAAAATATTACATATTTTATCATATTTCCATATCACTCATAGGTCATCACATCTACATGTCTGAATTACTAGAGGATCATTTCATGAGACACATTTTCCAAGTTAAAAGTTAGGTCACTTTATGCACTTGTTTATCACACATTTCATGATACACACATAATCCAACACATAAGGGAAAACTACATAAGTCTAAAGCCCTCTTAATATTATTGGCTATGTATGCAGTGTTCCTTAATAATGGGTCTTTAAGGTAGTTCAACATTGTGTGCCCACTAACCTATTTTTTTCATAGCCACTATGAAGATGAAGAACTAGGGTCTTCTCATTTGACTAGGTATGATAGTCCATGACCCATATTTAAATGTACTAGAGTAAAGGCAATACAGAACCTAGAAGCATCTATATGGTTAAATATAGGTTTACTAATTATTCTATATGAAATACATGCATCCATGTTAGACATAAATATCGATGTATCCATCCTAGGTAGACATAAGTGTCTACTACTATAGAGGTATAATTTCTAGAATTAGGTGATTGATCATGAATCTAAATCTAGTCTATTTTATAATTATTCTAGATTCAAATATGTATTAGCATTAGAATCAACTAAGTATATTGTTTTAATTATAATTGTAACATCTAACACAACTATACTTTATATCTTTAGCATATCTCAACATAATAAATTCAGTATATATTTATCTAATTTTTTCAATTAATTAGCTTACTTTAGATATAGTCTACCATCCTTGTTCCCTAGGCTATCTCTTCCTTTTTTAACCCTAGATTCCCCATATATATATTTTAGTGTTAAAAATTTAGTGAACCTGGCCTTTGTATTTTTCCATGCAACTACTAGTGTGATCTAAGGATTTTCTAGTTTTCCTAATCTCTTAATTGTTACAATATATTTCAAAAATTAGAATTTATTTTCTTAAAATAATTCTTAATATGGATAGTAAATAACTCCTTCCTCATATTAAAATTAAAGAGGGTGATATCTCCCATACCTCTAACCAGGTCCAGGTTATCACTTATCCAAGGGATAAGGTAGCCCATACTATAGTTTCAAAAGAAAGTAATTAATTCAAAGTACCTAGGGTTTATGATTGTGAATCCATAAAAGATCAAATCACTAGTATAAGAAAGTTAATAAAAGAATTAAAAATTCATATTACAGACATGAAAAATAAAAAATGTGCTAATGTCAATCATGTGTTTTCATCTTCATCTATAAAGGTTTCTTATCCAAATGAAAAGATAAACTAGAATACATCTAAAACCAGTGATTCAAAAAGTGAATGAAAGCCTACTAAGAGTCCAAGTGAAATATTAAGAGACATGATTTGAAACAAAGTGATCAAATTACCATATGTACATCTTATACATAGATCTAAATACTATTATGCATATCATAGAATGCATGGGTATCATACAAATTATTGTTTGCATTAAAAAAAATACAAAGTCATAAATGTAGTGGTGATCATAGCATTGATACATATACCAAGAAACCCTCTCATATTATGAGTACTTCTCCTAACGCACATGGGCCAAAAAGAAATGGATACCAAAGAATAATTTAGAGCCAAAACAAATGCAAATACCAAATATATAACAAGAAAATATTCAAAAGACATAAGTAGAACAAGAAAGATTCAAAAGGCCAAGTTAGGATAAGATATGTCACAAAAAAATCAAGAATTCAAATCAAAAATTGCATATTTTATTAGTTTGTATGTAAATATACATGACTCTTATTTAATCCATAATGAGAGGCAAGTTATTAATAATGATGAACATACTCAATAAAAATAAACATTCAATAAGGAAACTCCAATCCATAGTATAGTGAATTTTTCATACATAGATGCTCCAAATGGTATATCACAAGTTCAAAATTAACCTAATAGGTTAAATTTATCCTATAATACTAACTACATTGATGATTATGATCTAAATGGTACATAATATTTGTATGATCCTAATGATACTGATTATGCAGCATATGTATACGACACACATGATACAGGGCCTCCATAAAAACATCTCCTTGATGAGATATTTGGGTTATAATAGAACTTTTACCTATACATGATCATGATACACCAAGGTTATATCATTATATAATAACTTTCCATTATCATGTTTGATATTTTGCACATAAAAATGCCTTTATCCATGCTTATATCTTTTTCAATGTACTTGATATGTTATGTGCTTGATGATTTTTCCTAACACATATATTCATGGACTAGTGTGATATGTGTATGCTTGTTACTTATACTTTTCATTTGTGCACTTCCTTAAGTAATTTATTTTGCTTATTTGAGAATTTGAATATGATACATTGTTTTCATCCCCTATGCCTTTGTTTTCCTCTTTGACATTTGAACATGCCTTGTTTTGGTATATGTTGACATTTGAATATGTCATTTATTGCTTTGTGGACATTTAAATGCGTCATGTCCCTTAGATTGTTTGGCATTTGAACATGCCCCATGTTTGAAGTCTCCTTGGACCATTCTATTTTTATTTTCTTTTGAGTGCTCTTGTGTGTGTGTTTGATTTCTTTTTGAGCTTGTATTTTTACTATCTATACATTTTAATGATCTACAAAATGCATCATAAGACTTGGTGTGATTACATTCTCCGTGATTCAATGATATATCTACCTAGACATGTTCCCTATATATTATAAATGGTATATTCATAGTTTACATAGTTATCATATCCTTTTGAGGTAAGGTAGCTACAATTTTCTACTTTTCCTCACCTCAAAAGGGGGTCCATATCATTGGGGGCATGCCATAGAGGCTTGACTTCCACATTACTTCAGAAATTTAGATTATAGTGGAGGTATGTTCTGAAAACATGTTCTTCACATTTGTCACAATTTTAGATTCAGTGGGGCATGTTTTAGAAACATGTTATCCACACTTATTCAATATTCAACATGCCCAGATTATAGTGCAGGCATGTTTTTAAAGCATGTCCTCTACATTGGCACTTATATCAATTTTTTAATTTATCCATTTATAGTGATTTCATGCTTTATAAACATGTTCTCCACACTTATATCATTTCTTAGTTTCATATTACAATGGGGGAATGTTATGGAAACATGTTCTCCTCACTTACACTAGTTATTAATTTCAAATTATAGTGGGGGCATGTTATAGAAATATGTTCTCCACACTTACACCAATTCTCAATTTTAGATTATACTAGGAGCATGTTATGGAAATATGCTCTCCACACTTATACAATTTTCAAATTGGACATACTCATAGCTATTATTTAGATACACATTTATGGTAGAATTATATACATTGGTAACATTACTATACATAGTTTTAGCATGAGGCATATCTAAGGTGCATATGCTATGCAATGTGCACCTAATATTATAAAATCAAATTAGTTTAAGATTTAAAACTCTTTCAAATAATGTCATCACCTACCAAGTTGGACTTTTATATACTTTATTAAGCCAATCTACTGCAGTAGTTAGTTCACTTTTTGGTATGGTTGAGGTGATTAAATCACTCAATATTTCCATGTTTATAGGTTGGACTTGATTACATCATCTAACCTCACCAAATTAATAGTGTGAATTGACTTGTTTCACTCATGCTCACCAAGTTATAAGTATTATTGGGTTGCATGGTTGAGATAATCTCAACTATCAGGTGAAAACTCATATTTTCTCTAAGGTTGGGGTATGTGTCCTCAAATCTCTCTCTATATCCTTATATATATGAAATTTTTAGATTTTATATTTGTCTTAATCTCAATTCTAATGATTCACAATGATATATATTTTCAAATAAAATTTCCAAAAGGCAAGACGGTTGAATCGATACATAGGTGTATTCCTAAACCTTGCTCTCTTTCAATTTCAATCATTTCAATGCTTTCAATTTTAGATTATATGCACTAATTATATATTGTAACATGTTCTTGGTTACATTTAAATTACTAATAAAGCACTCTAGTTAGACTCAAAAAAAGGTAAGGTGTGTTAAACACACCCAGGTATGAATTTATTTTCATTTAAACTATTAATTTCATTACTAGATTAATGGAGGGAAATGTAGACGCTATGTCTAAATTATATAGCACCTCAATTTTATATACTTATAAAATACATATCATGGATGTATATTCAAATTTTAGACTTTTACCATTGTTAAAAGGCTTGCATACACTATCTCTTTGTGTCTAATTACTTATCTCTTAGTATGACCAATGTTATTCTGATTGTTCAAACCTTCTATGTTACCCAAGATGTTGTAAACCTATTTATCTTCTATTTCTACAAGTTTTGGACCTACACGTATCTTCCAACTATATAGACACTTGTATCTTAGTTATAATCCTATGTCGATACAAGTGTCATATCCTAATGCAAGTGTTTAGTGCCCTAAATTCATCTAATTTACAAATAAAATGTATACCTATGGTCAGTCTAAGTGATTTAATGCAAAATATTCTCCAAAGGGATTGGTATAAATACAATATCAATCCTCATCCATTCCTCACCTATAAAATTATTACCTAGCACAAACCAAAAGTCACTCAAGTGAGCAAAGTTTTCCCTATTTTCTCTTATTTCCATATCAATCATAAAAACATAACATACATAGGTTTGAAGTATTAAATGAGCATTCTATGAGCCATATTTTCCAAGTTACAAGCTAGGTCACTCTATGTACTTGATTATCACACATTTCATGATACACACAAAATACAATATGTAGGGAAGATCTTCATAAGTCTGAGGCCTTCTTCAAAGTATTGGTTGTGTAGGCAATGATCATTGACATAGGGATATTTTGGGTAGATCAACATTATGTTCCCACTAACCCATTTTTCATAAAACCACTATGAAGATGAAGAACAAGGATTTTATCTTTTAATAAGTAGCAACAGTCCATGACCCATATCTAAATGCACCAGAGCAAAGGTGAGAAGAACCCAAAAGAATCTAGGTGGTCATATATAATTTCAATAGGTATTTTTAATAGACACCCCTATCCAAGTCAGCCATAAGTATCAATGTAATTGTCCTAGGTACATGAGAGTGTCTACGACTATATAGATATAATTTCTAGAATCATGTGACTGATCTAGAATCCATATCTAAACTACTTTAAACCTATTCTAGATACGAATCTATATTAGCATCAGAACTAGATAAGTGTCTTATTTTCATTATCATTAAAATAGCTAACATAATTATAACTTTTTATATTTATCATATCTTATCATAATAAATTCAATCTTTGTTTATCTAAGGTTTACAATTAATTAACCTACTTTAGAGATAGTCTACCATCTTTGTGTCATAGTCTATCTCTTCCCCTTTAACCTGAGATTCCCCATATCTATATTTTAGGGTTAAACAATAAGATAAAAAATTTACTTTTATAAATGAAACTTTACTTTGGAGATATCCTATAGTACTCATCATAGACATAAGTAGTAAGAATTTTTAAATTTTTCAAAGATGTAATCATTGGTTATAATTCACCATCTATTTAGAACATAGGAATAATGGATGTTTCATCTTCATAAGAATTTTTTTTGAGATATATATAATTTTAAAAGTTAAGAAATATTGGTAATGGATATTCATTTGAAAGTGTTGAAACTTTTTGTAATGGTACAACATTTAGAAATTTTTAGAGCCTTTGTTAATGGTTTATCATGTAAAATTATTAGAATCTTTGGTAATGGTACCTTATTTAAATGTTTTAAAGAATTTGATAGTTGCACATTTTTTGGAAATGTTATAATTTTTAATAATTATTCATTATTTGGAATTTTTAAGGAATTCATGATATCCTTGTAAATATTATGAAAATTTTCATGATCAAATGATGAAATATTGGAGTTATCATTATTAGTAATGGGTGCATTATTTGAAAATTTAGGAAACTTTTATAATTGTATTATTTTTCATTACTAAACATTCCAATCATTTGATGTTTGTATAGATATCATGATATCCTTATGAACATTAAAATAATAATAATGATTAAATAAAGGAAATTTTGTCCCATGTGTATCCAAATTTGGTTTAGGAGGTTGAGGAACATGTTGATTATCACCATGATGTGAGGACCTACCTCTTTGGTTGTTAAGAGCATGGACCATGGGACCTAAAATAGGCTTTTAGTTATTGATATAATAAGGATGCTAGCTATTAAAACCTTGAGTAAATTTTCTTACAACATAAGGTATCACTCATGCCAATTTTTGTTCACTTGGTAACATTTGGAATTATTTATATTAAATATATATGGCTTGACAAATGTATTAATCTTCTTTCTCATAGGTTATGATTGTTGTTACAAATGGTACCATGTGGTAGGCCTTGATTTTATATTTGGTAAAATAAATAATGAAATAGATAATAAATAAAGTATGAAACCCTAGGAAGCTACAAAACCCTAGAGAAAACAATGGTTGCATAAGAAGAATCAATGATCGAGTTCACCAATTTTTTAACCCTAAACTTTGGATATGATATAGGGTTAATGTTTTAGAATAACATAAACACAAGGATGGATTAAAATATAATAAATTAGGTAAATTAATTTAAAAATCACATAAATAAATATTCTAAATTAAAATGCTAAGTTATGCTAAATATAGAAAGTACACTCAAAACAATAATTTGATTACATAAACATGAATAAATAATAATAGTTATCTTATCTAATAATTCATAAGAGGATATGAGAAGTACAAATGTGAAAATAGGTTAAAATAAGATTAATATTTAGTTATCATATTATGGAAATATTGTTTCTAGAGGTCTAGACACTTGCTTCAGCCTTGGGACACTTGCATCTATGCAAATGTCCTTATCCCAATGGATATTTATAGTAAAAAATATTCATTGTATTGTGAAGTGACCATATAGAGCTTTCTAAGTTTTCTATCACCTTTTTATTGATGTATTTTATTCACACTAATAGGATGTATATGAATGTATGTAGATCAAATCCTATCTTTCCACCTTAGGTCTTTGTACATTGTCAAAAATGGGTTAGTGGGATAATGGTGTCAAACTGCCCCAATGATACCCTGTCAATTGGAATTGCCTATATAGCCAATAATATAAAGAGGGCCTAAGACATGTATTTCTCCCCTAGGTTTTGGATTTTGTGTGCATAAAGGTGAAATATACTATATGTAAGGGCATGTAATGATCTAGCTTGTAACTTGAAAAATACAACTCATGGGATATTCTTTGAGTGATTCAAACCTATAAATGATTGCTCCTATGACTAATATGTAGATATAAAAGAATAGGGAAGTATAACTTAGTTTTTAAATTTGATTAAATGAGCTTGAATAGGTGTTTGTTTGATATTTTCTAGATGGGTAATGAGTAGGCTTAGATTTTTATTTATACCACACATTTTTAAAATACCACTAATGGGTTAGATAAATAAATAGTTTGACTCATAGGTTTAAAAATATTTATAAAATTAGATCTTTGTGAGTTACATACACTAGATAATAATTTGAAGACTTGCATCAATGTAAGTGTCCTTGTGTGTGACACAAGTGTTTGGCAAGCTAGGAAGTTGTAAATCATTTAAAATTGATAGTGAAGGATATATATCATGTTTTTAGCATTTTATACTATAAAGTATATTTGAGTCATCATAAATGATAGGGTTAGACTATAATATAAGTAGTTAGGCACTATGTGATGATGAATGTGAGATTTCGATAAGAGGAAGGTTTAAAATTAAAGGTTATAGCCCTAATTGGTATTTGTCAAGTGTAAAATATTGAGATGCTATATATATCATATTTTAGAATCTACAATTCTCAAATGGTTTTTAAATGTGTAGTGATGTTATATGAAACCTAAAATCTATGAATTAAGGGTATTTATGTTATACCTACTCTTGATGTCAATCCCATACTCCAATCTTATCACAAGTTATCATAGTACTTGTGAAATTAATATATATCTTATTTAAGACTTTGTAACACTTTTATGCCTCTACATAAAATAAATACACTATGCAGTGTCTCTAATAAATGCTTTGATGTTCCAGAAGATATCGTGTATCTTTGAAATGCTCTACAAATATGGACATTAATACACTTGATCTGAAGATTGAAAAACCTTCTTGTACAAAACATTATAAACTTATTCAAACTAATTAAATAATTTCGTGCATCAATATGCATGCATAAAAATTAAAACTAAATACATATATTGTATAAAAAGTATACTTGTCTAATTTTCCTAATCTAACATATTTTTTGATGATACCAGATTACATGTGAACTTGGATGCTCCTGCATCATGCATGTTGTGTAGTTAAAAGAAACATGAAATTTTGATCATTTACCTTTTGTTGATTTTATTCCATGTTTTACATATTATAATGTTCTTATCCATGTCACATTATCAATGTCTCATCCCTTCCATTTGACCATATATTTTTTATATTCCTTGTTGTATGTCCTCTTGTTGAATCTTGTGTCAATTACCTATTCGAATTCTTCATGCTTATTTTTTGGAATCGTCACACTCCAATCTATATCTTTAGAATCAAAATCTAAGTATGAATTTATTCTTCCACTATTATTTCCTTTATTTAAGGATAAAAAATTTTCACATTAACAACATGCGAGATGTCAATTCCTTCAGGTAACTCAATCTCATATGTATTCTTTACAAGATTCCAAAACACTCTGCATGATTGAGTCTTCTTCCACTTCAAATTATTACATGTTCCTTTTGGAAATATTTATTTCCTCAAGTGTGCTAAGACCATGTCTCTAACCTAATATTATATTTCCCTTTTCTTCATTATCTACCTACTATGTATATTGCATTATATTATTCTCCAATTGTTTCTACATATCTCTAATATGTTTAACAAAATCCTTTGTGTCTAAAATTTTATTTTCTCTCTTTTTATGTCACTTAACTTCACAAATCCCCTGGGACTTAGCCCATTATACACAATCTAAAATGGTATCTTTCCTATGATTCTATTAACTAAATTATTATATGTGAACTCAACTTGGACTAGAATAATATCCCATGTTCTTATCTTACATTTGATTAATTATTTCAAAAAAAATCTAAATTCCTATTAACTATCTCCTTTTTTCCATTTGTCAAAGGGTGATATGTTTAACTAAACTAAAAATTGGTGTTTGACTTCTTTCACAATATCCTCCAAAAATGTCATAAAATTTTCACATTTTTATCTAATACTATCCTTGAAAAACAAGTTAATAATGTTGATTGCATAACTAATCTTATTAAAAACCACAAAATGTGCCATCTTTGAAAAATTGTCAACTAAAACAAATATTGAATCATTTCTTCTTTGAATTTTAGAAAACATGAAACAAAATCCATACTTATATTTTTATGCACCAAAACATTTCACAGTACAACACTTATGGATACTTGATGATGGTACAAGTACTTCTATAAACATTAATATGCTCAAACGTGATATTCTTCCTCTTTTTTCTCTTTTGATTCTCTATAGGGATAATCCAAGTGTAAAATTTACAAACTTTCAGCTCAACCCTTCCAAACTTAGGATTTTTAGGTGTAATAAAAAAACCATTTCATTAGTTTTCACAATCTCCCCTATATTTTATGCAACCACCATAATGGTCTTGGAAACTACAAAAATGGTTGTATAAACTCTACTACATATAGTGGCATTTTTAAAACATTTCATACATTTTTAAAAATCACTCATGGGATATGCATTTTGATTCATTTTACATGTTTGACCTTGTATTATTACATTTATTTTTTTACACTTGACTTATTAATGTCATAGTTCACTCCAAGTCATGTCTAAGCTAGCTTTATCAACTCCAAGTTAACTCCATGAAACTCCCAACCAGTTCTTGTTAGCTCCCACATGCAACATCTTCTATTTTCTTACAAATATCTCCTTTTACTTAAATTTTAGATCTAAAAAATTCTTTGAGAATTGAGTATACATGTTTTGATAGAGAGATAATTTGCCTTATGTATCTTCCTTGAGAAATTATTCCAAATCCAATAGTAACCTTTATGTCATCATAGAAAATTGGAGAAAGAAACTCATAAACTTGTAGTAGAATTTTTGAGAACTAGCCATTGTTTATTTATTTATTAGATTATATTATTACTTTTAATTAGTTTAATTTAAGTATTAGAAGATATAACAAACAAATATTAAAAAGGGATCATTTTCATATTTTATTTTATTGCAAATCATTTAAATTCATGTGATCTTACTTGCATATAGAAAATCTAAAATAAAATAATCTTGCATGCTAGTTTAGAGTTAGATTAAAAAAATATATTTAATTTAAAATAATAAATATCTCTTTAGTTCATATTCTATCATGCATACACGTACATAAAATCATAAAATAAGCAATCATCCTCACACCCACTTGCACATAAATTCAAACAAATCAAAAGGAAAGAATTGCATTTGTAGAATAATTTATCTTTATTGCATATTTATGAAAGTTACCAAAGCATAACCATAATAAAAATCACATTTTTTTATTTTCACATTAGATATAGTTACATCCAACATAATTCAAGACTAGATAACTCACATTCAAACTTAGATTTTCAAAATTCATAAATCTTATTCCAGGCATGTATATTTGAAACTATAGGCTTAATTTTCATTTGTGCATATAAAATTAAGATTATTTATTCGTATTAATTTCACTTAGATGAAAACACCAATAAACATTCAATTTTAACAAGCATAATTAAATTTACGTACTTTCAAAATCTAGAAAATTAGGCAAAATTAGCACTAACATAGTTTGATTTTAATTTCAAATTCATTTGTATTTTCAAATATTATTCTAAAAAAAGAAAAAAAATTCTAATTTATTTAATTGAAATGCTTTTATTTTCAGTAATAGTATAGTTTCCTTAATCATTTCAAAACCTTTATCTTATTGAACAAACAACAAACTATCATTGAATATTAAATTACTTATATTATAAAATTAGCAAGCATGTATCTTTGGAAAAAATTAAAAATTATCAAAATAAATCTTTGAAAAAACCAAAATAAAATTAAAAAAAAATAACATTCCACAAACTCAAACAAAAAATTTCCTTGCCCTCGGATGATGCTTCTTGAACAAGCACATTTACATAGAGCAGGTTTGTTTACTCGAGTACATGCCATTGTATTGACACAAAATATATAGACTGATATAGACTTTAAGCTTAGGATATAAGTATTTTGTTCCAAACCTCTACCTAACCTCATCATTAGTCAACTAAATGTTATAGATGAATAAATTAGTTTATCTAAAGCCCAATTAATTAGACAAATTTGGCTCTTAGCTCACCAAACCCACAACCTCCAAATTTGAATTCTTATTTCATCCTTGATTCTACCTACATCTAATTTCATTAGCTTCATGAATGAAATTATCTAGGCAAACCCAATCGGATAGATACAATCAAATACCTAGATAAATCTAACCTCACTTCAACCCATTTATAAAACCCAATATAGACTAAGAATTATCTTATTTATTTCTTCTAAATTTTATATATTTTTGGGATACTATTACACCATAATTCTCTACCCTCAATGAGCACTTTTACATAACTAATTTATTATGGTATAGATATAAAAATACACTACCACCCATCTCCAAAAATCATATGTTAGTAGATTGACCAAATCAACCAGTCCTTCTAGCTCAGCTTATTCGGTCACCTCAACCAAACCAATTAGATCAATAGCTCGACCATCAAATTATTCTTATTTGATCATCTAGATTTGACTGTGGGAGTTATAGTGCACAAAGTTATCATGTCACTTTCTACATGTAAAAATATAATGAACCTAATTTGAAAGGTTTTTCCTTTTCTTTTATTTCCTCCATCTTTCCTACTCTTCCATTTATCATATAGTTATTTACACACTCTATGAATATGTATGGAGAGAAATTTTATGGGTTTTGAATCCTTGAGGCTTACGCACAAGGTGTTCAACCTCCATGTGAACCCTCTTTCTTTAGTTGTAATAATAGGTCTAGTCAAATCATTGAGAACCAGTCTCTATTTTACAATCCTTCATCCTCTATGATGAGTCCACACTATGACTTATTATAGACATGATATATCATACTCCACAGCCATAAACATGCCATTTGAGTTGAACATTACATGTATTCATAGGGTTTATAACTATTCTAAGGTATAAAATGAATGTTTTTATCTCTATAAGCTTATGTGAATCTATGTTAGCATTATTTGCATGAAGTTCTAACTATTTGCATGTTTTGTCTTCCATATTTTAATATGTACATGTATGGTAGCATCTAAATAAGATTTTTGTTATGATCTCATGAAGATAAGGAAGTGTTATGACCAAGAACTGAACATTTGAGTACAGCTCCAAATTATGTCAAGCATTTTATAGACCTTGATAGATAGCTATGGATTATAACAGTCAAGCTACAGATTATGATAGATAGCTAAAGATTATGATAGTCATGATCTGAACTCTCATAGCTCACTATGGACTTGTCTATAGCATGTACCAAGGCATTTCATAAGTTTTTCAGATATTCCATGATGATTTAAGACTCCTCTAGATACTTTATATTTTTATATATGTCTATATATAGATTTCTATTTATGTATAGCTTTCCATTTTTAGAAGCTCATTGATACAGGTTGAAAGTCTAGATATGATGGTATAGATATATTATATGTAAGATTTGGTGATCAAATATGGTTAGAAAGAAGCAGTTCCAAATACCATGAGGATATTTTCAACCTCATGTGGATCTTGTTGTAATGATCTTCTCTATTTTGGCCATACAAACCAGTCTCTCTAAATATCCTCTTGTTCTAAGTTAATTGAGTTGTTACCTAGTTTGTAGGATAGTTAATTTATTTTGCATCCAATAAAAACCATATCCATGTTCAATCTGCAAATGTGTAAAAATATCGTAAAGAATTGTTATTTTGAATACAAGAAGATTTTATAGAAGCATACTCTTTTATTCTATGCATTAAGAAAGCTTTCTAAATATTGAATTTATTTAATCCTGAATCTAAAGGTGAGTAAGGGCCCACTCCCCAAGGAGATATGATGCATACTTTTAGTATTTATAATTTACTTTGTATTTGTTTGTAATTAGAATTAATATAAATGCTCTATGTTTTATTAGATTAAAAACTTGCAGGTTGGAATAGACTCTTAATGTGTGTGCTTTTAGATTTGAACAAACATTCATCATTCCTTTAATTTTAGTAACCTTTATTCTGCAACTTAGCTTAGAAGTATGGATTTGGTATTTGATTTCAGTGTGTTTAATTTTCAACAACATTGTGTGATTGATTTCAAAGCATTTAATTCATTTTAGTATGTTTATATTCTGATTAAGTATGTTTATTTCAAGCATTAGTTTAGACATTAGGAGTATAAACTTAGGATAGAGTAACACCAAAAACCTCCAAACAACACTATCAGATAAAATCAATAAATACTTTAGTATAGATAGCCTTGGACATTGGTCCTAGTAAAAAATGACACCAACACAGATTGGTTAAATGAAGGGGTAATAATGACACCCATAATTTTTGGTTCTATTGCTAGGTACTTTTAAAAACTATTAGTAAGGCAAATTCTGAAGCTAACATTAAAAACATTAAAATAAAAAAAATAGAATAAATTACTCTCTTGTCAAATACAGCTATATAAGTAGGTAAAGGGATTTACAAGGAAGGTTTTTTTTAAATATCCTTATTCTTTAGTAGAAAGTATCAAAGTACTTTCAAAAAAGATAAAAATCTTAAAGAAATAAATGAGTCTTTTGGAAGTACATCCCAGGATCTAGAGGAATCTTCCTCTACAAAAGTTAAAATTTTAGATACTGAACAACCAAAGGACTTTGAAGGATCTCCTCCTCTCAATATAACTTTATTTACAATGGGATAAAATATAGATCATGCATAAAACCCTCACAGGAATACTCTTAAGAGGACTTTCTCTTACCCTATTATCTTTGAGAATGATGACTGAACAACAATGAAAAATATTTCCCCCTCCAATATACCTTCCTTTAGAGGTCTATCCACTAAATACTTAGATCAATTCCTTTTTGAGTTAAAATTTATCTATCAAACCTATGATTATACTTCAAATAATCGGAAGTTGAAACTCTTTCCCTCTACTTTGAAGGAAAGAATAGTGAGGTTTTTTATGGGATTAGCAAGAAACTCTATCAGCACTTGGAGAGAAATGGAAACCATATTCCTGAATAAATACCAAGATAATTATAGGGTCAAGGGTATAAAAAAATAATTTTTTAAGATAAAATAGAATGAATATGAGAACCTTGAATATTATCAAGATCAATTTGTTTTTGCCCACAATAGGTGTGGATATGAGCTTTTAGAGGAAGTGATCAAAATTATTTTCCTTAAAGGATTAGATGATGCTTCTAGGGATTCTTTGAATCTCATGGGGAAAGGAGTTATTACCAAACTAGACTTCCAAGAGACTGCATGTTTGTGTACTAAATACTCTAGGATAAAACCTAACAATAAGAGAGGAAAACTAGGGAAATCTAGTGATGTAAGCCAACTCATGGACAAACTAAAAATTTTCAAAATAAATATATTGGTTGAACTGAACACAACATTAGATGTATTTCAAGCTAAGGCTAAACCTAACACTGAACCACTAGAAATCTATTGTCCAAAGTGCAGATTAAAACACGCACTCAGATATTATCCTTTAAACAAAACTATAAACACTCCACTAAGTGTCAATGATAATGATGATGAAATTCAACTACTAGATGTGATTTTTGATTCTCATCAAATACCAAGTTTAGTTGAAAATTTCACTCATAAATCTTTGTGAAGGAAGAGAAGTAGATGGACAATTGGAAGGTCTTTTAAGGTCAACTAGGCATCAAAATTTTCCTTCATTACACACGTAGAACCTAAAAATGATTATGATACTCCAACATAATGCAGATGTATAATATGTAGTTGGAAACTAGGAAATGAAAAATATTACAACTTAAGATGGACATAATTTATAAACATTATGGAAAAATATGTGTTAGTGAAGCACATAGATGGATAGACAACAAGAATGCATAGATGGAGAAATGTAGAAGAATACATGCATGTAAGATATATACATAAATATGAAAATAATTAGAAACATAAAAAAAATTAAGAAAGGGGTAAAAATAAATTCTTAATTTGGAAAAGTTATGCAATCCAATCTAAAGGCCAAATATATACCACATTTTTACAAAGGGTAGACCTATTTTTTATTTTTAAGATTATAAGATTTTATTTCAACATAACAGATTTATTGATATTCAACAATCACATTGGTCAGATAGTAGTGCTTGGGAAATGGAAAAATGTATAAAAATGGTGTAGGAGGATTTGAAATAAAAATTTCAAAATTCACTATTTGTTTCATTGTCCATTTATGAGGTCACAATTGTTGACAACACATCATGGGTTTGCATGCATGTTTATACTTTTGATAACTATTCAAGGTAACCTCATCTATTATCTATTTATATAATGGTATAAATTGTAATGTTGAAAACCTTCACAAATTTGCTTTATATAATTTAAGAGATAAAGTTGGGATGGATGATTATGCAATAGATACTAAGTCGGTGTGTGTTGGGGATGAAGTGCATCAATAATGCAAGGGCATAGAAATGGTCTTTGTGTTTGATTTCAAACAATATTTTTCCCATATATGATTCTAATTAATTACATGACTCATAGGATGGATCTTGCATACAATTTTTTTAGCACATTTACTAATGTCACAAAAGTGGAAGAGCTCATTCATGACTTGCATACTTATATGTCAAACAATCCAAAAATATTTTTGGAGTTCTAAAAATTTTAAAAATCAATGACTAATGGTAAAATATACTAAAATATGTTGATACAAGATGGATTTCTATGTTTAAACCTGCATGCATAATTTTTGAATAATATCCTTTGTTAGTAGGTTTTATGTATAAATACCATAAGGAAGCTGACAAGGTAAAAGATTGATTGTACCATTTAACAGATTTGGAAACATTATTGACATTATGCAAAATTATCCCAATGTTGAAGTAAATCAATTGTTTAATGAAACATGCTCAGGAGATATCCATATATCTTGTTGACTTCATATAGTTATAAAAACATGTATGTCAATCTCTGGATATATTATACATGGCGAATGAAAAGTTTTAGGGACCAATTTTTAAGAGTTGGCAAATTTTGATAGATTTCAAGAATCCTTAAAGCTATTTTAAATTCAATATTAATGGTCAAATTTGTGTCATTGTTAATGGCAAGGAGATACTCATTCATGCTTTCTAAAGAAGACTTGATTTTGTGAGAGTTGAAAATGAAGAAGTGGCCATAACATGTCTTCTATACAATATCATTATATCTGAAATATAGATGAAATTGAGTATAATTTTTCAAAACTTATCTATTAATATCAAAGATCATTTTTAGAGGGATGATTTTTTGTAGGCCATGGAAGTTGTGAATCCCACATTTTGGAATAGTGATAATGGTCAACAAGTGATGAGTAATTTATTTCAAACATACATGGGTTCTCTTATTAAGCATTTTAGTAAATCTATAGAGGTAAATGGAGTTGAAATTAAAGGTATTTTAGGAAAAGATTTATTGATGTCTTAGTCAACACATTGTATAATTATAGTGGTTGACCAATATTGGTGTTTAATCGAACCAACATAAAATGATACAATTACACAGTTAGGGAAAAAACTTTATCCTAGTAGCATCCTACAAAAAAATATTAGTAAATATTTCCAATTATATGAACATTGACAAATAATGATTTTGGGCTCAATGAAAGATGAAATACCATTTAGTGCATTATCTTTCATTAAGTCAAAAATTTGAAATAATTTGGATAAAAATATAGACACATGTTTGAGTTTGTATGTTTCATGTTATGTTGTGGACATGTTTCCTTATGAAAGAGGTCGAGCAACATAAAGTTCTCTAACTAAAAGAAGAGGTTCTAGTAATACAATGATCAATAGAGAGGATGTAAATATTGACACTGAATATGGCACTGAGACGACAGATGTAAATGTCACTTGTGATGAACAAATTTGTCAAGGATTGTTTTAGCTACGTGAGTTTTAGTTTTATATTTACTGCAATTATCATTTTCTATAATCTAATTTCATATTAATATTTCTATTTTAAAACATTTGAAATATTTAATTCATAAAAATTATTGATAGCATTGTCATTTGCTTAATAGATTTTTTCCAAACCTTAATGATTTATCCATTGACCATGCAAATTTCCCTTTTATGTAATTGGTTCTTCAAATGGGTCAAAAAAAATTATATTTTCTAATATTGTATTGTTAAATATATATGTTTATTAATTTTGAAAAAACATAAATTTGATATTGTAACATAATATTAATAGTTTTCACCCTAATTATAGCTTAAAATTGTGAATATTGAAGTCAAATACCAAGATAAAATAAGTATACAAGCCTATTCAAAAATAGGACCTAATTGACAAGAAAAAAGATCTTATTGAACCCATACATCATTATAGTTGCATATCAATATTTTAAATTCATCAAGATTCAAGTGTAGAATAAAAAATAAAGAAACACTTTCACCATTTAATTGGATTAAATAATCACGTAAAAAAATTAATCCATTGAACAAAATAAACAATAATTATTTCATGGACGCCACATCCATAATAATTCTATACGAGCACAACATGTTCACTTCCCAAAAAAATGGACTCATAAATAAATTGAATTATCAAATGCATAACAAAAGATTTTTCATTATCTACAACCATGATAATAATTTAACAAGATGAAATTACATCAAATTCAAATTGATGTTCAGTCCAAATCCATAAAAAAAAAAATTGCAATCCACATCACCATGTTGTTTGAAATACATCAACTCAAAATATACAACACTAGTATACTCAATTCAATGCATGTAAGATGTAAAATGAACCATAACTCGGTAAAAAAAGAATAATTGAAACATAATAAACTATTTTTTGAAAATTGAAACTTAAAATTATCATTTCAAATTGTTGTTTAAAACATAACATTGTCTTTTGAAACATAACAAACAATTTACAACATCATAAAATATCATTTTTTTTAAAGACTCATCATCCACTTTCTCATATCCATCCTTTGAAATTCCTTCCTACCCTTCCTCTATGTTATCCTTTAATATGCCTATCATTTTAAGATCCTATGCAGAAGAATTAATATTTGCAAGATTTTCTCTTTCTTTATTCACTACATTTCCTATTAAAAGAAGACTTGGATCTGCATCTATTTTATGCTTTAATAAATACCAAGGTCCATTTTGTGTTCCTTAATTATTATTTTGATTGTGCTATTTTTTTTATTTAATATAACAAGCTTTTCTTTTAATGTAATGATAGCATTTAAATTCTTTTGTGCATTTTTCAAATTCACGTTGAGGACCAGGGCTTCTTTTATTAAGTTTTCATATTTTGTCTGTAATTAAAAATTAAATATAATTAGATAAAAACTACAATAACTATAATAAATTTTCTAAACATGATTTTAAATTATCAAAGCTTTTTCTTTCTTTGCATTTGTAATCATGACAAGGTTTATGTCTCCTACCCATTTATTAAAGTATGCTTGGGATTTCGCATTTAAATTCTCTAACCTATTTAACATAATATTTAATATATTGTCATTGTAATCATTAGAAACTAGAATTAACCCATTTTTCACTTGATTAAATAAAGTGTCAATCTTCATGGGTTCATGTTCAACTAATGAAAACAAATTGACTCTCTAGGAATAGTTGTGATAATGAACATTTATTTCTTTTAGCAATGCTTTCACCCAAAACTCCCAAACTCTTAAATTATTCATCTCATTTAGAACACCCTCCTTAAGATTTAAAATTATACTTGACAATAAATTATTTAATAGAAAATTAGTCTTGTCATCATCTGAAAACTCAATATGGCCTCTACTTGGTGGGCTAGGCTGTGAAAAGGTACAAGATGCATCTTGAGTAGTTACACTTAGAACCTAAATAAATTCATGTGGATTAAAATCACTAGCATTTAAGTCTCCACTTTTAATCCCTATATATTCCTCATTGAGATCAATATGTTGTAAATATGTTAATCTTTGTGCACTAGACACACCTCTGAGAGAGAAATTAGGTAAGTTAAAACCTGATAAATTGTAATTTTTCTTTTCTCTATGTTATAAATGAAATATTATTACCCCTAGTTAAAATTGGGTTTATTAGTAGTGGTGGTGGCATAATTATCCTCATATATTGAGGGTGCCCTAAAAAAATAAATTATAGTTAAAAATAGAAAATTAAAAAACAAAACATAATGCTAATTTGAAATTAAATATTTATTACTTGTAGTTTGAGAGTATGTCCTTAAATTTATGTCATATTTAGATTCATGATGGTAGTTTCAACTACAAGAGGCAATGATTAAATAAATAAAATCTTTAATTTAATAAACTTTGATTCAAAAACCAAAGGTTGGAATGTAAAAACCCTTGAATAAGTGGTTGAGGAAGACTGTGGCACATGAAATTTTAGGGTTTGTTGAGCTTATTTAATTTCAATCTCAAATGATTCATAGTCAACTATAAAAATCAAATAAATAGATAAAATAATATAAAAACTAAATTTACATGATGCATCATTTATCATTGAAATTTGAAAGTATGAAAACTTGCATGTGGAGACCATTCAAAAGAAAGCCCCAGATGTTTTGAAATTCAAAATGAATGAAATGATGATTCTGCAAACTCAAAATCTCCAGAACCTTCAATGGAATGATTCCCTTTATAAGTATCTTATCTTTATGTGCTAAATACACTAAGTCTTAATTATAATAAGTAAATAAATATTAAGTATAAAATTTATAAAGTAACCATTTAGGTGATTCATTTTAATGCTAAACTAACTTCCTACTCATCAATAGACAAAGAATTTATGCTCATTTTTAGAAAAATCATGGTTGGTATTGATATTTTCTAAAGGTCATACAAAGCCTCATAATACAAGGACAAAATAAAATTAGAACATGAAATTATTGAAATTTGATTGCAACAGGCATAATTCAATTTAAATCTAAGCCTAGTGTAAATAAATGTAGATCAGTCACATTTTAAACCAAAAAGAGTATGAAGAATGTAAACAACCAAAAATGGAATGTCTTCTAGTCTTTCTTGTAAGACTATTTTTGTAAGGAAAAATTTAACCATGGATGTCAAAAATAGGTCTGATATTTTATCAACTTAGAGGCCCTTTTAAGCCAACTATCTATAATAAAAGTGAAAAAATATGTAATTAGTGAAAAATAATGATAATTTACAAAACATTGAATTTTAAATTTGAAAAACAATAATATACATATCGATTGGACTGATCTACAAGTTGTAAGCAAATTCCAAATATTTTTTATCAACATTAGTCAGGATCATTTTTGTGGTTATAAGGTTGAATTTTAGTGTGGAATCCCTATAAAATTATGGATATGAGTAGGTGAGGTACCAAATAAGATTAATTTCAAGATCATGTCAGCTAATATTGAACCTTGTCTTACTATTATCATAGAAAGATATTAGAGACTTCAACAAGCTTGTGTTAGTTTCATACAGTGGCATATAAATGAGGCCACTAAAATTACACTTCATAATCTAATCATTGTATGTGTCTATGTTTTATAGTATTTTTAAAATATATGGGCATAATAAATTCTTAAAATGTATTTTGTGTATAATCCATGTTTATGTAGCATGTTGAAGTCATAGGTGAAGCACTGTTAAAAACATGAGAGAGAGTGAGAAAATTACCATGCAAGAATGTAAAAATAAGGTCAAAAAGACTATTTATAAGTGGAGAAGGCATCACCCAAAAACCAAGGCAACCATTTACATAGGCAATTATTGGCCAGTTGTGTATGCAATCAAAAATGCATCATGTTTATAAATCAATCCTGGTTCAAAAAAGATAGAGCATACCTACACTTTTGATTACGACTATAATTTTTAAGAGGGAGCATGACCAATATGGGGATCCTCTAGACACGATTAGGGGATCACTTGTCACAATACACCACGATGGGAAGGGTTCAAAAGCCTACAGTCTAACACAATCATGAAACAACCCTAAAAAAGTCCTAGGTTTTGATATTCACTATATTATAATAAACAAGAAAGTAAATATAATCTAGTACACACCAAATCTTATGGCACAAAGTGGGGGTTAGAAATAAAAGAAACTAAATTAAACATGCATAGATGACATATACTCATGTCAATGTATATAGAATCCTAATGCATGGGAGATAAACACAATTATATTATCTATCTAATTTTACAAAGGAGAAATAAATTTAGGAATACTTACCTTTGAAGATGAACCCACTAAGCCTCAATCTCTCCCTTGGAAAAGTGCTTCACAAGAGATTTTTATGGTATGTAAGGATAACAAAGACAAATCATCTCTAGGCTATACAACCTATCTATGTATCGAAAAGACTTCTCCATAAAATAAGATCCATATCTCCAAAGAAATTATGGAACCCTAATCTTTATTACTCAAGTAGAATAGTCAATAAACATATGTTAATTCACACTTATTCTTCTTCACTTATCTATTCTCAAATGATTGGAAATGAACTTGTATATATAGTTAGATCTTTCCCTAAATTCTTTCAAATATGTTGTTTGTCTAGGGTCAACCCAACTGACCCTATATATTTTTGGGAGGTGAATCACTAAGTCCCAAGCTAGTTTGATTGAAGGGATAACAAAACTCTAAGTTAAAAATCTCCCTAAATGGTACAAGGTTGACCCTATCAACCCTATACAATAATCAGATGCTAAAAACTATATAGGGTCGACCTAGTATAGTTAATTGGTAAAAGGTGGTTAAGGTAAGATCAAGGAGGATAAAACATGACAAATTGTTTGGAATGGATAATATAGAGAAGAATAAGCTTAGGGTAAATGGTTTTAGGGGACAAGTGTGTAGATGGTAAGTGGAAAAAGGGACAACAATAGTATGAAGCACTAATGGTCTACCCACCCCTTTTCTCGTGCACCCTTTAAGGTGTGCACTCAAAGAGATTGAGACTCGATAGGTTCTTACAAGATACAAAGTGTCATTAATCGATAAATTTTTGAAAGTATTATGTGTATACAAGTTACATTTTGATTTCATTCAATTTTTTAACATTTGATTGCATAATACAACTGGTATGTGATGGTTGTCATTCAATTGGGCTATGTAACTGAATGGATGTATCAAAAAAAAATTATCTACCCCATTCCTAATATATTCACCACCACACCTTAAAAATCACCATTCCTATGAATCATTAATCCATAGATTTGTCAACAAAATACAATGTGTTTTTTGATAAGGGCTCTTAAAATTTACCCTGCACATAAGTACAACATGCATAGTAGAGGTGAATACATTATGAAAATATTTTTTGCTAATAAAAATAACTTTACTTTATTTTAATATGGAGGAAAAAAACATTTTTATTTCATCTTCTCTATATTCCAACCACTCCTCTAAATATTTAGGTTTTAATAGATGGAAAATATAGACTTTTTGAAACATTAACCATTTAGAGGGCCAAAAAATATGATTTTTGTTGTACAAGAGAACATATATTTAATATTTTCCTATATATTGTAGATTGAATTTACATACTTTACATGTCACTAAACTTTTCATATGTGTCTACCTGTTCTTCATCGAGACCATCACCTCATTGCCCCTCACCATCACCACCCAACTCACTTTTAAATATTTCACTATTTTAATTTTATAAATGGATTTATCATTTTCCACCACTTTTCCATTACTCAAGATTACTTTGAAACAAAATGTATCCTCCTTGTACAAATCATTACTATGTTGTATGAATAAATGCACAACCTCATTTCTATAATATGAGGAAATTTGAAGCCTATGTTAGAAAACCAAACAAATCAATGATATCTTAATACTTTGAAAGAACATATAAAACATATGATTGAGCTTAGAAAGGAATAAAAAATAAATACCATCACTTACCTATGAATATTATCCCTATGTTTCTTAGATGTGCTCATGAATGGATTGATTGCTAGTTACTCAATGGATCTTGTGCAAGGATTCTAAGAGCATATCAGTATGGATACTTGATTGTTTATTTAATAGCTTGATGAGGGCTTGATGAGGGTTTGGTTTTTTTAGATTCTTATCCTCCAACACCTATCTCTGGGATAGCCTTCATCCTTTTAATTAAGGAGAGAGGGGTCATTTATATATTTTTTAGGATAAATTAGTGGGATTTGAGGTAGATTTTTAAATTTTTAGAAGTAGAGGTTGGTGGAGAATTTGGAGGATTTGAAGGATTATCAAGTTTTAAGAAGTGGAGGTTGGTGGAGCTTTGGAGGATTTTGAGGATTATTAATTTTTTAGAAGTGGATGCTAGTAGAGACTTTGGAGGTTTTGTTGGAGACAGTAGCAAATCTTAGAAAATAGGAGAGAAAGAGATTATTTTATTTTGATAATGTAGATTTGTCGGGACTTTAGAAAAATTGGTAGAGATAGTGGGGTTATTTTATTTTGATAAAGGAGCTTAATGAGGACTTTGGGAGATTTTGTAGAGATAATGGGGAATCTTGAAAAATATCAGAGAAAGTGGGACTATTTTATTTTGATAATGGAGGTTGGTGACGACTTTGGGATCATGGAGGATTAAATGGGATTCTAGGTGGAAAATGAGGTGGATGAAATGGTGGGATTTGAGGTGGAAGATGAGGTGAATTTTTATATTATTATGTGAATATATGGTTTAGGATTTGATTAAGAATCAATTAACTAATTAATAATGATTACTTAGTTAATTAGACATGGGGTGTGTTAGTGGGACTTAAATTGGATAAATGGTATAATTAGGATTATTTAAACTAATTAATCATGGGATTAATTGATGTGGTATTAAATAAGGGTATGATGAGTGGATTAATTAGATAATTTTGGTGGTGTTATTAGTGATATATGGAAGTGATAAAATAATGATACTTGGTGTTGCATATTTTGTGTGTTTACATTTTCCCCCTATTTTAAAATGTATTGTAACTAGAAGAAGCAATAACTTTTTAAATAAGTGTGTAAGAATAAATATAGGTGCATAGGGATGTCCCTAGTGGTTTGATAATTAGTATATGAAATGGAGTGATGATTCCCCCTCAAGAGGGTGTGAAGGAATGAAAAATGAGGATTGTCTCTCAAAAAAAGAATAAGGGGTTAGTCTTGAAGAAGGAGTAGGTTAAAATAGAGGGGTAGGGCTACATGAATAAAAAGAGGGGTTGAGATGCATGTGATGAGGAATTAATAAGATGATGATGAAGATGAATATGGGAGATTAACTCTCTATATTTAAGGTTTGCATTCTTTGATTTGAAATTTCCTTAAGTAATGATATAGTGAGGGGGTGAGATTACTAAATATACAAGCTTTGGTTTACCCCACGTAATGATATATTTGAGGAGGCAGATGCAGGATGATATATCCTACAAAAGTTTTGAATTTTTATTTGATTAATTATTGGTTCAATTGGTGTGTAAGCATAAATTAATGATTTAATTAAGTGCATAAAAGGATGATGTGATTATTAAGGCTCATGTTGATGGATAGCAAAGGTGTGATATATTATGATATGATGCCCACTTGGATGTTATGATGATGTATTAAGGAATAAATATGGATGTAAACATGGTATAGTGGTTTAAATAACATGATTATTTCACACCCTGATTGCTTGTTGGTTGATTCATTGAGGGATAATGATGAATATAGACATTATACAATGGAATGGATTAATGTTAAGATGAGTTAAGTCAATTATAAAATATGCTAATAAAACAATTGAGGGAAAATGTTATGTGGTGCCATGGATTATGATATAAAAAGGGACTAGAGTCTCTAAGAATAACACAACCCACAACATGGCATGATATGAAAAGTGACAATGGATTAAAAAAAATAGCCTTAGAGTTGGCTAAGTGACTGGATAGTGGGTTTCCTTAATAAAGTGAAAAAACAAGGGAGGTAGAGCACATGAGGGGTGAATACCTAAGGGGGTTTTGGAATGAATTATGGCTTGGAAAAGGTTAGTGCACATCAAAAAATAAGTGTTTGTGACGTGGGAAAGGATGATTAGAGGTAAAAATAGCAAGGAGAAGAGATCCCCATACATAACATATATGAAGTAACCAAGAAGGTAGAAGCATTGAGATGTAAGTAGAGGAGGGTATTTCAAGCCTCCATCCTGATCATATTTATTTCATTTAAGTAAGAGAGTGGAGGGCATGTCTCATCATGGTATATAGACAAGCATGCATGGAGGAGTAGTACAATTTGATGTATGTACCCTTACATCTAATGATCATGATTTCTATTAGGGAATTATATGTGCATCTATCAACTAATAGAGAACATGTTGGTGTTGAGGTTAGGGGAAATGATGAAGGGCCATGAGATGAGGATGAACCAATAGGGTATAAGCTAATCAGGGATGATGAGGAAGAATAAAACCAGGGGTTTAGGATGGTACTAAATATTTTGGAAAGGAAATAAAATGCAAATGAAGGATGTGGGAGAAATGGAATACATGTGAGAATGAATAAAAATGTAAAATATGAGGTTAAAAATATGGTAGTGAGTGATTTCATAGATGGCAATGGAGGAGTAATGGGTTTATTTAAAGTGTATACAAGGTAATGTCAATGAACTAGGGGATTAAGAATGAGCTATTATCCAGGGGAATTATATGATGAGGTATTTTGAAAGTGAGAGTGTTGAGAAAACGTGGATATCAAAAGAAAGCATAAGAATGAGTTGTGTGGATGTGTGAGTAAGAGTCATTATGTAATGGTGAAATTTCTTAAAAGAGGCTTGAAGTAGATTGAGGAGAAGATGGAAAGACTAGGATAAGTATGAGTGGTTAAGATAGGGATGCGGGAAAGCAAAGGAGTGGAAATAGGGTAGATAAAGGAGGATAGAAGATTGAAAAATTAGTTAAATTCAAGGTTTGGTAAAAGGAAACTAGATAGGAGAGTGGTTGTAGGCTATGATTGATAGGTTGAACAAGTTGTAGAGTGAGCAACTAATCATTGAGAAGAGAAGTGATGGTGATGGAAGTAATGAATAATGTCATGGACCATATGGTGACTATAGAGATTATAATGTGAATGATATGGGAGTAGCATTAGTCAAAGGGGATTTAAAAAGAGGGTATGTATAAGGATTTATGAAAAAGGAAGTATGGTACTAAGATGGTGGTTAATTGGGATTGACAAGTTGAATGGGTGGTTGAAAGAGATTGACAAGTTGAAAGTGTGGTAGAGTGATCAAATAAGCATTGAAAAGAGAAGCGATAGTGAGGGAAGTGATGAATAATGTCACAGATTAGATGGTGGATATAGAGATGACAAGGGGATGATATGGGAATATCATTAGTCAAAGGGGCTAAGAAAAAGAGGGTGTGTTTGAGGATTTGAAAAAAAGGAGACATGGAACTAGGATAGTGGTTGATTGGGATTAAAAATATAAATGGGTGGTTAAAAGAGATTGATAATCTGAATGGGTGGTTGAAAGATATTAACAAGCTAAATGGATAAGGTGTGAAGATGAAGTGATGTGCATTTGGGTAGTAAGAGTATATAGTTAATTATGGATGTTAATTGTAGATAGTATGTAACAACCCACCTAGTTCTAGTTAGAAAATGTACTAATTTTTTTTTAACTAAATATTGAACACTCATTCTAATTAGCAACTTCAAGAAGTAACAGTTTCAACATTGCAGCAATAGAATTAAAAAGTATGGTACATAATGTTTACTAGCTCACAAGGGATTTTACACAATCCAAATTCACAAACTAAGTATTGGTACTAATTCAACCAGTCACATGGATTTCTATGCAATCAAGTCTACCCTAACCTATCCTAGGATCTAGATTTGATGCCCTACCACAATCTTGGGTAGCCTATATATCCACTCCTTAGAATCAAGGTCCGATGTAGTTCTCATTTCAATTGCGATGGTCTTCTCCATAAGACATCACCACTAAAGGGATTAGGACTCTAAGTCAAATAGGGAACCAACTACTCATGACATAGTGAGCTTCTAAAGCTCTGGTCAATCCCATAGCTAAGTGACACACTCTAGCATAACATCTTGTTAATCTAGACTTCTATGCTTACCTAAGCACTCTCACATATACACCTAGATATAATCAATGATTAAGGAATCCACATTCTTAGTTCCAAGAAAATCACATGATAGACATAAAAGTAAGCCAGGTATACAAAACAAATCAAGTCATATAATACATAATAGTTGAACCTATCATTTATTTATACTCGTAAGATTGTAATCACACATACATGTTATCCTACTAACTTTTATGAATATATTACTCAAGTAATAACCAAAAAAATCATTAGAATAAACAATTTAGGTGAGATTCTAAACATACAGTTATAGTATGTACCACCTGAGTGCCTACATCTAAGCTGAAGTATCCTATGATATCCCATACTATCATAGTTCATGATCACTCTACCCAAACATCAATAACTATAACTTATATATTTATTTAGGTATGGGTCAAGACATGATGAATACAATATGTACCATCTAGGTACTTTTCATACTATAAAAATTTATGACATCCCATATTGTCATAAGTCTTTGTGTTTGAGTATCTGACTCAACATCAACAACAATCTTACGCCCAACCATAATAATAAAGCAAGTCAAGATTATACTATCTAAGTATACCTTCAAAAATAATTCAAAGAGAACATAATCTATAGGCCTCATGATGCACTATGTTATTATAGAAATGTCTAGTCACTTACATAGTTAAATTTCTCATGAAATATATTGTTTATAGGTTTTCATCCTTACAAGATGTGATAAACTTGATCCTACCAACAAGTTTGCATAACAGTACTATGCTATAAAAAGGCTATTTACTTTTACTATTAAGAATAGAGAATGTAGAGCAATAATAATGAAATAAAGATATAATTAAAATTTAAAAAACACAATAGAATAAAGACATAGATTTAACATGGTTCACCCAATATGGGCTACATCCACACAAAAACTATCAATCCTTATTATTATTCAATCAAACAAATGAAGGGAAAAAACCTGCAATACATCCACTGCAATATCATCTTTACTCTTTCTCATTTTTTGCCTGATTACAATGCCCTCATATCAAAGGAGGGCTATAAATTAGGGAAAAAATACACTAACTTGATTTTTAATATTAGATCTAAAACCTAATGGTAAATATTCCAAATTAACTAGGCATTAAAATAAAATCATGCTCTACCATCTAGCATTTACTAGCATTTATAATAGATATCATACTAAGGAATATATATCAAGGTTAGTTTCTTACACCCATGCTCACTCCCTAAGATGCCATACATATTTGTTGTCTCCTACATGCATAGAATCAAAGCTAGATGTAGTTCTACCAAACTACTAAATGTATACACAATTACCGGAAAATTGCATACATAAGTAAGGATAACTATGTTCCTTAACTATAGTGAGAAGATTTAGCAGGCCTCCAAATAATATAACTTGCATCAAAACTCACATAAGCTAGGATGTCAACACATACACTTTCACATAACATATATACATATAGAAAGTTATACATAAATAAATAATTTTACAAGGGAAAACTTCTCACTGTCTCTAGCATAAGCAGGTTTCTCTCAGTCACAAAATTTGTAAATTACCATGTCTAAATGCACATTAGACATACAAGTATTTATTAAATACATAATGACATAGCTACAGCTAATCTCTTAATACATCAATGACTATTTATGTAAAATAATATTACATTTACAAGTTTTATAGGTGTTTAGCCTTATATACAGTATAAAGATAACTAACTCTCTAGAGCTTGAGTTGTACCAACTCGCATTTCTCTAATAACCTCAAGTGTTATCTTCAAGAATGTACTACAGTGGAGAAGGGAGAGTATCATTCAATCTCTTTACCATTCTAACCATGAACTTACAATCCCCCATACAATCCCCTATTAGGGAATGGCCCTTCCTACATAGATAGGTAGATAGAATGGTGCACTAATCTAGAATGAGACATATTAATACTCCCATGTACTGTAATATTCTACTACCTGACGTGTATCATAAATAAAAATATGTTTCTATTATGATATCACACAACATGTAAATCATACATATGAATTGACAATTTTAATCTAACATTACTTTGACCAAAGTTTTTAAACAACATATGATCATCCAGATTAGTCAAATTCATAACACATCATGTGATTAGGTTATCCATACCCATCATTGGTGATGTTAACCAGGCTTGAGAGACTGTCTTGCTACATGGGTGGTATCATCAATGCGAGCTCCATAAAATACACAATACATAAATAATCCAAAGCATAAGCTCACCATCTGGGTAAACTAATCTAAGAATCATGATCACATACATGTAATATCTGATATAATTAAGCATACATTGGCAAAACTGTACCAATCAAATATGATAACAAAAGTCTATATTAACTTAATTATAATAGATAATTTAAGTATAATTCAATTATTTTTACAAAAGAAGTACATTTATGAAAACAAAGATTTATCAAACATTTTGTATAATGGTTAAGTTTAACTTCCCCTAAAACCAACAAAAATAAGGAAAAGTTATAATTACCCATTTTATTATAATTTTAAAATAATAAAAAATATGTATTATAAAATTACTCATTTTTTAAAATATTCTATTGATTTCCTCATAACACTTCATATGAAAACCCCAAATATTACGAAATGAAATAAAATCTCCTACCTCTACGTAATTTACTCACATAGTATAAAACAATGCCGACAATCAAATCATATGTTCAAAGGTAATTGATTTATATTTGTTTTAAATTTTCATTCTATGATATGTTTTAAACAAGAAAGCTTCTTATAAACACATAGGGAGATTATGATTAATGAACTTACTAATCCATTATATTTTTAATTTTATAAAAATCAATATAATATAATATTTAATATTATATTATTTCTCCCTCTAACCTAATATTTAACCTTATTGATATATAATTAAACATATAAATCTAATCCATATTATTTATATGTTTTTACATATAACTTAAACCATCTAATGTGGGTCTCACACTTCCCCAAAATTCACAAAACATAAAATCAGCTTGCACCAGCCAACGTATTAAAATTTGGGAGTTTTAAGGAATTGATTTCATGATAAATTGTAAAACATAGGAAATAGACATGAATCAACTTTGCCTTAGAGAGGAACATGTATGAGTAGTCTGTTGGAGTGCAGGTTATCCTAAGTGCATTGAAATCATGACTAAAATGATTCATGATTTAACTAAGTGGAATAGTTGGGATAAATGAATAGTGGTGGCGTTGTTCCTAGGTTAGGTTAAAGAAAAGAAAAGAAAATAATTTGATATGGTTTACCACATTGAGAAGGAAACTTTGGCTGGCATTTCAAAATTCCACTCTAGGAACCATTAGCAAAAGCCAATACTGAGTTGGAAAGTGGCGGTAAGTTCAATAGTTTCAAAAAATAACTCCCATAAAAACCAAAATACATATCCTAAAATCAATGGTGAGTTGGAATCCAAGCATCGACATCCCTAACAATGGTCGGAGGCCAAAACTCAAATTGAATCAAATGACTCAACCATTAGCATCATTCTTCATAGAATAATAAGGGTTTAAGAGTCCCCCAATTTGTAATATGGAAATTTGAGATAATTATAGATTCAAGTATTTTTTTAAGAAAAAATTGGTACATTTAAATTGAAATAGATGAGATATACGATGGTAGGGGTCTTGCTCTTAGGCTGAGTTAAAGAAGAGAAAATAATAAATTTTGCTATGGCAAACTGTTAATGTTGTTGGATGTATAATAACTTCAGGAGGAAATATCATTCAATCCATAATCTAGTAATAGACAAATGTTATATAAAATAAACCACAAGTTTTATTCACATAAACATAGTTAATAAAGCATAATACATGGGGTAATAATTAAAATGAAACTAAATAACTCAACCCCAAAGTCTTTAAATTATGGATGCATATAAACCAATAGCCATTCCAAAAAAAAAAATACAAAAACTATAATCCAAAATTCTTTCAATACAATAATATAGCATTACAATACTTACAGTACCTACCTGGTATGTTTTTTCCCTCGGTGGATAAAACATCTCTTTTTGCTTCCAAAACCTCTTTCTGCTTCCAGCTTCCCTTTTCTTGTAAATCTTATATGTATTTTTTTTTGTCCAAATCCTTCTCTTTTTCTGTCCTTAATACCTTTTTCTTCTTTTTCCATCCTTTGCATATCACTTGAAACCAAAGCTATAGGCTTTGTTCCAAATAATTAATTGGGAGTCCCACAAATAGTTATCGGATAAATTTCTAATTTATCTCCCTTGATTTTCCAAGTTAGAATAAGGTAACTCAACTTCCCCTTTTTAAGTAAAGTCATCAAAAGATTTCATGCATTGCAATTAATAATCAACTCCACTTGATAAATAACAGATAAGTCTTTTTAAAGTATGAATTCATCCTAGTATTTAATTAGGATTTATACTCTTACTTAATTGCATAAATGATATGTTGAATATCAGCATTTAATAATTGTCTAATATAATTAAACAATTTAAGATTATAATAAATCTTTATTTTGACAAATAGCATAAATACTATTTTTTTGTTAATTTATCAATAAAATCAAATATGTAGTTTATTTATTTTCATATCAAGACTAAATCTTCACAAAAATGTAAGCATATGTGCCACAGCCAATGTGTCACAATGACATGTATGCCAAAGGGACAATAGTTTATCAAACTAAAACTTGGCACAGGAATGTAACATAATAAGTTAACATTAACGAATGATTGTTAATGTAAATATGTTTATAAAATAGGATTAGTATGAAATAATTATGGGTGATATGATGATGGATGGTTTTATTTCTAATCTTGCATAGATTTTCATATGTTTGAGAAACCTTTATTTTCTATAGCATATGACATGATGCACCATGATATATAAAAACCATGATGGCATTGGTGTAATATGCATAAGGACTAATTCAAGTTCAAACGCATGACAAAATGCATCATGATATGAAATACAATAATGACTTTGTTTTAATACACATAAGGACTAACATAAACTGAACAAGAAAAGTAAATAAACAAGCAAACACACCCAAAAACACAAAAGCAAATGCATGTCCTACATCATGTTAAAAACCTTTTTATTTAACGATTGATGGTGATAGGTTGATTTTTTCCAAGGCAATGATATATACAAGGGGGTTTGGTTAGGAATGATATATCCCAAAAAAAAATATGCTTTGATGTGCCCCCAAGAAATGATATATATAAGAGGGTGGATTTAGGAATGATATAACCTATTGAAAATTCATGTGCTTAGAATGGATGGGTGGTTTGATTGATCGATTAAGTATTTTAATAGGGTTTAGGACAAGACAAACTATTTTTGGATTGTGTGGTTATTCTATTATTATTTTTTACCTTTTTTAGAGTTTGTAATGTTTTTATGTTTTTTTAGTTTTCTAATTTTTCTTGGAATTTTTGGATTTTGAAATATTTTTAGATTTTAGGGATTTTCTAAATGTTTTTGGATTTGATGGATTTGTGATTTTTGGGGGATTTTATATGAATTATTGGATTGACACCTAAGCTAGGGACAAAGGGGGAAATAGTTCTAACACTAGAAATGGAATATGAGGATGAAAATGCAATGCTGGAAGGATGGAGAGATGGAATGCATGAGGGATGAAGGATAAATTTCCAAGGATTATGTTGAGTGGGAGTCAAACACCCCATAGTTATTGTATCAAACTAATGTGATATAATGTGACCCTATCTTGTTTTTTTTGGTGTTCCTTGTGAAAGTGGGGGTGTACCAAGATTTTTTCAAAATAGAGTGCAAGACCTCTTCCATGTTCTTGTCAAGGTTAAAACATGATGAAGGACAAATACATGGGCAAGGATGGGATGTCTTATGGAAAATGGACAATTATGATGACTTAGGCTTGGAGGGATGTGGAAAATGTAGGATGAGATGAAGTGAAAATGAGATGGAATGGGGATGCCCTCAAGTAAAAGGATACTTATAGATAATATGTACTACACATGGCACAAAAACTCATTTTCACCATGGGAATTTTACAAATATGCATTTAGAATGGTTTTCACTTTTTAATGTTTATTTCTCTTTTTCTTTTTTATTTTATTTTTGACTTTTATTTTATTTTTTGACTTTTTGACTTTTTTGGACAATAGCACTAGAACCTTTTAGCATAGAAGTGCTTAAGATGAATGATGTTCATGGGCTTATCAATTTATTATCCATATTTGGTGGCAAGTTTGTTTATTTATTTATAGATGACTCCAGTGATTGAAACATACCACTAGTGTGTGTTCCATATATTTTGTCAAAGACTTCATTGATTTTTAAATTATATTTTTCCAGACATCTTAACTAGGTTCCATCATAACCCTTATGATATATGGTGTCATCATGGAGGGGAAAGTGGGATACATGGTAGATAAAGGCTTTTCTTTGATTTTTTGAAATATTTGGAGGGATGATGTGATCATGAAGGTAAGTGTAGATGGTTTGATACCTAAGGGGATTGGGACCAATAGTTTCACACATTATTGACCATGTGAATACATCACAAAACTCTAATAGGAGGCAAAATAAATTTCCATGGTCTTCCTGACTAAGATTGGATGCAAACTTAATGATTTTGGTATTTACTTTTATTCCAATATTGATTTCAACATGAGATGTGGAGTCATCTTGTAACTATGTTGGTGTCGGTGGAGATTTACTTCTTTGTCTACTAGTGCCTTATAAAGGTTTTCAATAATATATTTTCTTACATGTTCTTGATTTGGATTTTTATTGTCTAATAGCACCACAAAGAGATATTTAATAGGGGACTTGGATTTTGTGCTTTTATTCTTATTTTTCTTCTTTTTTTGAATTTTTTATTTTTGATGATTATGGAACTACTCTTGTTATCCATAATGAGTTTTTGGGTCAAGATTGGTTGCAAATTCTTGCTTGTAATTTCTTGACAAAATATTAACTTGAAGCCCATTAAGTTTTTGATAGTTGGATATTTTTGAAATTGATCGATAGACATGTGATTTTGTTGGACCCAATTAATGAATTGAGGATATTGGGAATAAAATATTATGGTAGGAATAGTACCATCATGGAAAAGATTAGTGGAATTGAGATATTTGTAAGGACTATAAATGTAATTAATTTAAATGTTTGAAGAGGCTTCATTAGAAATCTTGGAAGAATCATTGATGTAATTTATAGACACTCTAAAATATATAACACTTCAATCTTGTACGCTTGGAAAATACATATCATGGATGTACCTTCAACTTCTAGACCTTTACTACTACCAAAAGGCTTGTATGCACTCTATCTTTGTGCCTAATTACTTATATCTTAGTCTGATCACTGTTATTCTAATGATTTAGGCCTTCTATCTTGCTTAGAATGTTATAAACTTATTTACCTTCCATCTCTACAAGTTTGGACCTACACCTATTTTCTAAATTACTGGACACTTGTGTGTAAGTCAAATGCCTACATAAATACAAGTGTCCTATCCCAATGTACATGTCAAGTGCCCTAAAGTTATCCAATTTACAAATTAAAAGTATTCATATGGTTTACCTAAGTATTTTAATGTGAGATATTCTCCAAATGGATTGGTATAAATATAAGAACAACCCTCATTCATTCCTCACCTCGAAAAGACTTAGAGATACCAAGGTAACTTACCAAAATAATTATATCAAGCACTCAAGTGAGAAAAGATTCCATATTTTCTCCAATTTCCATATCATTCATAAGGACAACACATCTACAAGTCTAAAATACTAAAAAAGTAGTCCAAGATCTATATTTTCCAAGTTACAAGCTAGGTCACTATTATACTTTCTTATCACACATTGCATGATTCACACAAAATCCAACACATAGGGGAAAACTAAATAATTTTGAGGCCCTCTTTGGAGTATTTTTTTTGTAGGTAGCACTCATTATCATATGGGTATTTTTGGAAGCTCAACACCATGTACTCACTAACCTATTTTTCCCACAACCAATATGAAGATGAAGAACTAGAGTTTTGCTATTTGAAAAAGAGCGACAATCCATGACCTAAATTTAAATACACCAAAGTGAAGGTGACATAGAACCTATAAGCATCTAGGTGGTTGCATCTTATTTTAGTAGGTATTTCATACCAGACACTTGTGTTTGTTTCAAATAGTAGCATCAACACAACTATACCAGTTCAATGTAGGTATCCAAAACTTTAGAGGTTAAATTTCCATAATCATGCAACTATTATATATTCTAGATCCAATCTAATTTATACTTATTCTAGATCTATCTATCTATCTAACTATATATATATATATATATATATATATATATATATATATATATATATATATATATATATATATATATATATATATATATATATATATATATATATTAACATCAAAACTAGCTAATTATCTTGTTTTCATTATTATTGTAATATCTAACATAGTTGTACTTTCTATCTTTATCATCTTAGCATAATAAATTTATTATATGTTCTATATAAGTTTCATAAACAATTGGCATACTCTAGACATAGTCTACCATCCTTGTTCCATAGGCTATCTCTATCCATTTAACCCTAGGTCCCTCATATCTAGATTGTATAGTTAAACATTTGGTGAACCCAATTCATATGAATACATTTTTTTCTAATTCCTAGGGTTTGTAATCAACTAGGGTTTTAAATTGTTGTAATTTTTCATTCTATGCTTATATTATTTACATGCAACCTACGTGTAGCTCTAGATTGGGAGGTGTGCCTATTGAACACATTGAGCTTCCCCTCTTACCACCTAAGATGCCTAAAACCAATGAGGAATCTAATATTATGGATCATGATGATACCACTATTGAGAATGAAAAATCTATTGATGATGTTATCATAGAAGAAGATTTTGATAATGAAAACCATGATTCTAATGAAATTAATAAACATGAGAAAATAGATCATGAGAAAATGTAAGATATTACATTGTTTTATTAGTGTAATCATCAAAAACCTGAAGATCTTGATGAAATCTTAAGAACCATAGTAGAAACTAAGAAATAAAAAAGCATAGATGAACAAGTAGGTCCATCTATTGATCATGTTATTCAAGCTATGGGACAACCCCATATATCAACAACCCTCCCCTTGAGCATATTACCACTTCATAATTCTAGTGGGGGCACATGATATTTATTTCAACCTTTGTTCCCTAAAACTATTATTACCACATCTTATATGGGAAACCAAAATACTTAAAACCATTTGTCAGTTTCAATGACTATATCTAGCCAACTTATGGGTACACCTCCTTTGGTGAATTCTCAAATATTCAACATAAAATACCAAGAGGTACAATCTCTTATCCAAATTATATAAATTTTGTAAACTAAGGTTTAAAATATTGAACAAAATTATATAAAATCACCTTATTCTATTGATTTATAAGAGGTGTTTCATAATCCTCTTGTACCAGAGATATTTTTGCACCCCTTAACAACTAGGTTTTTTACACCTAAATTCATATTTTATGATGGCAAGAGTGATCTTGAACAACATATTCAATTTTTTTATGTGGCATGCCTTGATTGTGCATCTAATTATAAAATTTTGACCAAATTATTTCCAAGGATCTTAAAATACTATGCTTTACGGTGGTTATACGATTTACCAACTCAATTAGTAAACACCTTCAAACCCCTTGTGGATTAGTTTTTATCAAAATTTTCTATTAACATTACCAAAAAGTTTTATTATTCCCAAATTGAAAAAATAAGACAAGGAACCAATAAACCTATCAATTAATATGTCTTAAGATATAAAATAATGTCAGTAAAAATGATTGATCCTATAGTAGATAAAGAGCTTCAAGATATTTTCAAGCAAAGTTTACTTGCTCCTTTGCATGATTCCATTGTCTTTAAAAAGTTCAAATCTTTTGATAACTTATGCCATATTATTCATAATCATGAAATGAAATTTGTCTCATTGAATAAACTTACATATGTAGTAAATACACCAACTACATATACATTCAATACCAAGTTTACTATCAAATCAAGTTATATATTCAAACCCCCTCAGCCTAAAAAAGAAACAACCATAATGATTAATGTGGTGTCACAACACCCTAATCAGCTTGTCTTATCCAATGGAACACAGAGAAAATTTGCATGCTTATTTAAGTCTCTAATTTCATTACTCTCATAGCTTATAGAGTGTCATCTTATATCTCTCCCTCATCCTATATACATTGATATGAGTAGACCTCTCCCCAAAGGGTATGATATGAATGCTTATTATTAATATCACTAAGTCCCTAGGCATTCTAAAAATATATATTTTATCTTGAATCATAAGATTCAAGACCTCATTGATGACCAAAATATTACATTTGATGATCCTCTAAAGGAATCAGGTTCACAACCTAATGATCACCAAAAACAAAAATATTTAACGATCCTTTGTAAAATCATTTAAAAAAGGATTTAGAAGTGAAAATGGCATATGATGAGCACCCTCATCCATCTCATAATGAGCACCCATTAGATGGGATTATTGGTCCTTATATGTGGCATACACCTCATATGGTTAAGAGACCCTCTGTTACTTTTGATGACATTGATATTAGGGATGATGAATTAGATATTCATTCCTTATTAATTTGAACAAACCTTGATCACTAGCTTATACACAGTGTTATAATTGATAATGGTATAAGTGGAAAAAAAAAATTACAATGACATTACTAATGCATTTGGGTTATATAAATCATGATTTACATCCTTTGACCAGATCAGTGAGAACATTTGATGAGACCTCACAACATGTTTTTGGTGAGATTTATTTACCTTTATAGGTGGGTTCTACCAATGTGGTTAATACCTTCTCAGTTATACCTTCCATGGGTGTCTTTGAAATTTTATTGGGATGACCTTAGATATATACACTTAGATAAATACCTTCTAAAGTGCATAGATGTGTTAAATACATTTATTTCAATTGGGTAATTACAATTTCTATAATTCCATATGAACATCTTCTTGAGCAAGAGAAATTTGTACCTAGACAATTAATTATCAAACATCCTAAGTTTAATCTTATCCAAAAGGGTAAGCAATAGGAAATCCTCTTTACCAAGCAGCCAGTATTTGAGATTCCATTGCATAAGAGATCCATAGTGGGTTCCATGGAATCCTCATCTACTACACACTATATTTATATATCTAGAACACTTACACATGTTCCTGTTACTCATGTTTTAAACAAATAAAAAATCACTCAATGATGGGTTCCATGAAACCCTACTCCTATTTTGTATTCATAACCACAAAGTCCTATTTTACATATGTTGAGCATCATAGATTTTATAGTAATAAATATTGCACCTATACATGCTCCTAAATAGTGTCACCAGTTTATTACACTAGGTTCACATTAGGAAAATATCTATGAGCATCCTTTGGATGTGATCATAGGATAGTATTTTCCTTTCACATATGCCAAAAATACCAAAAAAATAAAAAAAAAACTTTAAAAATCTAAAAATATGTTTAGCATTTACATGTTCTATTGGCTCCTTGGCATATATGTTGTCAGTTCTATATTGGTCAATGGCATATCAATATTTCCTATTTACATATGTGTTTTACACATCTTTTGAGTATGATACAGTAATAAACATATATATGATATATTCACTTTTGGATGATGGGATTTCCCTCTACTCACATCACCAAGATGTTGGGGGCATTCACCTCTTTTATCACAATACATCTATGTTATATCATTCTATGGTAATTTTACATTATCATGTTTGAGCTCATAACTACACATGTATTTATCCAAGCTTATACCTATTTTATTATAATTAATATATTATGTACTTAACATTTTTTTCTAACACATATATCCAAGACTAGTACAATATGTTCATGTTGGTTGCTTATGCTTTCATTTATGCACTTCCTTAAGTGTCTTACCTTGATATTATATTGTTTGTTTGATCATTTGAATATGCTTCATTATTTTCACCCCCAAAATGACTTTGTTTACCTCTTTTACATTTAAATATGTCATTTCTTATTGTATGTTGACATTTGAACATGTCATTATTTTTTTATGTACATTTGACTAAGTCATGTCCATTCGATTGTGTAGCATTTGAGTATGCCCCTTGTTTACGATCTCCTTGTACAGTTGTCTCTTGATTTGATTTTTGAGTGATATTATGTGTGTGATTGATTTCTTGTTAATCTTGTAATATTAATATCTAGATGTTTTCATCACCTACATCATGCATCTTAGGACTTGGTATGATCACATTCTTTGTGCTTCAATGATATATCTACCCAAACATATTCCTTATATATGTTACAAGATACATTCATAGCTTACATGGTTATATTATCCTTTTGAGGTAAGGTAATTACCACTTTCTATTTCCATTAACCTCAAAAGGGGGGCATGCCATAGAGGCATGACTTCCACATTACTTCATAGATTCAGATTGTAGTGGGGGCATGTTTTGGAAACATGTTCTTCACATTTGTCACTATTTTAGATTCAATGGGGGCATGTTTTGGAAACATATTCTCCACACTTGTTTAATATATAGCATACCCAAATTATAGTTGGGGAATGTTTTTTAAAAATGTCCTCCACATTGGCACTTATATCAATTTGCATATTATAGTGGGTGCATGTTTTATAAACATGTTCTCCACACTTATACAATTTCAAACTGGCCAAATTCATAGTTATATGATTTAGATATACATTTATAGAAAAATTATATATATCGGTGCCATTATTATACATAGTTTTAACATGAGACATATATAATGTCGATATGCTATGTAGTGTGTGCCTAATATTGAAAAATCAAATAAGTTCTATATTTTAAACACTTTTAGGGATCATCACAACCAACAAGGTTGGATTTTATATATTGTATCAAGTCAATCTAATATAGTACTTGGTTTGATTTTTGGTATGGTTGAGGTGATTAAATCACTCAATATTACTAATTTTATAGTTTGGACTTGAGTACATCATCCAACCTCACTAATTTTATAGTGTGAGTTGACTTGGTTCACTCACACTCACTAGATTATAAGTATGTCTGGGTTACATGGTTGAGCTAATCTCAATTATCAAGTAGAACCTCATCTTTTCTCCAAGGTTAGGGGTATGTGTCCTTTAATCTCTCTCTACCTCTTTATATATATGCACTTTAAAGATTTATATTTGTCTTAATATTAGTTTTAGTGATTCATTATGATATATCTTTCAATTAAAGTTTGTAAAAGTTAAGATGGTTGCATCAATACATAGGTGTACTCTTAAACCTTACTCTCTTTAAATTTCAATCATTTAAATGCTTTCAATTTCATATTATATGCACTACTTTTATAATGTAACATGATCTTAGTTGTAGGTTAGCCACCATCAAGGCACTCAAGTTAGACTCAAGCAAAGACAAGTGTGTTATACACAATCGAGATGCATTTATTCTCCTTTAAACCAATAATTTCATTACTAGATTAAAGGGGGGAAATGTAGAAATATTTTTGAATTATATAGTACATCAATCTTTTAAACTTGGAAAATATATATCATGGATGTATCTTCATCTTCTAGACCTTTCACACTGCCAAAAGGCTCATATACACTGTCTCTATGTGCCTAATTACTTATATGTTAGTCTGACCTGGCCAATGTTATTCTAATGACCCAAGCCTTCTATCTTATGTAGAATGTTATAAATATGTTTATCTTACATCTCTACAAGTTTTATACCTGCACCTATTTTCTAATAACCTAGACACTTGTGTCCTAGTTAGACACTTATGTCCACACATGTCCTACCCCAACACAAGTGTCAAGTGCCTTAAGTCATTTAATTTGCAAATGAAACATATTTTTATGGTTGGCCTAAGTGTTTTAATGTGATATATTCTTTGAATGGATATGTATAAATATAAGATTGACCCTCATTCATTTATCAAATAGAAAATACCTAAAGAGACCAAGGCAACTTACCAAAAGCATTTTATCAAGTATTCAAGTGAGTAAAACTTCCATTTTCTCATATTTCCATATCAGTCATAGGAATAGCACATCTACAGGTCTAAAGTAATAAAGGAGTAGCCCAAGATCTATATTTGTCAAGTTACAAACTAGGTCACTATTATAATTTTTTATCACACATTACATGATTCACACACAAACTAACACATAGGGGAGAACTACGTAAGTTTGAGTCCCTCATTGGGGTATTAGCTATGTAGGTAATGTTCATTGGTAGAGGGGTCTTTGGGGTAGCTTGACACCATGTGCCCAATAACCCATTTTCCCATAGCCAATATGAAGATGAAGAACTAGGGTTTTATTATTTAACAAGGAGTGACAATCCATGACCTAGATCTGAATACACTAGAGTGAAGATGACATAGAACCCAAAATCATCTAGGTGGTCACATCCTATTTTAGTAAGTATTTTTTACTAGAAATATGTGTCCAATTAATATAGTAGCATTGACACAACCATGCTAGCTTGATGCAAGTGTCTACAACTATAAAGGTAAAATTTATATAATCATGCAATTATTCTAAAATCCAGATCTAGTCTACTTTTTGCCTATTCTAGATCTAAATCTATATTAGCATTAGAACTAGTTGAGTATATTCTTTTCATTATTATTAGAATATCTAGCATAACTATACTTTTGATATAACTTTTTATAGTTATGGAGTTTAATCCCTAGGTTGTTAAAGGGTCTAAGTATAGTAAATTAGGGTATAAATATGGAATAAATACAACCACTGATTTATAATAGATTTGACCTAGTTTAACCTTTCTAAAAATAGTAGTAAATGATGTAAACAAATATGTAGCTAGAAATTGATTGAGATGGGAGATCAAGAGGCTAAAAAATAAGATAAGATCTGATCTAAGTGTCATTGATAAGATCAAAGTGTCAAAACCCTTCCTAGATAATAGCACCCTAATTAGATAATAGCGCATATCGGTTTAGGGTTTTCCCATCTTTATGATTTACCTACACTTCTTTTGGCTAGTTAGGTTAGAGTTAGCTAGATCTATTTCATATTAGTCACTTTACTATGTTCTAATGTTGAGTTAGGGTAATCACTTGAGTATGCCCTAATCTCACCCTATATGTACCTATCTCTTTGTCAATTTTGGCTAATGACTCTAAATAAGGATTCTTTTCTCCAAACTCACTTCTTGTAATTTATGTCTTGGTGTGAATTCATAGGTTCCTCACCTATACTAAGGTTTATGCATTTTTCTTATTGCTAAAGTTATTGGTGGACTTATATATAATTCTACATGGTATCAGAGCTTCTTAGCAACAACATACAGGCCATTATGATCCTTGGTGACTTCTTTCATAGCCTCCTTCCTAGTTTTTTGTACTTCCATGGTCATTTTTGACCTTAGAGGTATCATACACATTTCACCTTAAAACTCATGTCAGTAGGCCTTAGTTCAAAAATCTAATTATAGATATTTTATGAATTTTTTATTTCCTCAAAATGGTTGTTCTTAGATTTTGGCTATGGTGGGAAAAATTATGTATATCTGAGATTTTTAGGGCTAGTTTTTTGTGCTCTCATGGATGCTTCTTGACTTTGGAGGCATTTTTCATATTTTCCCTCAAAATTCATGTTAATATACCTTAGTATGAAAAATTAATTACTTATATTTTGTGGGTTTTTTGAGTTTTCAAATGGGTCTTCATTAGTTTTTGTTGAAGTTGCATGAATTTCTGTAAAAATAGGGATTTCTATTCAGCCTTCCCATGCATGTAACTATAGCATGACATTATCGAGACCATCAAATTTATCTAGTGGATTTTTTAACATGCATGACATTTTTGGTATCGTCAAATTTAACCTAGTGTATTTTCTTCTAAATCTTCTTTCATGTATAACTTTCAATCTATAGCTCATTTTAAGGTGCTATTTTTTTTAAAGTGCTTATTTTATAGAGGTCTACACATTAGTGGTGTTATTTTAGGCCTACTATGGAATGATTTTTTTCACATTTATAATCACTTGGATGTATTATCGATAGATTCTAATGTCCCTCCAATTTCTCTTATTTATGCACATACTGCTCAAGATGCATGTACAACTAAGTCTTATGTATATACAAGCATACTTATCCTTGAAACATTATAGGCAAGTCACTACTATCCATTTTAAGGTTTATTGTGTGGTAATATGTTCATTATTACTTTCACTTTCATTTTTTGCATTTTATCTCATGCACCAATTGCTCACACATGAATTTTTTTTTACCATGCCTGATATCCCTATTCTAAGTGTGCACTATTTATATTGATTCCTGCACTAGTTAATCATTTGAATGCATTCTCAATTATGTTTGACATCCCAATCATGAGCATAAAATAATATAGCATCATTATAGAGTATATTACATAATATTTCACTTCCTTGGTGTCTTCTCTTAGTCATGACAACTCCATTTGAGAGACTCTATAGGAGGAAAGTTAATTCTATACTAGTGGTCCTTCTAGGGAACACCAATTATGCTTCATGGTGGTTGTACATAGAAAACTCACTCAAGGAATGAGAACTTATTCCATTTTTATATGGATATATTCTTGTTCTTATTGACTTAAATTAATATGATGAATGGGCAAACTCTTGTGACTATGTTTATGGTCACTTATTGATACACATTTCATGGGATCTACACCACTATATGCAGCACATAGAGCGTCCCTCCACTATTTGGAACACTCTTTAGAGTATTTTATAGGATCCTACTATGATTTATGTCACTCCTCCTCCACTTCCTATGATCTCTTCTAAAACTATTATGTTATCTCCTCCCATTCTTATTTCTTGTGATGACACATCCATGGTGGATAGTGTTCTTTCTTCTATCGAGCCACTACTATAGGATGAGATTTTGCCAGACCTCAGCTATCCCATTGTATACTCTAACTATATCTTTATGCATATTTTTCTCCCTTAGAGCCATCATATTTTATTACTATGGAGGAATTTATTATTTATAGTGAGAGTACACACATTCAGAGCTTTGACCACTCTTATACTCATGTTGATATTAATATTGTAGATCTGCATGATTCATCTGCAGTATCTTCTTCAACTTCAAGGGTTATTTATTTGATCTCTCTTCTTCTCATGGACATGATTCTATTGAATGTTCCATGTCATTACTTTGATATGTTCACTCAAGTGGCATTTCATTTTATTCATGTACATGATCTTGCCAAACCTATACCACACTTTTGTTTTGTACCATACTCATAGATCTTTGTACTACTGCCACCTTCATATTTCATTATGGAATGGGAAAATTTCTAGTAAATCATTCATGTTATTCCTTTAAGAAAGGGAAGAAAAATTATTTGATGTGGATGGAGCTTCTTCAATCCTTCTGTAGAGGATCTTATCAGTGACATTTATCAAACTATGAGATCTATTGTATGTAGCTTCAACATCTTCTATGGAGACTTCTTAGTTATTATGTCTATGTGCTCTATTATTCTCACTTGTGGAATTATTTTCAATTGTGCTCGATGTCCTTAGAATATGCACTATTTCTCACTTTACTCTCTTTTAAGAGAGGAGTTTTATGCTATGATTTTCATCCTTTTCTCCTTTTTATGGGAGTTACATTGTGCTTGGGTATCTCATCAGGCCTTATTTTCAAGAAAATATGCCTTAAGGGGTGTTGTTTTAGGGTTTTATCATCTTTATGGTTTACTTATACCTCTTTTATCTAGTTAGGTTACAGTTATCTAGGTCCATTTTAGGTTCGTCACTTTAGTGTGTTCTAATGTTGAGTTAGGGTAATCACTTGAGTGTGACCTAGTCTCACCCTATATGTATTTATCTCTTTTCCATTTTTTAATAATCATTCCAAATGAGGATTATTTTCTCCAAACTCACTTCTTTAAATTTTTATCTTGGTGTAGATTCATGGATCCTCACCTCTACTAGGGTTTATGCATTTTATTGCTTGCTAAGTGTTTTTATTTTGATGTTAGTTTCCTCTATAAAGGACTTTTTAGATATTTTGGGTACACTTATGTCTGAGTATGTCAAACTTATTCCTCTATTCTCAAGTTATGATTCCATGTTGATGGCCTATTTTTACTGAGTTTATATGTAAAACCCTAAACTTCCATGTTACTAGGTCATCTAGTTGGCACAAGTAATGAAGTGTGATGTTAGTGGGGCAGGTTGGATATCCTCAACATCTTGATGTGATGAGAGTTGCCTACATACTAATACTCTGAGGAGAATTCAAGCTTCATGTGGTTCTCCCCACCTAAATGTTGGTGTAAGTGCAAGTGGAACTAATATGAATATCGGTTTGAGTGTTTTGAGTGTATTTGAGACTATAAATCTAATTAATATGAGCTTAAGAATATTATATATGGATGTTATGTAGAAGTAGAGTAGAATAGGGATTTATAACCTTGATTGTGCACAACTTATTCTGATTTTATTTATGTTATTTGCATCTAATTTCCATCTAGTGGATAAAGGGATAAAAGTCATGTATATATATATATATATATTGTTTTGGTGTTTGTACGAGTCTTAAAAGATGTCTAGGCCAACCATAAATGGTTTTTTATTTTAAAATACATCTATTGGTAACAAAAGGTGGGAAAAGGACAATAACAACCAAATTGGGATACTAGCGTCATTGGTGTCACTATCTAAATTATGACACTGGTGTTTAAGTGGAAGAACTTGAGGCACTAGGGGCTAAGATGTTGAAGTGAATGTCTAAGACAAATTTAAGGATGTTTAGGGATGTGTGTGGCCCACATAAAGGCTAGATAAGTATCTAAATAGGCCCTAAGATAGGTCCAGGGATAAGCTATGGATGGGTGGTCTTAAGTAACACTCTTAGCACTCAGGTGTCATTTTTATATGATTATATTTGTCCCCCCTTTATTCTAAAAATGAAAAAAAATGAAATGACTAGGATAAAGGAAAAATAAGCATACCTGGACTTAGCTAAAAGGTGAATCTCATAAATCTAGATTTGAGTATGTAAAACATGCTTCATTGCATGTCATGTAAGTGAAATGTGCATAGATTAGTCCTTACTTAAGAGATATCAAAATCAAAATACAAAACTAAGTCAATAGATAAGAGAGACGAAAGGAATGAATACACCTCACCAGGTATGCAAACTAATGCATAAACCTACTGATAAAGTTTATGAAAACAACCTCCGGGAGCTTATAAAGGAAAATAGAAAGAAAATGGATGAAGTAACATCCAACTTTTGTGCAGCTGCTATCAGTATTGGGAAACATGCCAATGAGGAGACAAAAGTAATAGAGGGCCCCTGCAAGAGGACAAGGCAAAGTTCCAGAAAGAAAGACACACAAAAAGGAGACTTGCTGGAGGCTGCCACCCGGGAAATTGCTTTGAAAGAAAAAGAAGCCATGAATTTGATCCTGGAACTGGATGAATAATCCAGTCTTTTTTCGGTTAAGAAACTGGTACTGATCTCTGGTTTTATTTTTCTAGTTTTCAGTTAGTTGTTCTTTCAGACTTTTGTTCTTTGGGTCCTATTTGGCTGTATATCAATGGTTTCAGGACCATTCTTTTTCTGTTTTTACTACTTCTATGTAGTGTTTTAAGGCGATGTCTGTGGACCTAGTTTGCTCTTTTTTGTTCTTTGTTAAAGGGTTTCGGGGCCCCTTCAAAACCTGATTTAACCTCTAATCTAAAACCTTTGTATGTGCATGTAGATAATGATAAATTGGTCAATAACTTGGAGTGAGTTGATGGCTTGCTCAATTCCCATGTTTGGGTATCCCAATAACTCAATCTAATTTTTAATCCATCATTTTCCACCCCTACCTAATGGATCATGACCTATGAATAACTTGGATTGGACTAATGGTGTGTCCATCCCTCTCATGTAGGTGTCTCAATAACTCAAGTAGATTATGAATCCATCATTACCAACCTATGTATAGTAGAGGCATATAAAACTAAAACTATGTGATGTAATTATATATGTGTAACTATAATTAGAACTATATATGTTAGCTCTATGACTACTTGGGAATTCTATAATGTAAAAGGGCTCTGGGCCATTCAAAAATATTAGGCAAATTCAGATCACTCGAGAATACTAACCACTACAAATGGAGTAAGGCATCAATCTAGTGTGTAATTTAGAACATGGTGTCTAGTTCCTATAATGTAGAGAATGGCATGGAGTTTTTCATTCCATCTTATCAATTGATGAATAAGTGATCATATGGAAATAATGTGTCATGCACATGTCCCCAAATCTAATATATGAGTATATAGATTCTAGATTGAGTTGTAATAATCTACATCTGAGTATCTAAAATTGAAATGGGAATGATCATACCATGTATGATACCCCTAATTTGAGCAAACTAGTATGAATCTATGCTAAACTAAGCCAAAAATAGTAATATATAACTAAACTTGTATAAAACTAGTAATATATAACTAAACTTGTAAAAAACTTGGACTGTACCTATTGTACTTTTCTAGACAATCTAAAATTTCTTGAAATTGAGGCTACTCGATAGTAGTGCCATATCTTAGACAGTAGCATTGGTGGTGTTAGTGTCCCACTTTGGGCACTAGTGTCCAACTATATTTTATTTTTGTGAAACTAAAACTAGTCTCTGTGTGACTATTTCCCATTGTATTTTCTTAAAATTAATTTCTTTATTTTATGCATGTATGCTAATAACTATACTCTAAGTGCATTTAGATAGTTTGATTTATGTGATAAACCTTTGTGAATTCCCCCTCTTTTAAGGGTAATTGTTGAATCTATGCAAAAAATGTCCTCAAAAGAAAAATATCTGCAAGATGTTTATTTGCTAGAGTATATATGATATTTGTGTAATAAACCAATATAATTTGCATACATAACATCAAAATGTAAGATATTTTGAGCATAATTTTGTAGTGTGTGATGTATGTTAGATCTAAGATTAACAAGGCTATCAAAATATATATAAAAATGTATATGAACAATAAATCTGAGTAAGAATTAAGTAGTTACCTAGTAGGATGGGATATGATGTCCATCATAACACCCAAGTAGGAAGGGGAAATAATGAGGTCCCTCATGTCATCTAAAACTGGAGTGTGTAACAAGCAAGATACAAGTGTTATGGCCATGATGCATACAATAAATCATAGATACAACACACATGAGTCATGCAAAGTAGGCCAAGGGACCACAATACAAGGGACATAGGCACATGTCAGTAAATTTGAGAAAGTAAGACATACAAGGACTTGTTCAAATGTCCAAATATGCAAACAACAAGCAAGTTGGATTAGAGCCACATGAAAAAACATGTTCAAATGTATGTATACACAATCAGGAAGGTACACACAAGGATATGGACATATTTTCAAAGCTATATTTAATGAAAATAAGTGGTGTAGATCCATAGAGCAATGTCATATTAAAATTCCCTTGAATATAATAAGCATAGAGACACAATGAAGTCTAATTTATGAAATCTAGAAATGAAAGTATAGATGAACATGTGGTACAAATCTGTATAAGAGCAAATATGTATATAAGTTGAGTCTAGACTCATAGTAGTTGGTAATGAATCTGAATAGTGTAGGATGATCAATATTAATATATAATAATGCTAAATATGTTATGTAGAGTCTAGAAAGATTTAGCATGACAATCTAAACTATGTATAGGATTCCCCCAAATGGGTGAATGTATTAAATGAACAACCCATGTATCTATGTATATTCCCCTAGTAGGTAGATAGTACAAAATCTAGATTTGTGTAATGGACATAGGTATTATAGTAATTTTTAAACACTTGACGAGGACAAATGAAACATGTATATGTGATAAAAACTGACTATACTAAAATAACTAGCATATGTTGTGCCTAATACAAGTATAAGAAGTGTAAACATGGCAATGCATGTAATCTATAATTTGTATTTTCTGAGTAAATATTTAATTTTTTTTATTTTCTAGATATAATCAATGTAAAAGTAACATGAAAATGAAACTATATATAAGGACTAAGAAATAAGGAAACTATGTACAAGAAAAAAGGAACATACTAATTGATGAGTCTCATAGGAGACTCACTATCAATGTGGCCTATGTCAAATAAAGGAATAGTAATCATGTGTGCTATGTGAAAAGGTAACTAAGGTCCCATAACCTCTTGTATTAAATTATAGATAGCTATCACTACATATGAAGTGGTGTTAGGAATCTATGAAACTGACTAGGGTATCTTGTAAACTGTAGAGGTCTTAAGGACACATCTGGTACAATATGTTGTAGTTGGAATGGGTGCACTATGCTAAGAACCCTAAGATCTCAATAACATTGATCTTAGAAGTAAAGGGTTAAAGGGAGACCCTATAGAATTTGTAACATATCTTTGACATATGGGTTTCTCTAATAAGGGTCTCCATGGGATAGTATGCATACATGGTAAAACTATAAGAGTAGACCTCACCTGCACTTGTGGTTCAGTTGAACTCTATGGTGTATTAATGGGAACTGTGCTCAAAACTATAACAGGTAGTTGTGGTGTGACTTCTTGTGGGATAGGTAAAGGATACTCATATGAAATACCCCCAACTATGACCACCTAATTAGCATGTATGTACTTAACACATATATGCTTGGTAGATGGAATGGCTCATATTAGTTGTATCCATGGCATACCAATAACATGTCAAATGTGTCTACACTAAGTATTATTAATAATCTAGTGGCCACATGTTTTGGTCCAACCTAGAGTAGAAGTACAATCTCCCTAATGGAGCTATGAGCATGACCACTAAAACCATGAATAATCATGTCCATAGCATAAATTTCTTGCTCTAAATAACCTAAATGTTATATAAGTGTGATAGTACACATGTTAATAATTGACCCATTATAAACCATAACACTCTGAATAAGATGATGATCAATATAGGCTCGTATAGAGAGTGTATATAAATATGAATCATCATCAACAATCTCCTACTCTGAGAAAGTGATGAGTGGCCTAGTTGGTACTGTAGTATAATACACACTAATGATATTATGTAGGCGATATGTGTCCTCTATTGTAATGTGATATGATGTTGATGGTGGATGTGCCTGATAGGTATTGTGAACACCTAAAGTGTCACCTATCTCATTAGTTGTATGTTTTGGAAATGAATCTAAAAATATTTTCAATACCTTAGCTTCTATTTGTTTAACTTTGGGTGCCTCTATGGGTGTGACCACATCAATGATGTTGGCCTCTATTAAATCTTGTATCTTATATTTCAAACTAATGCATTTATTTATAGTATGGCTTGGTGCCCTGTGATAGTCCCAAAATACATTGGAATCATAGTTCTTTGGAAGAGGTCATGTTGTATAAACCTCTTTAATAGGAGGGAGAAATATGACATTATATTACAAGATTTACTATAAAACACATAACGGTAATTTTGTAAGGTTGGTGAAAACTCTCTATAAAGGAGCCAATAAAACTAGGTGAGGAGGTGGATCTAACTGTGGCCTTTGGATCACTCTTGTTATCAGTGGCCCTTACTTTATATGGAGGATTATTACAACTCTTAGTAGTTGAATATAATCCACTTGTATATTTTAATTTTCCCATAGAGATAAACTTGAATTCCCTTTCTTTCACTATGTGGCATAAATCTATGAATGTTGGAAACTTCTTGAACAAGATAGCTTTATGCAATATTGGTAGTAAACTATGTTTGAATATGTTTTGGAGCTCTTTATCTATTATGGGGTTATTCATCTTTGCCAATATAGTTTTATATTGCAAGACTTATTATGTAATAGGCTCATTACATTTTTGCTTTAGTAGTGCCACTTGAGAATATGAGATCTTATCATTGATGTTAATTAAAAAGTGTGCAAAAAACATATCTGCTAGTGGATTAAATGTGGTGATAGACTAATTTGAAAGATCATAGAACCACTATAAAGCATAGTCATTTAGACTTCATAGGAACAATTTATTAAAGAGCCAATCATTGTACATGTAGTCCAAACATGTTATGTAGAAATCTCATAAATGGTGCTCTAGGTCATCCTTAACAACATACAAAGTAAGCTTAGGTGCCATGAATCTCTATGGCAAAAGAGTTACCACTATGTGATGTGCCAAAGGTGTATGTAAAATAACATTAGAATCCAAGGCATGTGATGGCCTAACAACTCCCTACTCAAGATGTAACATCATAACCTGTAGATAATGAATATCATGCATAAAAAATTGTACATCTAGAGAGGAGGAACTATCCATAGGAGGTGTTTTTATTATTGGATTTTGTCAAGTTAAAACAGGTTCTTGTACAACCTGAGTTGTCCCCAAAGTAGGTGTAATATTATTGTTATTTGGGTGTGTATAAGATTGACCATTCTTTGATTTTTTCTTTATTTCCCTTATGTCTCATATAATCTATGCATGATCATAGGGTTGTTCCTGAGGTCTATACTTAAATTTTGTAAAATCTCATCCTTATTGACTATAATATTTTCATTGTTAAGTGGGGTGAAAGTGTCCTGATTCCCATCTTTTGGATCCAATATTTTATTTATATTCTTCAGATGCATTATCATTTAAAGTCCACATAATTAGGGTGTGAAGGATCAATGAATGGGGGTTGAAATTGGTCCTTTTTCCATGGTATAAGCTTGAGTAGAAGGAATATAGGTATGCTCAATAAAATTTCCACTTAGCCTAGCACTTCTTATTAAGGGAAGAGAGATAACCTTTTTAGATGGAATATAGTAAACAAAGTGAAATAGGGATGTTAAAATAGAATGTTTGAAATATAAAGAGCTTGACATAGCCAATGAAAATAGGAAAAATAATGATACAAACCTTAGTAACATCTAGGGTTAGGGTTTTATTAGTATTCAAAGTTGGGTTCACCAAATGATTTAACTTTTTAGGGTTATAGATTTTCAATCGTAGGTTGTTAAAGGGTCTAAGTATAGTAAATTAGGATAGAAATATGCGATAAATAAATCCACTAATTTGTAAAAGGAATTGACCTATTTTGACCTTTCTAAAAATAGTAATAAAAGATGTAAACAAGTACTTAGCTAGAAATTGACTAAGAGGAGAGATCTAAAGGTTGAAAACTAGAATACGAGTTGATCTAAGTGTTGTGAATAAGATATAGGTGTCAAAACCCTTATTGGATAGTAGCACCCTAATTGGATAGTAGTGTCAATTGTGTTAGTGTCATTTTTTTGTTAGTGTCCTTTGTGTAGGAATTTTTTGAGCTTCTAGGTGTACCTATGTCTAAGTCTGCCAAACCTATTCCTATGTGCACAAGTTCAAATTCCCTATCGATGACCTATTTTGATTAATTTTGTATGCAAAACCCTAAACCTCCATGTTATTATGACATCTAATTGGCATGAGTAGTAAAGTGTGTTGTTATTGGGGTAGGCTAGACATCCTCAACACCCCGTTGTGATGATATTTGCCTATATACCAACACTTTGAGGAGGGATTAAGCCAAATTCAGCTCTCCCCACATAAGTGTTGGTGAAAGTGCAATTGAAACTAGTATGAATGTTAGTTTGAGTGCTTTGAGTGTACTTGAGACTAAAAATATAAGTAATTTGAGCTTAATAATGTTATAAATGGATGTTATGAAAAATTAGGGAAAAATAGGGATTTATAACCTTGATTGTGAATAACTTGTTTTGATTTTATTTGTGTTATTTACATTTGATTTCCATTTAGTCGATAAAGGGATAAAATTCATGTATATATAATGTTCTAGTGATTCTATGGGTCCTAAAAGAGTTCTAGGATGACCCTAGGTATTTTTTAATTTGAAAATATATCCATTGGTAATAAAAGGTAGGAAAAGGGTAATATCACCCAAACTAGGACACTAGTGTCATTGGCACTACTATCCAAATTATGGTGCTAGTGTCTAGGTGGTAGAATTTGAGTCAGTAGGGGTCAAAATGTTGAAGTGAATGTCTAAAAATAATTCATGGATGTTTAGATATGTATGTGGCATGCATGAAGGTTGGATAAGTGTCTAAATAAGATCTAAGATAGGTATAGGGCTAAGTTATGGATGGGTGGTCTCAAGTAATACTCTTAGCACTCAAGTGTCATTTTTTGATGATTACAACTTTTTATCTCTAGAATATGAACATAATAAATTTAGTATATGTTTTATCTAAGTTTCATAAAAAAATTGGCCTACCCTAGAGATAGTCTACCATCTTTGTGCCCTAGGCTAATTCTACCCCTTTAACCTAGATTTCCCATACCTAGATTTAAGGGTTAAACCTAATTAAATGGATATTTTGTCACTCAATATTACACCTTAGAGATGGTTTTTAAAGCCTAATCTATATTAGAGGTGAAGCACTGGATATATATCCACTATAATACCATACAATTGTGCTATGAAACATGATTCACAAGACTAGTCTCATCATCCTAGATTGCTCTAACATAAGTATTTCAAACATGGAGGTGATATGCATTGCACTACTCAAGGTAAGTGAACATGAGATCAGATTATAGACACTAATGTTACTCTTTACACTTATATATATACAAATTAACTTGAATACACTTCATGTGACCTTTTAGAGGGAAAACTATTTGCATCGAATATGGAAGAGTAAAGAAAAGGCAAGGATATATACTTATCACTAGACACTTCACTATGCACCAATTCACACACTAAGAAAAAAAGATTTTGAACTCAAAAAAAAATTATAAATATTTATTTAAAAGGCAAATATATTATTCAAACCAATATGGCTTCACTATACTAGGTGTGGATTCCCTTATAAAAGCCAAAATGATTGCATTTATAGATCATGTGAGAGGAGAGAAAAGAAAAGAAGTGGAAAGTTCATAAATACAAGTGTTAAACTATGAGAAATAGTTACATTGTATTATAATTAAGTGTTAAAATATGTTTTGAAGTTGTCATGGACAAGTTTCCACTAGAATTTCATCATTCTCCTTCAAGTTAGCGAAGAGACCTCAAATAGCCTTCTTAAAATCTGCCTTCATGATGAAGCATCACTTGACCTCTTGAAATTGAACTAATAAGTCTTGAAACATATGAATTATCTTAGGGAGGTTGGAAAAAATATGTTATATTCATCATATTCCTCCCTAACTAATAGCCTTCTTCTTGACACTTGTGTTCGCTATCTGTAGTCTCCTACTAGCCCTTCTAGGCTTGTCTTCACATTTATCATCAAGGTGACTATCAAATACTCAAGAAGATATGTTTTAGAGATGTTATTAAACTTTTATATATCCAATTTATCTTTTAATCCATGATTCATACCTTTAAAATATCCAAAAATGGAACTTTCATCTTCTCACTTGGCAAAAATTTCTCATTTTCATTATCTATCCAAGGTTGCCTGTAGTGAACTATGTAATAGAGGTATTTATATGCTTATATGTGGTGATAAATGAGTATATGGAGTTATAATAATTCCCTAAATACCTCTCCAAATGTATTTCAGCCACCAATTCTCCTATTCACTTGTAAAACACAACAAAACCTACAAGAAACTCAGATTTTTCCATCGGGTTCTTGATAGGGTTTTGGGAGGGTTTTAGGAAGTTTTGATTCTTAGTGATGATTCATAAAACCTAAACATCCAACCTATAAAAAATTTCCATAAATTTTTATTTCATGACCCTCCTCAACTACCCCTATATCCTTTAGGTACCATGAAATGTGTCAGTATAGGTATGAGCATTTGAAAATGGTCTCTCGAGTTTTCTCTTGTATTCTGAGTACCCCTAAGATGGTTTTATGTAAAATTGACCACTTTGTGCTATTCCTATAAAAAATAATGGTTATTTGAGACTCTATACCTTCCCCTAAATCTTATCAAATGGCTTAGAATCATATCATGATCTTTATAATTGAGTTAGGCACCCTAAGTGCTTAGGTCTAGTTTTAGGCCCAATAGACCTAACTTTGTTTCTATGCCTATGACCACCTATGCACATTTCCAATATATACATATGCTTCCTAATACTCCTTCATACTTAGATAAATCTCTCAAATCATCTTTTAGTGCCTCTTTATTCTCCATTTCCTCCATTATTCATTATCACACCAAGCCTACAGTTATCTTACTCTTGGAGTGCCCTCTATCTGAGATAAAATAGAGGTCATCTCCCTTATTTGCTTGTCTAGACTGAGGCTATGGGGGGATATAATAGGTCATTATGATGTTATATATAAAATATCATGGCTATATTATTCCTTTATATTCTTCCACAAATCCCTTAAGATTGGCTTATAGAGTTGATGACTGTGTGCAGGATTTGTATGTAGAGGTGGGCTTGACTGTAGGTTGAGGTTTTAGTTCAACCTCTATGTTTCATATATTTTAGAATCACATTAAGATGAGATATATCACTATGATACTACATTAAACATGGATATTCATCCTATATATATGTATGTTAGCCAAACCTTTCATTAGCATAAGCTAACCTATGATTATAGTAGATTATAGGCACTTATCTCAGGAAAATGGGATTCCTATAGGTGTTCACTAGGGCCTAAGTATTGTCTCTCTCTTTCTCTTGGTTCCATCCTAAAGATCATTATGTCATTTCCAAATCTAATGAAAAATTATACATACAAACCATGATTTCAACCTCTTGTGTCTAACCTTAACACTCTATGGGTCTACAGTCAGACTATAGATGCTTCATTGAGGATATGAGACCTTCCTGTAGGTGATGACCTATGTCAAATCATTGTACATCAAATCATTTGACTACTCCTAAGGTCATAGTTTCATCTTTCACTTAAATGAGGCCACTTTATCTTGAGTCATACAACCATTATTTCATTGTTGTGTTGTAAGACCATTTTATCTTTAAGAGTACTACAACTTACTAAAATTCTATAGTGAAAACTTGCTTGAAATGGAAGATTATTTATGTTATCCTCTCATGACCAAACAACCACCTTATTATGTCAAGACCTTATCTATAGTATTGGGATACAACATGAGAACCATTAGGCCTACCTAAACCTCAAGATAATTCACCATGGGATGACATAATATATGAGCAAAACTTGATTCATATAAGTTAAGGTAAATGATCTCAATGAAACCTTTATAAACCTTAGAACATAAACTAGGTCTGTTTGTAATGTAATGGCTTCAATATCATCATAATGATGATTTATATGTTCTCATACCTTATTGAAGGTTTCAAATGAGGTCAAACACCTTCATTTCAAAACTCCTCTATCTCATATGGATTGACTTTGCATCACTTTTGAAAATTGCCTATAGGTCTGCATGATATAAGACTATGTATGTGGAATTGGTTCTCACAACCAATCTCTAACTCTTTGAATAGCTTAGTATTATTGTTTCCAATTTGAGAGTATATTTAAACCCTCAAACCTCTTTTCTTCATCAACATGACTAATCAAGTTTTATCTCCACTTCACTAGATATAGTCACAAGGTTTCCTGACTGTGTGAAATTTTGATTGTGTTTTAGACCTTTCACTACATCAATGCTACTATTGAGATTAAAACTCAAAAATAAAAATTGATCATCATAATTATGAGATGTTTGAGATAAAAATTCATTTCCTTTGACCTAAAACCATCTACATGAGGGTGAAACTCTATGACTGATGAAACACTATCTACAGACTTCCATGGTGTCTTCTATGAACAAAATGAGATAGTCATGCCTATTAGTTCACACCCATACATGCAAAAAAGACTAAAAATCTTGTGATAAGGATTTTCATACTCTTCAATAACATTTACAACACTTGTCTTATTCAGATCAATGCAAATAGAGAAGGAAAATTAAGGTGTTGGGGATGTTCAGGCAAAAAAGAGTCATTAACCTTCTTAGCAATGGTTCATGAGGCACAGACCACCAAACTCAGAAATATGACCATCAAATTTTATTGAAAAAATAATAATATCACCCACCAAAATAATTTTTTCTAACTCACTTCCTCTTGTCTATACCAAGTTTAAATTAGTTGACCTATTTGACCTTATTTAGGAGAGAGATGGGAAAGAGAGGTTAGTTTTTGATAATTTTGGATCTATCAAAGCTGCCTAATCATGGAAGTGAATTAAAGGGACTTAAACAAAGACTTTTTAAATTTTTCCATGTGCCATAACTATTATACAAGCTATATAACTACCTAAAACTACCAGATCTTCTTGAATGGATGTTGCACCTATAATTTGTCATTTTCACCATAGTTCTTTTGACATATTCTAAACATGTGGGATGTTGAATATTATCTTGAAATACTTTTTGTCATATTAAAACCATACCACTTGATTAAATGAACCAAAAAGTGTCCTAAGATGACATAATACCAACTATACAAATATGACAAGAGATAAACCACATTATATGACCTCATTAATGACCATGGTACACATTTTCTAGTCCTAGGAGACCCTATGAAAGTTTTAAATATATAGGGCTTGACCTAATTTGACTTGGGGTCAAATTAGTCAATATTTTAGTGATTTCCTAAGGGTGGAATGCTAGCTATGCCAAAGACCAGTAGCCTTATCCTATCCATTGGGCTAGGAGTCACTTATACATTGTACTTGACACTAAAATGCCTTTGAAAGATCAACAAACCATACCAAACAATAGGAAACAAACACACAAGATAAGACATTAAATCAAACACACTTGTGTTCTAAAGAACACTTAGGGAAAACAAACACAACATAATCAAAGCACACCTATCCTAGTATGTACTAGACCTCAAATGTTAGAGGTGAAGAACACTTCACCATTTCTTTAACTAAGGTCAAAGATAGTGCCTCTTGTATCATTTTTGCTCTATGAAATCAATGCACCATGTGAAGCATAATTATCAATAAACACTTGCTTATATAGATATTAAAATGACATATCATATTTAGACCTTTTTCCAATTGAAAGTGTGTCACTTGGACCCTTCAAGAACATTCCATCGATCCTTCCAAGAGTCTTGTTTGGCCTTGCAGCTTGCTTGACATTTATCATGTCCAATTGGCACTCCTAAAACTAAATATTAAGAGTCATCAAAGCTACCTTAACTTTACCTTCTTCTAGAACATGATGCACTTGATGCCTAAAAACATCAATCTTGTCCTCTTACTAATCTAATAGGTCTGAAGGTGATTCAATATTAGACCGAGGTTGAGAATTCTACTCAAACACTTGAATTTTTGCTTTGGATTCATTAGAATCTATGACTATATCCTTCTTGTCAATGATTAAACACTCACTATCATGCTTATTAGGACATTCCCCTTCATGATTAGGAGATTCATCAACAACCGTACTATCAGATTCAAACTTTTTAGGAAGGGAAGTTCGCCAAACTAACTGTTCAAACTATTAAACTATGGCATGGAACCTTTTCCATAGATCATCTTCTTCCTCATGGCTATCACCTTCATGGACTCCTCCATCTTGTATAGGTAGAATGGAATTATCTTCATGATTATCCTAATCTACCATAATTTAAAGAACATCATCATCATGTATATGAATAAGGTAATTACCCTCAATAGCTTGTAGAAAAGAATTATCAATGCTTACCTCAGATTATCCATCACCTTCCTCATGGATGATGTACATGCCAAGGTTAGTTTATTCAATGAAAGTGTATGTATCATGTCCATAAGTTTAAGCATCATACTCATCTAGGAAAATTTTAGAGATACCTTCAAGTTTTCAAGCTTCTCCATCCTCCATAGCATACTCATCTTGATCATTGATTATACAATTGAGATTAGAGCTTGCTTCCACATATGGATCAATATGAAACTTAGCCAATATTTATGTCCTAATAGTCACCTTTCATACATACCTTATCTTGAAGGATAAAAATTACCAATCAGCTGAGAGATAGCCTCCTATCTTTGTGGTGAAATCCCTTACTAGGCAAATAGCAAAGTGAGCAAACAGATCAATTACCACTATATCTTGAAGGATAGGAAAGTTTGGACAATCATGCAAGAAAAATCTCAAACCTTTGATGATCCCCATTTACTTACATGGTATCCCATCAAGTTGTATCAATCCCTTGTTATATGTTTCATATCTCAAACCCAATTCATTTGCCACAAGCTTGGACATGACTGAAGTATTAGCCCCACTATCCACAATGCAATTATGAACAAGCTTGTCTCCCACAATGGGAGTGAGGTGTAAGGTTTGGGGATTTCCAAATTTCGAAGAGGGTTAAACAATGTTAATGGGATAATTAGTGAGGGAAACATTACCATGTCTTAATGGTTGAAGGATGATTTGGATTTCGGATAGATGCTCCTGAAGAAGTTCCTTTTGACTAGGCATGTGAAGAACTTCCCAAAGAGAGATACTAGTTTTATCATTCTTCAAAGAATCAACAATGTTAAAATAAGGTAAATTTACCTTTTATTTTATTCTTGAAGGCAAATAAGTTCCTTGAGGTTGATGTATTAGAGAAAATTGGGTCACTTTTCCCACATTATAATTTTGGAGAGGTGCAGAAGTTATATGGATTGTCACACTTACACTCACACCTTGTTGCCTTGTAATAGGATTACTTAGACTTGTGTCAACACCTTGAACATGTCCAAAATCATTATTTTTTGATCTAGTATTAGCTACAACATAGGTACCTTGGTTTATAACAAATGTGTCTTCCACTTGAGAGTTTATCAAGCTCACTCCTTGGGGATGTCATCCTTCATTTGTTTCTACTTGCATGTAATTCTCATCTTCTATTTTCAATTGAGGAGTAGGCACTCCTTGGGCTACCAAATAGTTTTCCCCACCTTCATTGATATCTATATATTTTTCTTACTACCATTCTTCTCCTTGGACCAAGTTACTATGGATTGGAACCATAAATCTTGTGTTGGAAGTAGAAGTTGGGTTATATGCATTGGGTGGCCTATTGAAGTTAGGTTGGCCTTTCCCTCTCCCTTGACCATATTGTTGAGGTGGGAACCTATTTTATTGCAGAGGATAGGGATAGGTATTTTGGTTAACTCCATATTGTAGATTTAGCTACCTAACTTGAGCTTCTAAGGACTTAAATTTTGCATTCAAAGTAATGGCATCTTTTGATATCTTTAAGGTAGCTTTAGACTTGGTATCTACATTTGGGATTGGAGAAACACTTGGAGTATCAATAGACATATTGGGAAAAAGAGGCATGGAGACTTTTGGATGGATTTTACTAGTTGTATTAAGCCATTATTAGCTCTAATGGCTAGGTCATAGGCTTCAAGTAAGATGTAACCACACATGGACTATAACATGATGGTTATGTCAGATCTAATAGCCTTTAGATATGTAGGGAAAATAAAGCTTTAAGGAGGTCTCATGGGAGGAGGTAGCCTAAACCAAGTTATTTGAAACATCTCATTGAATTCATGCATAGTCTCCTTAGGACCTCTTTGAATCACATTAAGCTAATGAATAAGTGATGTGTGATCACTTTTGTCCACAAACCTTTGGGTCAACAATTCTTAAAACTCATCCCAGGTGGTGATACATCCTCCTAGTAATGTCTTATACCAGTCAAGGGATTTCCCCCTCAGAGACATGGAAAGTAACCTAATTTCAATGTTAACTTTAGTGACATTAGGAAAGCTTAAAAACCTATAGATGTCCCTAATATGCTCACTTAGAGTGACATGACCTTCCCCATTAAAAGTGGGAACACTCTTGGTAGCATTAAGAGGTATATCATTCTATGCATTGAGATGTATGAAATTTTTAGTGTTAAAGGTTGGGAAGGCACGCTGCCTAAACATGTTGTCCTCAATTTCCTCTTCACTCTCTTGATATTTTTGGATTAAAAAGTCCTCTTTCTCTTCAAATGTCAAGATATGTAGAGGATGTTAAAATTCAAGAGGAATTTCAAGTTAAGGGAGTGGATCTATAGGGTAGTTTCCTCTACTAGTAGTTGACCTAGTAAGGACCATTAAGTATGACAAATGAAATGGTAAAACTTGGTCTACAACCATATATTACCTTGAATGGATTTTCCAAATGTTGATTAGAATACCATATGCAGCTATGATGTTATCAAGACCAACATTCACCTTGCCAAGATATACTTGAGACAATAGTCCCATCAAGCATGCCAAAATTATTATCACTCAATCTTGTACCCTAGAGATGTTTGTTCAAGCCTACTCTAGATTTATTGAAACATTATATGACCTATAAGCTTTTGGTTTTCTTATAATAGAGGTAAACCTCTAGGTTTAAGGGCTAGCTCCCTAGATTAGACTTTGGTTGCTTATCACCTACACCACTTGCTTGGATGAAAAGGGATAAAAACAACATGAAAATAATCTATGCTAATGAGGTGACACACTCTATATATCTCCACTTTATTACCATACACTTTCATTATGAAACATGACTCATAATACAAGTCTCATCATCGTAGATTGCTCTAACATAAGTATTTCAAACATGGAGGTGATATGCATTGCACTACTCAAGGTGAGTGAAAATGAGGCTAGATTGTTGACACTAATGCTACTATTTACATGTAGATATATAAAAATGAACTTGAATACACTTCATGTGACTTGTTATAGGGAAAACTACTTGCATCAAACATGGAAGAGTAAAGAAAAGGCAAGGATAGATACTTATCACTAGACACTTCACTATGTACCACTTCACACACTTAGACAAGAAGATTTTGAACTCAAAACTAGATTGTAAATATTTATTTTAAAGTAAAATATAATATTAAAACCATTAGGTATTCACCATACCATGTGTGGATTCCATTATAAAATCCAAAATGGCTTGCATTTATAAAGCATGTGAGAGGAGAGAGAAGAAAGGAAGTGGAAAGGTCACAAAGTGTCAAACTATGAGAAATACTTAAATTATAGGATAATTAAGTGTGAAAAGAGGTCTAAAATTTTTCATGTACAAGTGTCCACTATAAGTTCATCATTTTCATTCAAGTTGGTGTAGAGACCTTAAATAGCCTTCCTGAAAATTGCCTCCATGATGAAGCATCACTTGACCGTTTGAAATTAAACTAAGAAGAATTGAAACATATGAAATATATTATGGAGGTTGTAAACAAGATATGGTAGTCATAAGATACCTCCCTAACTGATAGCCTTCCTCTTGACACTTGTGTTCACTGTCTGTAGTTGCCTACTAGCCCTTTTAGGCTTGTCTTCACATTTGTCATCAAGGTGACTATCAAATTCTCAAGAAGATAAATTATAAACATGTTAGGACACCTTTTTATATCCCATTTTTCTTCTAAACCATGAGTTATACCTTAAAAAGATATAAAAATAGACCTTTCATCTTTTCACTTGGTAGTCACTTCTCATTTGCATTAGTTGTCCAAGGTTGCTTATAGTGAGCAGTATAGTAGAGGTTATTTTTATGATTATCTATGGCTATATATGAGTATAAGGAGTTATAATAAGTCCCTAAATACATACCCAAATGGATTTCATCCACTAGGTCTCCTATTCACCTACAAAACATAATAAAACGTGTCAGTAACTCAAATTTTAGCCTATTCATATAAGTGATGGTATGACAAAGGCTGATTTAATGGAGATTGGGAGAGTTTTAGCCATGTTTCAAACATTTTCATGGCCATTTTACCCCTCCTAAATTCATCTATAATGATATTTTCTCCATCAGGTTCTTGATAGGGTTTTGGGGGGGGTTTAGGAGGTTTTGCTTCTTAGTAATGATTCATAAAACATGGACATCCAACCTCTGAACCAATTCCATAAATTTCAATTTCATGAACCTCCTCAACTAGCCCTATATTTTTTAGGTACCAAGTAATGTGTCCATATAGGTATGATCATTTGAAAATGCCCTTTCAAGCTTTTTCTTATATTCTGAGTACCCTTAAAATGGTTTTAGGTCAAATTGGCCACTCTATGTTATTCTTATATAAAATAATGGTTATTGGAGACTCTATACCTTCCCCTAAAGCTTATAAAATGGCTTGTAGGGATATCATGGTCTTGATAATTGAGTTAGGCACATCGATTACTTAAGTCTAATTCTAGGCCTAATAGGCCTAACTATATTTTTATGCCTATGACCACCTCTGCAAATTTCCAATACTTTCATATATTTATTAACACTCCTTCATACTCAAATAAATATCTAAACTCATCCTTCAGTGCCTCTTTGTTCTCCCTTTCCTCTATTATTCATTCATACACCAATCCTACAGTCATCTTACTCCTATAGTGCCCTCTATCTGAGATAAAATAGATGGATCTCCTTTATTTGCTTGGCTAGACTAAGGCTATAGGCAGATAGAATAGGTCTTGATGATGTTATATAAAAAATATCATGGATATATTACTCATTTATAGTCCTCAAGACTAGATTATAGAGTTTATGACTATGTACAAAATTTGTATGCAGAGTTGGGCTTGACTGTAGGTTGAGGTTTTAGTTCAACCTCTATGTTTCTTATATCTAAGAATTACATGAGGATGAGATATATTAATATGAGGATACATTAAACATGGATATTTATCCTATATCTTTATATGTTAGCCAGACCTTCATTAACACAAGCTAACCTATGATTGTAGTAGATATAGGCACTTATCTCAAGAAAATGGGATTCTTATAGGTGTTCATTAGGGCCTAAGTATTGTCTCTCTCTTGGTTCCATCCTGAAGATCATTGGGTCATTTCTAAACTGAATGAACAACTAGACCTAAAGACCATGCTTTCAACCTCTTATCTCTAACCATAAACACTCTATGGGTCTATAGTCAGACTATAGATGCTTCATTGAGGATATGAGACCTTCTTGTAGGTGATGACTTGTGTCAAAGCACTCTACATCAACTCATTTAATTATTCTTAAGCTCGTAGTGTCATCTTTCACTCAAATGAGGCCACTTTGTCTTGAGTCATACAACAATTGTGTCATTTTTTCATTGTAAGAACATTTTGGCTTCAAGAGTATTGTAGCTTATTGAAATTATACAAAGAAAACTTACTTGAAATGGAAGCCTATTTACACTATCCTCTCATGACAAAACAACCACCTTATTATGTCAAGACCTTATCTTTAGGCTTGGGCTACAATATGAGAACCATTAGGCCTACCTAGACCTCAATACACTTCACCATAGGATGACCTATTTTATGAGAAAAACTTGATTTGAATAAGTTAAGGTAAATGATCTCAATTACAACTTTCCAAACCTGGGAACAAAGATCTAGGTCTATCTGTAATGTAATAGCTTCACTATTGTCACAATGATACTTTCTATATTATTAGACCTGATTGAAGGTTTTAAATGAGCTAAAAAACCTTAATTTCAACACTCATATATCTCATATGGTTTGACTTCATATCACTTTTGGAAACTGCCTGTAGGTTTGCACGATATAAGACTATGTATGTGGAATTAGTTCTCACAACCAATCTCTAACTCTTTGAATATCTTAGTCTTATAATTTCCAATTTTTGAGTCTCTTAATAACCTTGAAACCTCATTTCTTCATCAACATGATTGATCAAGATTTATCTCCACTTGATTATAGGTGACATTCATAGGGTTTATTGACTGTGTGCAATTATGACTGTATTTTAGACCTTTCAGTCCATCAATGCTACTATTGAGACTAAAAATTCAAAATAAAAATTTATCATCATGCTTATGAGAGGTTGGATAAAAAAATTCATCACCTTTGACTTAAAACCATCTACATGAGTGTGAAACTTTGTTGCTAATGAAACACTATTTGCAAACTTCCATGGTGTCTTCTATGAACAAAATGAGATAGTCTTGCCTATTAGTTCACATACGCATGTGAAAAAAAGACTAAAAAACTTGAGATAAGGATTTTAATACTCTTAAATAACATGTTAAACACTTGTATTTGTCATATCAATGTAAATAGAGAAAGAAAAATGAGGTGTTGGGGATGTGCAGGCAAAAAAAGTCACCAACCTTCTTAACAATGGTTCATGAGGCACAGACCACTAAACTCATAACTATGACATGAATTTGTAGTAGACATATATTAATATCACCCACCAAAATCATTTTCTCTAACTCACCTCCTCTTGTCCATAACAAGTTAAAATGGGTTGACTTATTTGACCTTATCTAGGAGAGCAATGTAAAAGAGAGGTTAGTTTTTGACAATTTTGGATCTATCAAAGCTACATGAGTATGGAAATGAACTAAGCGGACTTGAAGAGACACTTTTGAAGTCTTTCCATGTACCATAACTATTTTACAAGCTATATAACTGCCTAAAACCACCTGATCTTCTTGAATGGATGTTGTACCTACAATTTATCAATTTCACAACAGTTATTCTGACATATTATGACATGTGGGATGTTGAATATTCTCTTGAAACACTTGTTTCCCTATAAAAATTATACCACTTCATTAAATGACCCAAAAAATGGCCTAAGATGACATAAGACCAATTATACAAATATGACAAGAGATAAAACACATTTTATGACCTCATTAATGACCATGGTACACATTTTCTAATTCTAAGAGACCCTATGAAAGTTTGAACTATATATGGGATTGACCTAATTTGACTTGGGGTTAAATTAGTAAACAAGATCATCACTAGGTGGTTTGTAGCCAATGCTATGGTATTCCTTATATTCTTGAGAAATGATAGGCTCCACAATACCTTGTTCATGGATACCAAGACCTTTGCCCTTATAGTTCATAATTTTTCACATGATTTCCTTAGCTATAGGATAATTATTCTTTTGAAAATAGGTAATAAATACATCATTGTATAGCCATGAGTCATTTGAGCTCTCAATATATTCATCTAAAAGGAGTCCTCCTTTTACAAAAGAGGTTTTACCATATTGATGGTATATATGTGCTTTCCTAATTTGGTGGGGCACACCATGGTTATTGGGAGACATATGCAATTTGCCTAAATAAAAGGCATCCTAGATTTCATATTCTCACATACCCTTTTCAATGATTTTGAACTTGGATTTAGGGGATTGGGGTTTATATAATTGGTTTTTGGATGTGGATGTGGAAGATGAACTTTTGGAAGTGGATGGTAATTCATCTGGATGGATATAATTTTTAAGATTTGGTGATTTTATGGGTATATTTCCCTCATAATAATCTTTAGTAAGAGGTAGGTAATTTGATTTTTTGTATCACCCCTCCAATAATTTGTAGTATTGGAAAGGTTGGGGATCACCAAAAATGGTAATTTCCTAACCATAATGAGATAATTTAATGTATTGGTGGAGTATAGATGGTATGGCATGCATGGCATGGATCCATGGTCAACCAAGGATGGTGTTGTATGAAAGATTAATATCAATGACATGTAATAGGTTTTGGTGTGTGACAGGGTCTACCATAACTAGAAGATGTATTTTACCACTTGATTATCCTTTTGCATTATAATATATTTTTATGGTGATGGTATTAGACTCTAATGTTACTTATATATAACCTAAATGTTAAATCAAGGGTAAAGAACATATATTCAGACTGGACCCATTGTCTATAAGTACCCTATTTACTTTATATTTTGAGATTATGGCCTTGATGTATAAGGGTAAATTATAAGATGGACCATGGGGGAGATGTCATTTTTATCAAACGTGACTTGTTGGCTCGAGGAAAAGTGTCCTACAAGGGCATGTAAGTTGGATGAATCGATGTATTTTAGGACTCTTGACTCCTGTAAGGATTTATATAAGATATCTTTGTAACCAATAGATGTTTTGAGTATCCCAAAATGGATATTTAGTTGGTGTCTTCTAAAGTTGATCTATGATATCATATTTTCCTTTGGAAGTGGATAGAGGAGGCCTTGGGATAGTGATTTTTGCACACCTAGGGGTGATTGTGCAATATTAAGATTTGATTTTGGTGGTATTTATGTGATTGTCCATATGTTAGACATGACTAATGATAGTGTCAACTAGATGGGTGGACTTTTTGGAGTTGATATTGTTGGTTTGATTTTTGGTTTTGACCTGGATTCATTTTTGAATGAGGTTGGTCACATTTTTAAAAAGGATCTTGGTATATCCCTAAATTTTGAATTTTGGATGCATATGCATTTATTTCTATCTCTGTGTCCACGCAATCAATTATATCTTAGATATAGTTATTTATTTTCATATATTGATTAGTGGAGTAACCTTTAACTTTGAGGTATTCACAATATTCATATTCCTTATACTAGGTTGGTTTGGGTATTTTTCATCAAATGCTTTGGTCTGTGGAAACACTATCATGTTTTTAGCCATTATCTTATGGAACACAAATTCAAAGGATTATGTTAAAGGAGTATAAGTTTTATGTTTGTATTTTTGATTTGGTTAAGCCATAGGTATGGTGATGTTTGGGGTATTTTGAACTTTTTGGACATGTTTGGCATCTACTACCCCATCACCTATGATATTTTTATTCTTGATAAATAATTTAGGTTTATCATCTTATGTTTGTCCTTAATTATCCTTATGGTATATTTTGATAAGTCCTTTGATTATAAGTTCTCATTTAATTTAAACTCTATTTTCAATGATTTCATCAAAGGAGTTCAAGCAATGGACTTGGAGGTGGAAGTTCATCTCTATATTGAGATTGATGGTAAATATGGTAATGAGTTGTTTCTCAAGAATTATCCAAGGAATCCTACTAGATAAGCCATGCCATATTTATAATAAAGAGGAGAAACTTTCTTCATTATTTTGCTTGTCATTGTACAAGTCTATCATAATGATTTTGTGTTCTATGTTATATGATAAAGGTTTTATAAACCTATCGAAGAGATATGCAAAAGTGGCAATAGTCCCTTTTGGTAGATGTATAAACCACTCTAAATCTTAGCCACCTAAACTTCTTGTAAAAGGCTAAGTAAATAATTATCATTATAGGCAACCTCTTGGAAATACATATAGAATTCATTGATGTGTTCTCTAAGGTCACCCTTCCCTTTGTATTTATCAAACTTTATAGGTCCAAAATGAGAAGGAAAAGGTAATCTCATCATGTTTACATCAAAATATTATGGACACATTTATTCAAACCTATAACTTTTACATTAGGTGTGATTCCCATCTTGCAATCCTTGGATAATGTCTTTCATAAGTTTTCATTTATGGATAAATAATATGGCCTTGAATGGTGAGGATGATGGTTGATTTTGATTTTATTTGGGCAACCCAAGGGCTTGATTTTTTGATTTGTTGTTGTATTTAGGATTTTAAGGGTTTATAATGGAAGGATTTATATAAAATTGAAAATCAACCAACTCTTCAGTCTATCTTTGGATGTGTTCAGACACAACAAGGTGTTGGTCTTATTAGGCTTGATTATCTAGGACTGATTTTCCCTTGCTATGTGGACATGGGAAACATTCTGAGGGTTCTCATTGGAGGACTCTAAATTAGTGTTATTCCTACCAATGAATCTACTTGATGTATTTTGATCATGATTGGGAGGGATTTCGTTCCTCCTAATGTGATACAAATTCTTGGGATTAAAGTCAGGAGGTAATTGTTAGCCAAATTGGCTACCATGATTTATAATATTTCAAAACTTGTTAAATGGGCCTTTTTTAACTTTGTTGATAGCCTTTGTTGGTCTTGTATTGATGTCATAGCTTGTCCTATAGTGGTGTCTTAGGGTGTTCCAAGATTATTATGTAAAGTCTAGTCAAAGAGTGAATCAAATCACCTAGGATTATCATCAAGTCACTCAACATGGTCATTTATGAAGTCTTTGTGAGAATTTAGTAAAGATTAAGGTAAATTTAGATATATTAAGGTAAAGATGGTTTATGGTCCTATGTTTGTTTCTAGCTTTTCCTTGTGCAAGTCTTCATTGCCAAGAATCATGAAGTTCTAGGTCAGTCCACATACAGTTTGTTAAGGTGGAGTGGTCATGATTCAAGGCATTAAATATGGTATTAGTTCTTATAGGTCTAAAATTTAAATGCTATAACAATCCCAAGATCATTTCACATCTCTCCAATGTACCACAAGGCTTACCAAGTTAATTCAAGGTAAAATTTGGTGATTTTTAAGTGTAAGAGACATTTTTTAAGCATATAGAAAGGTCTTAAATGTGGGAGGTGGCAATAAATGGTTAGATAATGTTAGCTTTGATAGATATAATGCATGTTTTAGATCTCCTACTTTCCCAAGGGGTAGTTTCAAGAGGATTCATGAACTTGAGAAGCAGATGAGAGATCATTGTAATAGTTTTGAAGAATAGGAAGTTTCCTCCTACCTTACTCAGGTCAAATACATGCTCATTAATGTGTTACAAGGCCAAAAAAGAAAGAAACCTTTCCCATTTCTACATTGGGTTCTTGGTAGCCAAATTAAGGTGAAATAGTTTTGCATTGGTTCATGAAGGAGAGAGAGAATTGGAACCAAATATATTATTAAAATAAGGGGACCCTAATGGCATTCAAAATTATGGCATTGGTTCAGAGATTGAAAGCATATCCTTTATGAACAATCATTAAGAGTGTTTGCAGCTCCTTAAACCCTTATAAACCCCCATAAGCATGATTTTCCATCGTTTGAGTACATGTTAAAGTTTAGGGATAAAAATGACAAGTTAAGTGAGATCTTAAAAGTTCTAAAAAATCCTCCCATGTCACCCACCACCATCAATTATAACTTATGAGCAATTAAAAGGCAAGAAACCTCCATACTAGGCAAGTTACAGACTTGAGCACATAGGTTTTGGTGCCCATAGAAGAGTCAAGTGTCTTTTGGGGATCATTGGTAGGTATTAAATTAATATTCACACCTCCATAAAATTCTAAAGATTCATTGAAAATTACCCCAATGTCTAAAAAATACCAAACTACACACTAACAAGAAGATGGTATTGAGAAGCCTCAAAATAGAGGACATCTTACTATCTGATGAGGTTTTAGAATACTATAAGAGCATGACAAATTGTATAAAACATTTTCATGGGTGAAAACTAAGGTATATAAAGTCTCTACATAGTCTGGATCCATATATAGCTCCCATGATATAAAGATCATATAGATGACTTCTTGACTAGCTTGTTAATGGATCATGTAGACCTAAATGGAAGAATGATGAAGGTCTCAAACCAATTTTTTAAAATAAAGGAATGGAAGAAAGACCTCTAGGAACATAAATAAAATATTATCTCAAAACCCATGTTAACACAACTACATATAAGATAAATATTTTGAGAATGGGATTTAATGAAACCTAAGTGTGGAAAGTAGAGATACATGTTTGAGTTCATGTTTTGAGGTGTTTGAAGGCCTCATGATCATTTAGGGAGTTTTTCACACCTAAAGAGGGTTATAAAACACCTAATACAACCTTATTATGTTCTTCCCAAATTAATTTAATGTTAATATATGAGGGAACTAATCTGAATATTCATGATAATTATGATTTGGTACAACTACAGACATATACACATGTATGTAAAGAGAAATGTAGGTTCTGAGTCAAGTTTGGAGTATGAGAGTTCATGAAAAGTGTAATGAATAATATTGAGGAGTTAAATAAGGTTTATATTGGATTAGACTATTGGTAATGAAAATATATCATCAATTAGAGTTAGGACCTGTTGGAGAAAGCATTAGACCTGAAAGGCACCTACAGGGTTACACATAAAAATATGAAGATGATATACAAGTTTTAGGTAATATTTGAGGTTTAAATGATTTTTAAATGTGTTAAATACCTTGATATATGTTTCTAAATTTTTTGTAATTATTTTTGAAAATAGGAAACACCAAAACAAGACCATTAGGGTCAGAATGACTAGACTACCTACAAACCCTAAGCCTAGATAATTCAGGTTTTAGGACCATTTAAGGAGAAAAAATGATTGGGGAACTAATTTTAGACATTTTAAGACATTTTCAAAACTTTATTTAGTCATTTCCAATCAAAAAAATACAAGTGGAGGACCTGTTGAGCCAAAACACTTTCTCGACCTACACACATAGTCTTACCAAGCCCAAGAAGGCATTTTCTTCACATTATAAGCTTGTCCACCAAGTGCATGGGTCAAAATGGATATTTTATATGTTTAATAGGTTCCCATAATCTAAATTTCTGGAATTAGTTCATAATTTGAGATCCTTAACATTATGAATAATTGTTAACGAGGTAAGCACCTAAAAATGCCAATTTTACCCTTCAAAGAGCTTGATAAAGGAAAATGGTGGTTTGGGTGGCTATAATTTATTATGATTTCCTTAGAAACATATTGATGACCTATTTAGGTCTCATGAACACCTAATGTATTATATTCTTGTCATGTGTGAAGAATAAAAACATAGAAAAGTAGTCTAAAATTGAACATTTTGACTAATTTACATGGCATTTGAAGGGATAACAGTCTCTTAGCCATTTGAGGAGACCTTTCAATCCTAGTAAAATATTCCATGACCTTATAAAATAATTTTTATAGACCTCAAATTTTATATAAAAAGTTTTCAAGTCACACAATAGGCCTAAATGAAGACTATTCCTTACCTGTAGAGAGAGTACAAGTGGGCAAACATTCTCAAGGCCACCAAAGGTATTGGAAACATCATGAAACTCCTGTAGACATCCAAATATATACTTATAATACTTCATAATTAATTTAAAATTATATTCTCATGGTTTCACATAGTTTTGAAAGGATTAGTTTACAAGTAGTAATGAATGATAAAACTTGTTTCCATTATGTGGCCTCTAAGAGACCTTGTTACAGCTAAGTAGGCTCTTGAAAACACTAAAATAACCTGAGGCACTTGTGAAATTATTTTGTAATATGCCTAGGCATGGATAAGCCTCTGTATAATCCTCAAATTGATAAAAATCTTCGTTATCATGAATAACTACAACTATCTCCAAGTATCTAGCTAATAGGCTACATAGACCTAAAGGAAAGATGACTATTTGAAGATGGTCTATGAGCTAGGTAGAGATGGCAGGATATTATCCAAGACACCTATGAGATGGACAAGCCATGGTATTCAATATTTAAATAAGGATCAGACCTAATATGTGAATAGACTTGTTCTCTTTTCTTTATTTTGGTCCAAGCCAACTTTGGCATAAACTTATAGGTTATAATGAAACGGATTAGTAAGAGAAGATTCCAAGTTCAAATTTCATCTTCACCAAGATATGAGAAGCATTATAAGGCCAATAATGATGTGTAATTTTTCATGGATACCAAGATGTCATGTAACAAGCCTGTAATTTATAACTGCCATTTCAAGAGATGAATTGTAACCCCTCAACCAAGAACTCTTACGTTACCTTTAAAGATCATCATCATACCAAACCACACATGTTTAATAGAGTGATAAGACTATTAGTTCATCTTCCACATATAATTGTAACTATTTTGTGATGGATGACACTTGTTAAGGACTCTCTCTACATCCCTTATCTCTTTCCTTTCTCATTTTTCCTATATTTATTATCTTGAATCACATTGTATGGATCCTCCACTTGAGTATGAGAATCCCTTCTCCTTTATAAGAACATGAATGATTAAAACATTGAATTTTTCCTTCTCTTATGGTTGTGTTTAGTGTAAACTTATGGGTGATTGATCTTGTTATATGATAATTCAATTTTTCATGGCTTGTGTCTCACTCCCTTAACTCCATGCAACTTTATATCTCTTGTATAGGTTATAGTTAGTGTTATCAAGGGTTAAGTGTGGATTATAAATGGTAAGCATCATCCCTCCTAGTCTTCTAATGCCTTAAAACATTGATGTAAGAGGAAAATTTTAGGATTATTATATGATATGTTAGTCTTATATTTCATTATGCACATACAAAATGTGTGGTAGTGATCATGAATTTGGTGCATCACCTACTTATTTTGTTTGATTTATTTCCCTCTCTCCCTTTTCCTTGCAAGCAATAGTTTAGTGAGTAGTTTTGGGTGAAGTATCAAGGGATTTGTCCCTAATATAGATATTTGACTCAACTATTAGTCCACCCACAACCTATAGGTGTCTCCATATGTCATCTATATGAGAAGGTATGAATAACCTCCTTAAGGTTGTAATTTAGAGTGATAATAGTTATGGAATGTCTGGTGGGATAGATTGTCATCTATTGAGGATTTTTTGATGTTGTCCTTTAATACATCAGACTTTGGAGGCATGACCTCAAGCATCAATGGTCACTCCAAGTGAACCATAGGTTTTTTAAGTATCCCAAGTGCTTATAAGAGACAAATTGGTATGTATTCTCAATCTTTATTTTGTTGAAATGTATATTTTATACCTTCATACCAAGTTAATAATGTCTATGGCTTCACCCTAAGAAACCCTAAACTAGTAGCATATTAGCTTTCTCATGACTTCCCCCCCCCCATGTACCCCAACTCAACCTATTTGGTAGCCTACATATCCCTATAATCATCCTTGTCAAAACTATGTTTCCCCTAATCAGTATAGTTACAATCCTACTCAATCCCTATCAGAACTCAAATAAACCCTATTACAACATGGACATGCAAATGAAATAAATTGATAGAGAAGAGAATATTGGTCCAATTTTACCTAACCCTTCCTTTTATATTAAAACCATTTAGGGAAGGAGAGACTTATTATAGTTAGTTAAGAGTAAATGGGCAATTATTGAGAGGAAGAATTTGCAAATACCAATCAATGATATGTTGGATATAAGAGGCTTAATTTAGTATATGGAGAATAGGTTAGTGGACCTAGAGAGGAAGTAAATTCAATACAATCATCCTTCTTTTCCTCTCAACCTGGCCCAATTTTTAACTTACCATCAAGAAAAGCTTATGTCTATGCAAACTCCATCAACTTCTCCTCAAGAGCCTCAAACCATTCCATCATGGAGGCCTTCTTGGAATATGACCCCTGATGACATCATTCCAAACCTTGAGAAATAACCTTATCCCATACCCATATTGTTGGGTGAATATTTTGTCGACCAGCTAACTGGTGAATAAAATAGTTCCTATCACCATAGCATAGGAAGATTGGTCATCCAATGTTGCAAGTTTACCACATCCAAAGGGGACAAATCTATCCTCTCATCAAGGGGAGGTTCCCTATTAAATATGTGGAGGCTATATACTATATATATAAGCAAAAAGTAAGACACAGTGGTGGAATGAACCATCCATCTCTCTTTTTTCAGAGATGATGCTAACAAACAGAGGAGAAATCATGGGTGATTGGTGAAGGCACTTCTCTTCTTTCAGAAGTAACATTCAGCTAAGAGCTAGATCCCTTCCTAGATAGTAGAAATCCTGGTGAAGTGATAGAAAGCACTTATCTTCTTTTATAAATGCTTGTTCTTGCAAACAGTAGGACTCTTTCTGGTAACAAGTGACTGGTAACCGAGTCCAAAGTAACCAGCAATCTAGGATGTAGCTCAAAGTCTCCACCTTGACTGCCCTAGAGTGAGGTATGAAGAACAATGGGGGCACAAATTCATCCCAAGGTCCTTTACACAAAAATAGAAAAGAAAAACACACACTAAAAATAATTATGTCAGCACAAAGTCTGAAAGTAACTAGTTTCAGGACACCTTCCTTATCACTTCCACTAGCTCTACTTGTTAAATTAAATAAATAAGAACACATTCAGAAGATAGACATAAGAACAATCTCCTAAAATGATACAAGATATACAGCACAAAGTCTCTGAATCACTTGCTTTCTCATTCAGATAAAATAATATGAAATACAATCTGAGCTCAAAGTCTCAGTATTCACCTTTCAATTTGGGCAAAGTTTTGCTTTTGTATTTAGGAAGATCTCCTTAAAACAATAAAATAGATTACAATATATAGCCACCAAGCAAGGCTTGGAACTCTCTCCCATGGGATGGCCCATGCTGCAGTCAACACCTTCAATGCGCCTTCAGTTCTGTCTGGAGGGACCATGCCTGGAACAATGTGTTACCTTAACTATGGCATGTCTATTCATCTAATATGTCTTTCCTAGGTCTAGATCATCTGGTCTATTCCCTCTGGCATCTGCATAGCTGTCCATTTTGTCTTTACTCCAAAGGAGACTAACAGGTCGCGCCTTCAATGTTTGCAAGCTCAAAAATCTATTCTACAGACTGTTCCAGCTACCAGAATAACTTCTATATAGATATTTTGGGCTTTTCCATCTTTCCACTTTTGTCCTTTCCATCTTTGCCTTTTCTAGCTTTGTCTCTTCCTAGAATTTAAGCTCCTGGGCTATCTTTTCAGCCAGTCACTTGGTTCTTCCTTCAAGTTTTGTGCTTTATTGGAATTTCAATAGATATTCCCTTACTTTAAATTTGACGTCCATGAAGCTGTCAATGGTCGCTAGCTACTTGAACCATGTTAAACCTTAAACCTTTGAACCTATTGAAAGTACATTGGTTCATTGGTTCATTTTGTCTCTTTTGTTCCATCACTTCTTGGTTCAATCACTTTCCCGCTCCTTGGTTGAACCATCCGTTGAACCACCTGTTTGTCACCTCTTTCCTTGATTGAGGCTGCCTTTGAACCTTTGAACCCATAAACCATTAAAATTTGAACTCTTTCAATTCAAGGTTCAATCAGTTCATTGGTTCATCCTTTGTCCGTCACTTGTTCTTTCTAAGCTCTTTGATCTTCATCGCACTAGTTGAACCTTTGAACCTATGAACTTGTTGAACCTGTTGAACCATTGAACCCATTGAACCTTTGAACCAAAGTGGTTTAATGGTTCAACAGTTCAATGGTTCAAGCCTTCTTCTCTTTGATAAGTGTTTTGAAGCTGTTGAACCTTGAAGCGGTTGAACTTTTAACCTTGACAAATGCGCTTAACTCTTGTTGATGACGTTGAACCTTTGAACCCATTGAACCCGTTGAACCAAATTGTTCCAACGTTCAACGGTTCAATGGTTCAATGGTTCAATCCTTGCTTATAATCTTGTCGATGAACTCTTTTGGTTGAACCAACTTTGAAATCACCTAAGTGTTGAGAGTTTGCTTCTTTCCTACAGAGTTTGTATAAATCAACCTATGAAGCCCGTAGAACTTAGCTTGTAGAGTCCATAGATTTTCTTCCTGTAGAGTCCATAGATTCAAGCCTACAAAGTCCATAGATTTTTGAGAAGCTTGAAAAATGAGGAATTTGAATGCTTAGAACAAATTTTGAAAAGGGAAGAGACTATTTTGGTCTGTAGGACCAAAATAGTTCAAATGTTGTCCCAAAAATGAGTGATATTTTTGGGGGACAACAGCTGGCTCTAGTTGGGGAACTTCCTTTAGATGAGAACTTGGAATAGCTAAGGGGAGTAGAAACCAAAATCTCTAGTGCCTTGAAGTGTACCATTGGGCTATGGAGTCATGCTACCCAAAAAGAAAGGCTCCAAAAAATGAAAACAAAAAGCACAAAATAGAACTAAAGACTATACAGATATACATATGTACAGATAATTTTATCTGATGCCTCAATATTTGAAGTGCTTAAAATGCCACCCACTGTGAGATAGTGAAAATGGTGTGTCATCTTGATAAACCAGTAGGAAACCATTTTGTCCCTAGAAATGATGATAAGTGAATAGAACTCTCCACCAGGAAACCAATTTTTTGCATCTTCCTCTTGGCTCTTTCTTCTTCTTGCCCCATGGCAGGACATGGTCTTCAAACTGAAAACCAAAACTCCTTGCTCTCTTGGTGAAGAGTTACTTTTGCTGAATTTGGAGTATAGCAGTATGGTCTGCCACCATAGCTTGTTGTTCTACTGGTTCAGTCTAGCACATGCTTTGATTGTCAGCCTCAAACCCCTGACAAACCATCAGCTCAGCATCTCCTTTGGTGTGAAGGAGTTTAATCTCTTCATCTTGAGCAATCTTCAATCTGAGTAATAGAGATCTACATCTAGCTGTGGAAGAATTGCTGCCATCAGATTCTAGGATCTAAACATCATCAAAATCTAATCTTCTATCAGATTTCTCTTCATCAAAGATGGAAGATCCTTCTTGATTTGTACTGCACCCTACTAATTCTTTTGATGCCTTTTTTGGATTAAATTTTGGATTACCAGCTATAGGACTTTCATCTGCTGAGACATGAGCATACTCTGTGGTCAAGAAAAATTACCCCTGCCTAAAGGCTCAAATAGAATTTGAGCTGCAGGGGCTGACATTTGGGTGACCACAATTTTTGCCTCAAATAGGTCCGCACCTGGTTCTCCATCAATGTCCAATTGCTCAGGATTGGCTTGTAGGGATTCAAACTCAGTCATTTGAATTTTGGATTTCTTGACATGATCAATCATGTCAAATGACTGGAATGGACTTGGAAGAGAGGATGGAAGTTCATCCTTTTGGTTTATAGGAAGGGGAGGACTAGTTTGTGAAGTTGAAGTAGAAGGTATAGAGATGTTTGATGTACTAACCTTCTTGGCAATCACTGGGTCCTTTGAATGGAAAGGCAGAGTGGTTCCCCACTTAGCAATTAGAATTATAGGCTGAGTTCATTCCTCTATTCTTTCTTTATCAACTTGCTGGGCTGATCGATTCTCAGACCGGGTGAATACTACATATGATCCTTCAACTGCTTCACCTTCACTTCTGGTTCATCCTGGTAATTTAGGAAACCAATTTGGGAGTCACCAATTGATTCTTCTAGGTCCTCCCTAAAGAGATAAGTGCCATTTTCTTACTCAAACTCAGGTTGGAAATAGGAAACATGTTTTGTTTCCAGATATCTAACTGCTAAGTTGATTGGAGGTACTTCAAGTGCAAGGTTCCTCTGTGGAGAAGGAAGATGATTTGGTTGCCCTTGACTTCTGGTAGCATTGCCTTGATATGGTTGATTTTGAAATTCCCTCATTGGCATATCCTAATTAGGAGCAGACATACTTTGGGCCATTTGCCTTTTCAAGGTTAGCAATTCATTTGCCAGCTTTTACACCATCTGATCCATGGTGCTTGTAGATGGATACTCAAAAGATGAAGAGGATTTACCTCTGTTAGGATCTCTCCTTATCTTTCCTACGAAGATAAGGTCATCTTATAGCTCAGTAGCCAAGTCTTGAGCAGTAACAAGGTCTATGTGGCTAGCTCGTCTCAATAGAAAACTCACTTCAGGTAGCTATGAGTTGATGAAGAAGCATTTGAGGTTTTGAGGTGTCAGTTGGGCTACCATGGGAATCCTATGCCTCAGCTTGTCAAACCTGGCAATAAAATCCCTCATAGGCTCATGGGGCTCCTTCTTCATCTGAGTGAGTTGGGCTAGCAAGGCATGTGCATCTTCTGTAGGCTTGAACCTTGCTTTGAACTTGGCTTTATGTGTATCCTAGTCAGTCATTGATCTAGCTTGCAGATGGTAGAACCAGTTTGCAGTAGCACCTTGTAGTGTCTCCACAAAAATCTTGACTACCACGTCTTTGAATTCCACCCCTATCACACCACAGGCTATGTTGAAGGCTGCAATGTGTTCGTCAGGGTGAACTATCCCATCACCAAAGAATTTGGGGAAATTATTTCTTGAACTACGTGGGAGTTCATGCAGAGGTGGAGTCAAGTTGAGTGGGCCAAAAGAGTTACCCCAGGGAACTTGAACTGCCATGATTTAATTATCAAAAATAGGGGTAACAAATCGGGTTGGAGTTACCAATTTGCAAAACAAAAATGGAAAAAGATTGGCCCTACTTCAGCTTGAGGCTTGAGGCTTCAAACTATGCACTCTTTCCTAGCAGCTCTATTTTTGTAGACTAGATAAAATAACATAAGTGGAGGAAGATGGTAAGTAAGTCTATAATGATAATGGGTAAGACGTGGAACGGAGTCACCAGAGTCTGTATAATGGATAAGGGAAGGAACTGCTTCAATCTGAAACTTAAGGCTTTAGACTACACGTTCATCCCCAATAGAATGCATGGATAAGGTTATAATGATAATGGGTAAGACACATGTAATGTTTCAATCTAAAATTTGAGGTTCCAAATTGTAAAAAATTACTATGTCCCCAGCAGAGTTGCCAAAAACTGTTGGGTGAATATTTTGTCAACCAGCTAACTGGTGAGCAAAATAGTTCCTATCACCATAGCATAGAGAGATTGGCCATCCAATGTTGCAAGTTTACCACATCCAAAGGGGAAAATCTCTCTTCTCATCAAGGGGAGGTTCCCTATTAAATATGTGAAGGCTATATACTATATATATAAGCAAAAACTAAGACACAGGGGTGGAATGAACCATCCATCTCTCTTTTTTTAGAGATGATGCTAACAAACAGAGGAGAAATCCTGGGTGATTGGTGAAGGCACTTCTCATCTTTTAGAAGTAGCATTTATCCAAGAGCCATATCCCTTCCTATATAGTAGAAATCTTGGTGAAGTGATAGAAGGCACTTCTCTTCTTTCAGAAGTGCTTGTTCTTACAAATAGCAGGACTCTTTCTGGTAACAAATGACTAGTAACTGGGTCTAAAGTAACCAAAAATCTAAGATTTAGCTCAAAGTCTCCACCTTGACTACCCTAGAGTGAGGTACAAAGAAAAATGGGGGCACAAAGTCATCCCAAGGTCCTTTACACAGAAACAAAAAATAAAAACACACACTAAAAATAATTATGTCAGCACAAAGTCTAAAAGTAACTAGTTTCGAGACACCTTCCTTATCACTTCCACTAGCTCTTCTTGTTAAATTAAATAAACAAGAACACATTTAGAAGATAGACATAAGAAAAATCTCCTAAAATGATACAAGCTATACAGCACAAAGTCTGCGAATCACTTGCTTTCTCATTCAGATAAAATAATATGAAATACAATCTGAGCTCAAAGTCTCAGTATTTGCCTTTCAATTTGGGTAGAGTTTTGCTTCTGTATTCAGGAAGATCTCTTTAAAACAATAAGAGAGATTACAATATATAGCCACCAAGCAAGGCTTGGTGCTCTCTCCCATGTGATGGCCCATGTTGCAGTCAACGCCTTCAATGTGCCTTCAGTTCTATCTGGAGGGACCATGCCTGGAATAGTGCATTGCCTTAACTATGGCATGTCTATTCATCTAATATGTCTTTTCCTAGGTCTAGATCATCTAGTCTGTCCCCTCTGATGTTTGCATAGCTATCCATTTTGTCTTTACTCCAAAAGATACTTGGATCATTTGGTCTGTCCCCTCTGATGTCTGTGCAGCTATCCATTTTGTCTTTACTCCAAAAGAGACTAACAGGCCCTACCTTCAATGTTTGCAAGCTCAAAAATCTATTCTTCAGATTGTTCCAACTACCGGAATAACTTCTATGTAGATATTTCAAGATTTTCCCTCTTTCTACTTTTGTCCTTTTCAACTTTGTCTTTTCCAGCTTTGTCTCTTCTTGGAATTTAAGCTCTCGGGCTATCTTTTCAGCCAGTCACTTGGTTTTTCCTTCAAGTTCCGTGCTTTATTTGAATTTCAACAGATATTCCCTTACTTTAAATTTGACGTCCACGGGGCTGTCAATGATCGCTAGCCATTTGAACCATGTTGAACCTTAAACCTTTGAACTTGCTGAAAGTACATTGGTTCATTGGTTCATCGGTTCATTCTATCTCTTTTATTTCATCACTTCTTGGTTTAATCGCTTTCCCACTCCTTGGTTGAACCATCCATTGAACCACCTGTTTGCCACATCTTTCCTTGATTGAGGCCACCTTTGAACCTTTGAACCCATGAACCATTGAACTTTGAACTCTTTCAGTTCAAGGTTCAATCAGTTCATTGGTTCATCCTTTGTCCGTCACTTGTACTTTCTAAGCTCTTTGATCTTCATCACACTGGTTGAACCTTTGAACCTGTGAACTCGTTGAACCTGTTAAACCATTGAACCCGTTGAACCTTTGAACCAAACTGGTTCAACGGTTCAATGGTTCAAGCCTTCTTCTCTTTGATAAGTGTTTTGAAGCTGTTGAACCTTGAAGCAGTTAAACTTTTAACTTTGACAAATGCACTTAACTCTTGCTGATGAAGTTGAACCTTTGAACCCATTGAACCCATTAAACCAAATTGTTCCAAGGTTCAACGGTTTAATGGTGCAATGGTTCAATCCTTGCTTAGAAGCTTGATAATGAACTCTTTTGATTGAACCAACTTTGAAATCACCTAAGTGTTGAGAGCTTGCTTCTTTCCTGCAGAGTCCGTAGAAATTAACCTGTGAAGCCTGTAGAACTTGGCCTGAAGAGTCCATAGATTCAAGCCTATAGATTCCATAGATTCAAGCCTACAGAGTCTGTAGATTCAAGCCTGTAGAGTCCATAGATTTCTGAGAAGTTTGAAAAATGAGGAATTTGAATGCTCAGAACAAATTTTGAAAAGGGAAGAGACTATTTTGGTATGTAGGACCAAAATAGTTCAAATGTTGTCCCAAAAATGAGTGATATTTTTGGGGGACAACACATATAAAATTAGAAAAAGGAGAAGGTAGTAGAATTCAAACCAAGAGAGTTTCTAAGTCTATCAATTCCTTCACCCACCCCTCAAGTTAGATTTATCCATCAAGATCAAACCACATCAAAGTTTGATAAAGTGATTAGGGAGTGGAAAGGGTAGAATGAAGCATCCCTAACACAAATTCCTTTTCCCCTATCCAAGAACCTTTTAATTATTATACTACCTTTAAAATCCCAAGTTGGAAAGACACTCTCTGAAGCTTCAAACAAACTAATGAGCCCTCATGTCCTCCCATCTCCCCTTTGGAGGGAGAACCTATTGTATGGAACGAAAGTGAAGAGAATTTAGCTGAGGAAGAGAGTGTCTCAAGTGAGTATGATGAAGATATTACCATTGGTAGTCCTCTTCATGAAGGAAAAGGAGAATCAGGTTTGGGACAAGGAAAACATGATGAACTAAGCCTTTGTTTAATAGATGAACTTCCATACTTCATAGAAGAAGAGGAAAATTAGATATAAAAAGTTGATGAAGGCATAAATGACTTAAAAACATCTACTCCATGAGAAGATAGTCTTGAAATCAAATCAAATGAACTCATGATTGAAGTTACAAAGACTCTTAATGAGCTTGATGATGCTTGGTAACACTTTTACCATGTTTTCCTTGAAGATATTGAAGACCTTGGCATGGTAGCATTAAAAGATAGAGTGAGGGAATGGGATGAGATCCCAATTGAAGTTATGATGTTTTCCAATGAAGAAGAAGAAATTTTCAATTCTTTTTCCATTTTTTTTAGAACACCACCATACTAGCCTCTATGGAATCAAAATAAGATAAAATTGAGCCATAAATGAGTGAAGTACAGCTACAAGGCTAGTGAGAAGTCTTAGAATCATGTTATGAGATTTTGCAAGGAGAGTATGATTTTATTAAGGCCAAAGAGGGAAATTACCTAAAAATAACATCCCAATAGTCTAATTCATTTTAGAATGACTTGTTTTATGTTCTCAAATCTAGTTATTAGCTTTTTGATGACTCTATAAATATAGAAAAAGATGGTATCCTCCCTCCTAGCAAACTTCAACAATCCCAAAATGGTCATGAATAAGTTAAAAATGTTTCAATGACTACTAAAGTGGAGGAAGTGTTCTCACAAGGTGATGGATTAAAAAATAAGCAGGATGAAGGTTTGAAAGAAGTTGCAATGGATCCTAGTGAGTAAGAGATAGAGTTTGAAGAATTAAACTTGCAGCTATGTCATGACTCCATTGAAGAGTTTTATTTACTTTCTTTCCCTCTCTCCCTTTCCTTACAAGTAATAGTTTAGTGAATAGTTTTGGGTGAAGCACCAAGGGAGATTTCCCTAATCTAGTGATTTACCTCAACTATTAGGCCACTCACAACCTAGAGGTTTCTCTATGTGTCATTTTAATGAGAAAGTTTGAACAACTTCCTCAAGGGTGCAATTTAGAGTGATAATAGTAACTTAGCCCCTAATTATAAAAGTTGTAATAAGACTTCAAATTTATGCTAAAAAATATAGCTACTAATCTAGGCATCATTTTCTTTGGATTAAGATAGATCGTTAATCTCAAGGTTGTATTCACTTTGGTCAGCAAAGCTATGAGTATCATTATTAAGAACTTCTACATGACCATCTAGGTTGTCAAAGTGGAAAGGATCTCTACCAAATATTTCTTCTAGATCTTGAGGTCAATTTATTAATGCTTAATATTTAGTGGTTGGGGCCATAATTCTTAAAGGTGATTTGTGTTTGACTAAAGAATGTTTTGATTCAAGATTTGATTTGTGAAACAAGTGTGGTTTTTGGATTTTTTTGAAATAAAAGTTTGTGATTTGAGATACAAATTTTAGAATTTGGTAGTAATATTTTGGTTAACTGAATCAATTATAGGTTTAGAACAAGGGTGCAAACAAAACACACAAACAAGACAATCCTAAATTTATCTAGGTAGGTGTGTAATCAAGAAATAACTCATCGATAATGCTTAGAATCTGAGAGGCATGTATTGAGTAATCTTAGGGAATGTTATTTTCCTAGAACTATTTATTGGTTACAACTGAAGGCTCTTAAGCTAGGATTTATGGTTTTAGCTAGAGGATGTCTTTTTATATAATTTATGATATGTTGAGGCCCTATTCTATGTAAGGCGTTATCTAAACCTTAGGTATTGGTGGTCAAATCCACCTCGTGTCACTTAGGGGTTGACCAAGCTTAGAAAATGATGACAACCAATCCTTAGATTTGTATACCATGTCCATACACAGGGTTTGGCCTACTATGTGGTGGTGAAATCCATGGTTGACAGAGTCCCTATAAAAAATAAAATAAAAAATCTATCTATTTTTTATTTCTCAGACCACTTTGCAATGCAAGGAAAGAGCATGCACATAAGATAGACTTAGGTAAAACAAAAAACAAACTAAGTTGTTTTTTATTCTCAAGGCCATCTTTCGATGTGTGAGAAGATCATAACAAATTAATTGTGTAAAAAATATATGAAGATATTTAAATGTAAGTAAATAAAATTGATTAGCACCAAAAAACAATAGTAAGAGTGCTTTTAATTCAAGCCTTAGGTAAAATGGTGTTGCAATAAATAGATTAGTAGTTTTAAATTTTTGTCTTTGTAAGGTGTTTCCCTATAAGCTGGAAATAAATTAGCAGTAGAAAATCCTTACAAACTTAAAATCTATAAAAACCATAAATTTTCCAAAAGAAATTAGATTTATTAATCACATTTTTTTTAATTACAATTTTGGTGAATCTCTAAAGTGACAATCTGGGTTTGCACAAAATTTTGATAGATTTATCCTAGTTTAAAAATGAAAAAAACCTTAAATATAAATAAAACTAAGATCATAACTTAGAATATTCAACATTTTTAATAGTTAGGTTTTTTTTATAAAAATATATGTTTATAAATAAATAAATTGGCTTTAGGTTTCTAATCAGGTGATTATGGAAGTAATTAATTTAGATCCAAATTAGCCTAAAACTTGTAAACAACAAAAAACTAGTTAACTAAATCTTCAAAATAAGTAATAAAACATTAGAAAAATGATTGGAAAACAAGTCCCACTAGGCATGCCATAATGTAATATGGAGAAATTTTACGCCTATGTGAAAAAACCAAACAAAACAATGCTAGCTTCCTTCTTCCAATCAACACATAACACCTCTGATTGAGCTTAGAAATAAATACAAAATGCATACCTTCACTTACCTACAAATACTATCCATTTTTTTCTTAGACATATTCATAAATAGATTGATTGTTGGTTGTTCAATGGATGTTGTGCAAGGATTACAAAAACATAATGATATGGATGCTTGATTAATTATTTGATGGCTTGATGAGGACTTGGTTTCTTTGGTTTTTTATCCTCCAAAACCTATCTTGGGTATATCCTTAATCCCCCCAAATGAAGGAGAGAGGGGTTAGTTTATAAATTTTTGGGGATGAATTAATGGTATTTGAGGTGGATTATTAAATTGTCAGAAGTGGAGGTTGGTGGAGACTTTGGAGGATTTGGAGGATTATTAAATTGTCGAAAGTGGAGGTTGGTAGAGACTTTGGATGATCTTGAGGATTATTAAATTATCAAAAGTGGAGGTTGATGGATACTTTGAGAGATTTGATGAAGATAGTGGGATTATTTTATAATCATTTTATTTTGATAATGGAGGTTGGTGAAGACATTGTGAGATTTGGTAGAGATAATAGTAAATCTTGGAAATTATGAGAGAAAATGAGTTTATTTTATTTTTATTAAAGAGCGTACTCATATTAATATAAATAAATAATGGTAAAATACTAGTCATACAAAAAAATGTTGAAAAGGTCATACCCCACAAGCAAAGTCATAGGTGAGGACTTTGGAATCAAAGAGGATTAAATGGGATTGGAGGTGGAAGATGAGGTGGATTTTTAAATTATTGTGTGAATAGTTGGTGTAGGATTTAATTAAGAATCAATTAACTAATTAATAGTGATTAATTAGTTAATTAAGCATGGGATAATGTCTGTGGAATTTAAATGGGATCAATGATATAATTAAGATTATTTAAAATTATTATTCATGGGATTAATTGATGTGAGATTGAATAATGTTATGATGTGAGGATTCATTAGCTAATGTTGGTGATATTTTTAGTGATAGGCTAAAGTGGTAAACTAACAATACTTGGTGTGGCATATCTTGGGGGTCTATATTTTATCCCTCTTTGAAAGGGTGTCACAACTAGAAGAAGCAACAAGTTTTAAAATAAGTGTATAAGAAGAAAGATAGGTGCATAGGAATGCCCATAGTGGTGTGATAGTTAGTAGATGAAACGGAGTGATGATGCCCCCTTGAGAGGGTGTGTAAGGGTGAAAAATGAGGGTGGTCTCTTAAAATGAGAAGGGATGAGATTTTAAGGAGTAGGTTAAAATGGAAGGATAGGGTTACATGAAGAAAATTGGGTTGGGATGCATGTGATGAGGAATGAGTAAGATGATGATGATGATGGTGATGGTGATGGTGATGGTGATGGTGATGGTGATGGTGATGGTGATGGTGATGGTGATGGTGATGGTGATGGTGAAGGTGATGGTGATGGTGATGGTGATGGTGATGGTGATGGTGATGGTGATGGTGATGGTGATGGTGATGGTGATGGTGATGGTGATGGTGATGGTGATGAGGATGACGATGACGATGACGATGACGATGACGATGACGATGACGATGACGATGACGATGACGATGACGATGACGATGATGATGACGATGACGATGACGATGACGATGACGATGACGATGACGATGACGATGACGATGACGATGATGATGATGATGATGACGATGATGATGATGATGATGATGATGATGAATGTGGGATATTAACTTGTCAGATATAAGGCTTGCATGCTTGGATTGGTTTTTGATTGATTTTATTTTAATTTGTCACAAGTAATGATATGTATAAGGGGGTGGTATTGGTAAAACTACAAGCTTTGACATGCCCCAAGTAATGATATATGCAAGGAGGTAGATGAGGGATGATATATCCTATTAAATCCATGAGCTTTAACTTGATTAATTATTAATTCAATTAACATGATAGCATAAATTAAGGAGTTAACTAAGTAAATGAAAAGATGATGTGATTATTAAGGCTTGATTTTATGGATATAAAAGGTGTGATAGGTTGTAATATGATGCCCACTTGGATGTTATGATGATTTATTAAGGGATATTTATGGATGCAGACATGATATAGTAGGTTCAAATAACATGACTATATCACATCTTTATGGCTTAATACTTGATATATTGAGGGATAATGAAGAATATAGACATGGTACAATGGAGTGCATTAATGTTAAGATGAGGTGAGTCAATTAGAAAATATGCTAACAAAATGTGAGGGAATATGTTATGTGGGGACATGGATCATACTATATAAAGGGACCAAAGTCTCTAAGAGGAATATAACCCACAACATGGCATGAGGTGAAAAGTGGAAATGGATAAAGAAAAATCAGCCTTGGTGTTGATTGAGTGACTAGATAGTGGGTTTCCTCAGTAAAGTGGAAAAATAAGGGAGGCAAAGCACATGGGGGTGGATCCCTTAGGGGTTTTAGAATAAAAAGCTCAAGGTACAATAAAAAACAAGTGGTTTTGATTTGGGAAAGGATGATTGAAGGGAAATATAGTTAGGAGAAGATATCCCTATGCACAACATATATGAAGTAACCAAGAAGGTATACACATTGAGATACAATCATAGGAGAGCATGTGTCAAGCAGCCAACCTAATCATATTTTGTACATTGAAGCAAGAGAGCAAAGGGCATGTGCCATCATGGTATGTAGGTGATCGTGCATGGAGATGCAAGGATGAGTGATACAAGCTGGTGATTGTACCCTTATGTTTGATAAGCATGATTTCTATTAGGGGAATTGTATGTGAAACTATTAGTTGATGGAGAACATGTTGGTTTTGATGTTGGGGTAAAATTATGAATGGAAATAAGATGAATATGAATAAGATGAACCAGTGGGGTATAAGGTAATCAAGAATTATGAGGAAGAATAAAAGCAGGTGTGTAGGATGGTACTGGATCCTTTGGAGAGGAAATCAAGTGAAAATGGAGGAGGTGAGAGAAATGGAAGGAAATGAAATCTATGTGAGAGTGAAGAAAAATGTAAAAGATGGGGTTGAAAATATGGAAGTGAGTGATTGCAGAGATGGAAATGCAAATGGAGATGAAATGAAATGGAATTATTATGAGAGTGAATAAAAATGTAAAAGATGAGGTTTAAAATATGGTAGTGATTGATTACGTATTTGGATATGGAGAAGAAATATGGATTTCACCACTTTCATTTTCTACATGGATTTGTCATTCCCCACAACTTTGTCATTATTCATGCTCAATATGAAATAAAATTCCTATGTTGGTCCCTCAATTTTGAATCTAGTTTGGCTAAGTAATTTTTGGAGCATAGGCATAAAAGAGACATAGTGCATAAGAACATGGTGTAAAAGAGACATGATGTGGAAGACCATGGCATAGAAGAACATGACATGGAAGAGGCAACTCACATAGAATAAGGAAACATGAAACACATGGAAACTGATAACATAGGACTCAAACAATATCGAAAGACTTGGGAAAAGGTGTGAGAAGTAGAGACTATTAGGGAACGGTTCTCATAAGCATCAGAGAAGATGAGTCAAGCACAAATCTAGCACTGGTCTATGAGAAGTAAGGCACACATCAATGAGGATCTAGCATAGAGAGAGAATATAGGGTAAGTTAGGTCCAGGTCCATAGGAATTTAATGTAAATGGCTTTCCATGACTCATTACTATTACTTGTCATTAGTGAGTCATCTTTTTATAATTACTTATGTAACTGAATAGTCAGGGAGGAACCATGTATTAGTATCCCTTAATTTTACTTAGTATTGTTTTTTATCATTGTAATCTAATGCCATTGTAATTTTGGATATAACATATGAATGTAATGAAAGGAATATTATGTGTTGATGAAATACTTATGTAATATGCTCGTGAATATAACGGAGTTATTACTATTTTGTTTTCAGTTTGTGCCCAGCTTATTTTTCTTTGTTTAGTTAAGTATTTAGGATTTAGACATGGAATTAAGTATGAATTTATAATTAAGTACCTATTTGAACACCCTGTCTTAAAAAACTATATGAATACACTACCATGTGATAAAACCAATGGGAACATGTCTTAAACATTATGCTTTAAGTGAGCAAACAAGAACCTTTTTTCACGTGATGTGCCATCATGTTAGCTCATTGTAACTCTTGTTCTCTTAGGCACGCAACTAGGGAAAGACATGCTAGACTAAAGGAAAAGATCCCAACATTTTGGTTCCATTACCGAGACCTATTACACTTGTTTACATGATGGTGGGAAAATGTTCGAATGGTTATCTTTGAAAAATTTCAAGCATTGGAATACTATTGTAGAAAAGAATTTTGCAATTCAAAATCTTGAACCGGGAGTTTTTAAATGTGCATGGGTAGAAAAAAACTTTTATGACTCACTCTATGAAGCTTTCTTTGTATAAGTTCCCATTCACTTGTATGCCTAGCTTTTGGTGTACACACAACACCATTCAAGGAATTATATATGGAAGATCTCAATTAGCCTTAGTAAGATTGGGAGTGCCCTAGACATGTGTGGTGGATATTTGGTGGTGAGGAACACTTAACAATTATATTTTGAAATACATAGTCTCTACATACTCTTATCTAGAGGAAGCCCAATTTAACTCGGTCTAAAAGCCACATGGAAGTTATCTCAGGTAGTTTTCATTAGAGATTAAGAAGCTTATAGTTGACTCAAGACTTAAAAATTTCCACATAAATGGGTAGACTCTCCCTCGCATGAGCAATGTAGTTGGTGTGGAAATGAAGGGGCACATATTGATATAATATTATTGGTTTAACATGGTAGCTAGTCAATGAGACTTGCATAAGCATAAGTATGATGAGGATAGGTCAAGGGATGTGATTGAAAGCGATCCAGGGAGGGGTTGGGAGGACACTAGAAGTGCCATGAGGATCCATAAGGAGGTAGAAATGCATAATGAGGACTCCCCATCCATAGGGCCATACCCTATGCCAACATAGGTACACACAGGAGAAATAAGTCAAACATTGGTGACTATAAAACCCAGTCTGGATAGGCCCAATTCCCCAACCATAGTGCATGTTCATACCTTTGAGTTAGATGATATTATTGTAATAAGTTGGGATAGAAATAGTGTAAATTCATAGTTTAAACCCTTCAAAAAAACTTTTGAAGTACAAAATCAAGATTATAATTTATTATTAATTTCTTTTCCATTACAATTCAACCTTATGTCTCACTTTGGAATACCTAGAGGACTAAGTATAGCTAATGGTCAGAGTATTTTCCCTTCCATAGTTAATCAACCTACTTCTACACCTAACATATCAAGTGTTTCTATTTCCACATGAGGCACGAGAGGTGGTACCTATGATGGTTTGGATGGAGAATCTAGAGGTGGTGTAGGAGGCATTAGGGGACCTCCCCCACAAGATCCATGAGAAACTAGAGGTGCACCATAATAGGATCTATTTCCAACACCCAGTCTACCTACAATCTACTACAAGATGATGCTTTATTTGATTGAATATCATAGTGTTTAAAATGTAATAGAACATGTTCATAAGTGTGAACTCATTTGGTGGGTGTGAAGTATTACTTCTACTAATGAAAGGCAACTCAGTTTGCCACTACTCTTTTAGATAGTGCACTAAGTGGTACCAAAAATTTTATCTGTAACAAGTTGTGGTAAACTAGAGTAGTTGAAGGTAGTTTTTCTCCAAAAATTTGACATTTTAGAGTTTGAACAATAGATTATTTTTTCCCTGAAGGATAGTAAATAAGAACTTATTGAGAGTGTGCATGAATATGATGCACGTTTTAAAATGTTTATTTCCAAGTTATCATTTGAGATAAATGCAACTTAGCATGCCCAGTGGTTTTTAGGAGGCTTGTTACTTCCTTTTTGATGTACATTTTCCAAGAAGACCTTCACTAACTCGTATAAATCATTAGAAGCTTTTCTTAGTGTTGAATCCATTAGAAGTATAGATAAAGGGATTAATCCCTTTATGGAAGCCTAGATTTTTGCTATGGTGTCTAAGTTAGAAAAGCTCACTGTGAATAATACTCAAGATACTCATAGTCGTTTATGGTGTGTTGAATGTGAAGCAGATGTCATAATTGAAATAATTATCCTAGGAAGAGTATTTTCACCATAGTAAATCAATCCTATGAGATATACCAAGAAGACCATAATGTGAGAGATTTACCCATGCTTCAACATGTTACTTAATCTAAGTTATCATAATATTATAAAATATGTGATGCATATACACATGATACAAATGATTTTCACCTTATTATTGAGATTCATGAGGTGTGTGTGTGTGGTACTTGTTAAACCTATGTAGCCAACAACTAGGATAATGGTGGAGGTCGATCTTATAGAGGTCACAGTCTTGGATGCATAGGTGGTCCTTTTCTACCTAGAACCTACTAAAAGTGCATATCTCCAAAGCATTACCATCATGACTACCCAATTTATCCAACTTGTGACTTCTATAAGAATGAGCATCGTTTGGAGAAATGCACAAACCTATATACCACTAACACCAAGGAGTAGAATGATAAGGGTGTTGGAATGATACAGATTGAAAAAACTCTAACTACTTAATGGAGATCATGCCCTACTACTCTGACTGGTCCTAAGGTAAATATTACTATATGAAGTGGTGTTTATTCCCAATCCATTTCAAATCCACCTGCTATTGAGGTTCAATGGGAAGAGCCTCATGTGAATAGCTACTCAAATGCTCAATAGTAGAAAGAAGTATTTCATGACATAATGAATTTGGTGTAGGAGTTGCAAGGTGAAATTTAGTTCCTTATGGATAGAGATGCTTCTATGCATGTTGAAATGCAGAAAGCTTTGATCCTCAAAGACTTGATGCTTGATGAGTTTCATGATTATGCAAATGGATTCTTGACAAAGATATCATTCCCCTTTTGATAAATTAGTTGACTCATCAAGCACCAAAGCCTATGGAGGATCATCAATTGAACCATGCACAATGACAAGAGGCTCATGTTCAACCCAATATAGAGTGTGATAAAGAAATCCTAGTAAACATAGCTTTTGATGGTTGGCTCATTCAAGATATACTAGTCAACAGTAACACAAAGGTAAATGTACTTACCAAGGACACTTAGAGGAAGATGGAGAGCCCTCATTTTCATCCTTCTCTTCATGTATTGTTCATGGCTGGTAAGACTCATGTACTACCTATAAAATTTATTAAGGATGCCACCATTCACATTTTATGTTTCACTTTCAAGGCTAAATTTGAAGTAATTGAGTTGGCTGAAGTTGATGATTTTTTGACTCTTTTGGGTCAACCATGGTGTTATGAAAACAATTTTGACTTGAGATTAAAAAAATGATACATCAATTTTGAAAATGATGATCAGTACATCATGATTTCCCTAGACAATGCTCAGGGACCTCCTTTTATTGAACCAATTAACATCGACAAGGACCTCATTCATATCTATAATGTCATAGCTCAAGGAACTAAGTATATTGATCCTAGTTTGAATGGTATATTACATTGGGTAGACACATAGTCTATTTTTAACACTACCAATAATGCTTGTGACCATTGGGCTCATGGAGAATATGATCTTACTAAATGAATTTGTGGCACCATTGGTAGTTAAAAGGATATTCCACATAATCTACTCAAGTGCCATAAATTTATTCACATTATTGGTGGATGTTTGATGGTTGGACCACCCCTACATTTAGATAAAACACCTAGGTTTCACAATCAAATGGAAGTATATGACAATGTATAATAGTTAAAAACTTTTTGTGTTTGAAGATAAATATATGCATTCACTTAGGTATGTTTTTCAAGGGATAATTGCTTGATGGTGGGTAAATCACCATCACAATTTGATCAACTGGGAGCTAGTGCATGCTACCATGTACTATCATTTCCATCATGATAATTAGATTCATTCCACTCTAAGTTATGATGGTATTAATGTTCCAAAAGCTCATCTCAAGGCCTATAAAAGCCTTTGGAATGTTGATGAGACATCTTTGCCTGACTATTTATGGGTTCATGTATTCTATGGTACTCTATGTACTTGATCTAGAGCATGGTATATTCATCAAGAATGATGCCTAGACACATATTTTTAGAGTACCATTCAAGGTAATATGATTTTATCACTATCTTACTCATCTCCTCACATAGATTTATGCCTATCCCTGCAATCCATTTGTCCAGCTATTAAAGGTGATTCAGTGTTAGTTAAAGACTACATACGACATATACATGGAATGTGTGGCGATATATTATCTATTTTATAATAATCTAATACTCTTGCCTCATATTCTGCATATATTGACTCTTAATCAGACCATGCATTAAGGGAACATATATGGAAGAGAAAACATAAGGTTGTGTATCAAGTTGATGAAGGTACTAGTTCTGACCTACAATATTCATCCATTAACCACTTGGATTTACATATTAAATATAGATCATACAATGTCAGAGATACCATACAGACTGACCAACAACCATATTTAGAGCCACTCCAGATGATTTAATGTAATATTGGAATAGAGAACACACCCAAAATGGCCACTATGGGGAATTATTGGTCTGATACTAAGATCACCAAAGTTTTAAACTCTTACAAGAATATCAAGATGTTTTTCCACATAATTACATGGAGATGAAAGGAGTGCATACTTCATCAAGCAATATGCACATCAAGTTAGTTAAAGGTGCTCGACCAGTAAAAAAAAGACCTTATCAAATGAATCCTAATCTACACACTCGAGTTAAAGAGGAGATTGATAGTATGTTATGTGATGGAGTTATCACTCCTATTGATGAGTTTGAATGGGTGAGCCCCATGGTAATTAGTATCAAGAAGTATGGCCACATTCGTGTTTGTGTAGACTATCGATTACTTAATGTTGCTTATGTAATTGACCCTTTTTTGATGCCTTTCATTGAGGAAATTTTAGGAGTTGTTGGGTGTGAGATTTATACCTTCACTGATGGTTTTTCTAGATATCATCAAGTCCAAATTATAGAAGAAGATAAACCAAAGACAACCTTTACAACTAAATGGGGTTCATTCACTTACAATGTGATGCCTTTTGGTTTGAAGAATGCTCTAGACATGCTCTCACATATTGTGATAGAGGATTTTAAGGATTTTATTCATAAGTTCCTTCAAGTATAATTGGATGATTGGATCATCTATGGTTTAGTGTGTGATAATTATGCTAATCTTCACCTCATGCTTGAGCGTTGTTGACAACTATAAATTTATTTGAATCTAAATAAGTGTGTCTTTGTTACTCCTCTTGCCATTTTTTTGGGTAGCATTATTTGTTGTGATGGACTATTGGTGCATCTGAATAAGATTGCAGTCATTTTTCACCTTCCAATGCCAACCACCCAACATGAGGTTTGTGCCTTTCTAGGACACATGATGTACTACCAGAAGTTCATTCAGGGATATGATAATATCATAGTGACACTAGAGGAATTTCTTAAATATAATGGTCAATTATTATGGATAGATGCTCACTAGTAGCCATTCATAGCATTCAAGGACAAGCTAATTGTTGCCCCCATTCTCTAGTTCCTAGACTAGATAAATCCCTTTCATGTATATGTTGATGATTCAGGTATGGTAATGGGTAATATCCTTGCACAACTTGGTAAGGGTAGTCTTGATCATCCCATCTACTTTTCCATTATAAAGCTCACTCTAGCTGAATAGAATTACTCAACTATAGAATGTTAAGCCTTATCCATGGTATATTCACTTTAGAAGTTTCATTAGTACCTATTGGCCAACCCATTCACTTTATGTATAGATCATGAATCACTTAAATACCTCATGAATAAGTCAGTGTTACACATGCACATTTATTGATGGAATGTTCTCTTTTAGGAATTTTAATTTTTTGTGATGGTAAAATTGAGTAAGGATAATTAGGGCCTAGATCACTTATCATGTGTTGAATTTGGAGAGCCAATGCATGAAATCAAGGATGACTTACCTAATGTGCAACTTTTTTAAGTCACTCACATACCTAAGGAATTGGAAGATATCACAACTTTTCTTAACATAGGTTCAACACCATCCCACCTCAGCACTCAAGAGAAAAAGTAATGGTTGTTCATGTTGCTCCTTTCTAGCTAATTAGAAGTAACCTTTATAAACTTATATAAGATGAAGTATTACAATGATGTGTAATGCAACATGATCATGTTGAAGTTCTTTAGGAGGTTCATGAAGGTGTTATCAGAGGACATTATGCCAGTGATGCTATTGTACAAAAGGTTCTATTTGCAAGATTATGGTGGCCCACTTTATTTAAGGATGTCAAAGCTTATACATGCCAATGTGATATCTGTCAGTGTGTGAGTAAATCAAATCGAAGGGATGTTATGCCCCTTCATCCAATACTTACTCATGAACCCTTTGAGAAATGGGCTATTTATTTTATTAGCCCCATTACTCCAGTGGGGAAGCATATTGGTGTACACTATACCATTACCATCACTTACTACCTCACTTGCTAGGTTGAAGCAACACCAACCCAAGATAGTATTACTACAACTACCACTATATTTATTTGGTATAATATCATTCCAAGGTATGGATGTCCTCTAAGTTTAACCGGTGATCATGGAACTCATTTCCTTAACAAGATAATTTGTATCCTTTTGGTTGAGTTTATGATTGCATACCACAAAACTACACCATATCAGTCTTAGGCCAATGGTATAGCTGAAGTTTTCAATAAAATCTTGGGTCATACATTGATGAATATTTACAACATTGGTCACACTGATTAGGATGATCACATTTCTATAGTATTATGGGCATATTGGACCATGTATAAATGGTTGAACAAGAGTACTCATTTTAACGTTGTCTTTGGTGCCAAAGTTGTTCTCCCAATTGATTTCTTTGTACCTTCTTTATGTATTGCATGTGTTGGTCAGTTGGATGATGAAGAATATATTAAATCACACTTGGATGATTTATTGTAGTTGGATGAAACATATTTTCTCATGCATTAGATTCAAGGAGTGGAGAAATGGAAATAGAAGGCCTGGCATGATAGACATCCTAAAAATAAGACTTTTTCTCCTTGTATGCATGTGTTGGTATACATATCCAAGTTTGTATGTCATTTAGGAAAAATTTGTGTCCATTGGGATGGCCTATTTATCACTCATAACATTTATCCCATAGGTGTGTGTAAGTTAAAGAGGTTAGATGGCCAGTTCCTTCTAAGCTATTTCAATGGTAGTCGGCTTTGACCATACCATTCTAAGTGATGTTTCCCTTTTGTTAATAAGGCATGTGCCACTAGTGTAGTTTAGGATTTTGGTTTGTTTTTCAATAAAGAGTGGCATTGGTTGCATGCCTTTTGCTTAAATTTAAATCAACACTTGGTTTTTTATTATTTTATTTGTCGTGTCATAGAGGACCATGAACATATTTTAGTGTGGGGTAAGAAGTGTGAATGAAGTAAAGCTAGAAGCATAAAGGAAATGATGGAAGGAAATGCATGCAGAAAAGGGGCACGTAATTGGAAGTGCATAAGGATAAGAAGATACACAAGATGTATCATAAAACAACTATGAAAGGGGAAGATGGAAAAAGTAGGTTCTTGCCTTGGAAATATAAATTTTTACATTCTTTACAACTATCATGCACTTCAAGAAAAGTACAATATGGGATAGATGCATTAAATGTGATAAAAGTATTATGTAATGGCAAGTGTGCCAAATTAACATCATGGATAACTTTAGAGGCATTAATTAGTGAAATTATGGATTAGGTCATGGGGAAGTAAATGTGGATTACCCCATGAAGCTATAAAAGGTTAACTAGTCTTCATTTTAACACTTTACTATTGTAAATTCATGAATTTATAAAGCCAAGCAAAGCATTTTCAAGCTATCAGAGGAGCGTTTAGATAAGTAAATAAATCATCATTAATAGAGAGATTGGTGGAGTAGTAATTATAGAAGTGTAGTTGAAGGAATTATAGATCACAAGTATCAGTATCTACCATTGGAGGATGTTGAAGTAGGAGAGTCGAGAGAATTAGAAATAAGAACTATGTATTCTTTCAAGAGGATCAGATAATCATGCCTTAAACTTTAGGTTCCTTAGAGGATGATGTAGCCAAAGAAGAAGGCTCACTGAAGTGAGCCCTTGCATATGATTCATGAAGAATAAGAGTTTAAGGATGCATAAACACAACTAGTTTTGATAAGAGAAGAAGTAGCTAGTGAATCTAGCGTGCAAGATGAAAGATTGAAACAATAGACATAGAGAACATACATTAAAGAATCCAAAATGGCATGAGAAAAATACAAAAATAGCACCTCCCCCACCCCCTATATTAATCAAAGAAATGTAATATCTTGAGTCAGTGTTGTACACAAAGAAATGGGAGTCTAATGTTCTGACCTACCAAATATTTGATTATAATCACCACCAATAAGGGAATGAAATAGAGTTAAAATGCAACTATAGGGTTAAGTAGTAGAACACCATAAATGAGATCATATATGATATTACTATTTTCAATCACCTTAATGATGCTAGAGTTTTTCATCTTTTTAATCTACCATATTTTGATAAGCCCATTGAGGTCATTAGGTTTTTTATCTCACACGTTTATGAATATTACTTTTACTTTCTAGGGCACAAAATGAGGATCACTACCTATAGAGTTAGCAAAGTCACAGGTTTACAATGCTTGGGTGTTGACCTCAATAGAGATTTATAAGATCAAAAAGAAATTAAGAAAATAATGGTGGTGTTTGACTACAATAGTAAAGGCCATGCAATGTACATAACTACTCTCTAAGATCTTGTTCTTCAGGTAGTTGCATGTTTAGATATGACCAATATTGGAGGAGTGGATAGATGGAAAGAAGTTGATATGGCACACTTATATGTATCCAACTAGATGGACTAAGGGGTCAAGTAAAATTATTCCCAATATTTTACAAAGTAGATAGTAGCAGATACAGAGAAGGCCCACCACCTGCCTAATTAAAAGTTTGTTTGGGGCAAAATTCTTTTGCTATTTGTATTTGATGATATTTGTGTGTCAGATTAAATCAATGATGAGTTGAAGTGGGCTTACCCACCTAAAAATAAGTCTTTATCTGAGAGGCTTAAATCATTCACATGCCCTGACGCTATCACCCCCACTCACAATTCAAGGATGAAGGGTTGGTATGATGGAATGAAAGAAACCTTTGGAAATGAGTGGTGCATCCCCAAGGACATGCCTGAATAGATAGGGGATCAAGCCTAGTTTGCAGTAAAACAATAATTCTCTTTAGTGTACATCTTTATGAGCCCTATAGATGAATTTTTTGGGTGGCTCAAGCCATCATATGCTTTTACTACAAGGTATTTTATGAACTTTTTCAATAGAATATGTGATGTGTGCCTTGTGAAGATTGATGTTGATAAAATTGGAGTCAAGATTCACTCTTTACCAATTGTATTTATATCTAGGGAAGAAGGCTTATAGAGAAAAAGTGGAACCATATATTATTGATATCAAATCCTCACAAATCTTGGTCAGGGACATGTTTCATTTATTGTTTTATATGTTACATTCGAAGAAGAAGAAGAAGACATCAAGGAGTGTTGAGGATAGGAAAGAAACCATTCTACCCCTACTAGAGTTTGGAAGGCACTGAAAGAGGATGGGGAATGATGTCGACATGAATGCACAACAAGGACAACCCAAGAAGCAAAGCACTACCCTTATGCCACCAAGAGATAAAGTTCCTATAGGATAACCACAAGGCCCTGATTCTACCACACATACATCTATTCCTTAAAATAATATATTTTAGTGCCTAAGAATGGGGAATCTAATTAAAGAGTAGTGACTTCAAAAGCACCACCAAAGAGGGGACCCTCCCTTAAAAAACAAATGGAAAAGGAAGCCACACTAGATCCAAAAAAGGATCTTTTACCAACACATCACAAAGAAGTCACCCTTGATGACACATAAGTGGAGGTTGGGATTCCCACTAGTGAAGAGGGGGATAGCTTAGACATAGCTTTGAGCTTTGGTGACCTTGATGTAGGTACAAATCACTAAGAGGATGAGTTAGATGTCAAAATACTTGAGCATGAACCTACTAGAGGGAAGGGACCTATTGATGAATTTGTGTAATAGAGGTTGTTAGCTACTAGTGCAACTCTTTTCATTTATGCCTAGTATCAACAAAATGTACTAGACAAGGACTTATATGTGTGGGAATATTTTCCCAAGGAGGACTTGACTGAACATACTCAGTGAGAACTTTCTTTTTATAATGATATATATAATGAAGAGCATCATTTTGAACTGCCTATAGATAATATTATTTTGGAACCGAGAGAGGTGGAACTCCCTAATAAATTTTGGATGGATCCCCAACAGTGCATAATATCTTAGGAAATTGTGGTCCTTTTGAAGTTTGTTCATGAAGTGACAAGGTTGAATGCCTTGCAAGAATTTGATGTCAAACAACTTAAGAGGAAGCATCAAGAGGTTATTGCTCTATATCGCAAGGAGTGAGCATAAAACATAAAACTTGAAGAGGAGTTAGAAGAGATCAAATGCCAACTAAAAACAATAATAGTGGCTAGAGTGAATATTCTAACACTTTTCAAGTCAATTTTGTAGTAGGATCCAACCCTTACGAATGGAGTTTATCTTGATGGAGAGGCCAATGATAAATTGGGGACCCTAGTGAAGTTGTTATTGAAAAAATGTAAGGACTAGTAAAATCACTGGTGCAAGAAAACTTGGGCAACAGAACAATTTATTGAGGCCATTGAAGTTTGAAAGATATTTTTGACTAGAGTGGGTGATACGGTTCCCATTGTTGATGGGATTTTTGTCAAGCTAGTATAGCTAGCCAAAATTTTAGAAGAAATGCTTCAAGTAGAAAAACTTCAATGCCATCAATTGGCCGAGAATGCATTCACAATAAAAAATAGATCCAAGCATGCCAAAGCATTTCAAGATGTGGAGGCCCTTAAAAACCAAAATAAGTGCTCATCATCAAGAATTGAACACTAGTTTTGCAACTCCCCAAGGATAGATTTTGATGGAGGTTACTTCACTTGAAGATGTTAATAAGTATGCTTCTTCATCACTTGAGTGTTTAACCATTCAAGCGGGTGACTTATTGGAACCACCCGAGGAGACTAAACAACTTAAGGAAGAATTTGAAATCACTTCTAAGCTCCAAAATACATTGAATCATTAGGAGGAAGTGAAACATCAGGTTGACTAGATGAGACCTAAGCATTGTTAGGTTGTGGAGCTAAAAGCTGCACTGTTATGCAAATGTGGAGGTTGCTGGAGTTAGACAGTCACTGACTTCAGTCAGGATCAATCGACATTGGTTAGGGTTGACCAGAAGCTATCAACATTGATTAGGCATCAGTCAACGTCGATCATCTCTAGATAGAAAGGAACCAACGTCGGTCACCTGTGTGTTTCCAAAATTATTAGTTAGACGAACAGTTAGTTTGATGAACAGTTAGTTTGCATGTAAAGACTAATTTTAGTCTTGAGTCTGCTTTTCTAATTATTGTTTGTTTTGGGATCTATTTAAGAGACCCATGGGGTTGTATTGTAAGGTGTGCAGAAAAGCAAGGTCAGTTGATTTGTGGGGTAGCAAGATCAAGGAGATCTGCAAGTGTGCCAAGGTTGTGTGCAAGATCAGTTGATCTGCGGGGTAGCAAGATCAAGAAGATCTGCAACACAAGGAAGGATTAAGGACAAGTCTAAGGACTAAAGGATTAGATCCTTCACTTGAAGGCAAGAACAACAATTGGATTGGTTGTCTCAAGGTGTGTAAGATCAGTTGATCTGCGGTGTAGCAAGATCAAGGAGATCTGTGGGTGTGTGTGTGTGTGTGTGCAAGGTCAGTTAAATCTGTGGGGTAGCAAGATCAAGGAGATCTGCAACACAACAAGGAGCAAGATCAAGGAGATATGCTTGTGTATGTAAGGTAGACAAAACAACCATTAAGTTGATTGTCACTGGGTACTGGTATTGTAGGCAAAACAACTAGTTGAGTTGGTTGTCACAAGGACTGGAGGAAATAACAACTCGCTATTGAGTTAATTGTTGGTTGTAATTGAGAGAGAGAGAACTCTTGAGGGAGAATTACTGTACACCCAAGAGGTGTGGGAAGAGTGTGATTTCTTAATTTATTTCCTTCTGGAAGAGTGTTAATACAAGATTGTATTGTCTCTCATATTATGTGATGTTTCTGAATTCTAGTTACATATTACTTTTGGTTAAATTATGTGTTTAGTTGCTTATACAAAGGTAATCAATTGCGCTCTTAGGAGAGGATCCTAACAAGTGGTATCAGAGCTTTGTGTTCTAGATCCTAACAAGTGGTATCAGAGCCTGGTTCAGAGCAGGTTAGTGATTGTTGATTACAGGTCACTCTCAGAGGTTTCTGATTGAGTGGGAGTAAAGCCATGGCAGAAGAAAGTACACTAAGAATGGAGAAATTCAATGGCAAGAATTATCAATTATAGAATTGTGGAAAGAAAGGGCATGTAAAGAAAGATTGTTGGTTGGTAGAAGATCAGCATGAAGGAAATAAAGAAGCAAATGATGCAGGTATTGTTGCACAGGATGCTCTTATATATTCCTTGGATAAAGTAGAATCTTGGGTTTTAAATTATGGTGCCTCTTTCCATGCAACCCCAAATAGAGTATTTTTCCATGAGTATGTCCATGGAGATTTTGGAAAGATTTATTTAGGGGTTGGTGAGCCTTGTCAAATTGTTGGCAAAGGGGAAGAGCAGCTGATATTGCAAACGGGTAACACATGGGTGTTGAAGGATGTCATGCATGTTCCCATCCTGAAGAGGAGTCTAATTTTTGCAGGAAAGTTGGGTGATGAGGGTTGCACAGTAACTCTCACAACGGAATCTTGGAAAGTTTCCAAGGGTGCACTTGTATTAGCAAGAGGTAAGAAAGTAGGTACACTTTATCTATCTACTTGTATTATTGATTCTCCTTCTATTTTATTTACTTCAGATGTAGATGCAAAGATGTGGCTCTGTAGGCTTGGTCAAATGAGTGAGAAGGGAATGGATGTTCTTAAGTCAAATGGTAAGCTTTCAGATTTGAAAAGCATAGATCGAGATTTCTGTAAGCAACAGAAGAAAGCGAGGTTTCTTGAAACTGGGTCAACAAAGAAGAAAGTAGCTTCTATTGGAGGATCACAGTATTGCATAAAGAGGAAATCTGATGTTTTTGACAAAGTTAAGAACTGGAAAGCCTTGGTTTTCAAGGAGAAGATGATGGATAGAGATCAGCTCAAGAGGCTAAATAATTCTAAGCAGGGCAGTGTTGATTTGGATACTGTTATGATCCAAAATGAGCTCATGGGTAAAAATCATCACTCACAAGAAAACACAGCTACCAATGTCGATCAAATGAGAATTGACGTCGATCAGGCAGGAACTGATGTCGGTCATGTGCAGACCAAAGTCAGTGACATCAAGAAGGTGGACACCGATGTCGATCAAAAAATTGGCATTGACGATCAGGTGGAAATGACATCAGTCAGGTGCAGATCGAGGTTAGCCAGAGGTGACTGAGATCGGTCACTATTAGAATGAATTTTGAGCAGACAGCAACCTGTCAAGGAGTCTCAAACACCCATGAGGAGGTCTGAAAGGGTAAGTAAGCCTCAAATTCATTATTCCTCTTCTTTATACTACTTGTTGCTCACTGATGGTGGAAAACTAGGAAGTTTTGAAGAGACAATGCAGGTAGAATCCAGGAAATAGTGGGAGCATGGCATGAATGAGGAAATTGATTCCTTGAAGAAGAACCAAATGGGAGATTTGGTAGAGTTGCCAGCCGAAAAGAAAGCACTGAAAGATGAATGGATTTACAGGTTAAATAAAGGAGAGAATGGACAGGTGAGATAGAAGGCCAAGTTATATGGTCTTGAGCAAGCTCCAGGATAGTGGTATAGGTTTGACAGGTTTATAACAAAGCATGGCTTTAGTCAATGTCAATGTGACCATTGTGTTTATTTTACCAGGTTGGATAATGATAGCTACATTATCATGTTACTGTATGTAGTGTATATGCTTGTTACAGGGTCACACATGCAGGGATTTGCTGAGCTAAAGGTAAAAGTAGCTCAGACATGTGCCAGGAAGGATTCAGGAGCAGAAATCCTTAGCACGAGTATTTCTAGAGACAGGGAAAATCACAGGTTGATTTTGTCTCCAGAGGATTATGTGAATAAGGTAGTGGAGAGGTTCAATTTGCAGGATGCAAAATTGGTTAGCACACCTATGGTTGGACAGTTCAAGTTGAGCTATGAACAGTGTCCTGAATCACATGATGAGGTTAAGTACATGGTATGTATTAGACCTGATATTACCCAAGCAGTGGGAGTTGTCAACAAGTTTATGGCCAATCCAAGAAAGGAGCATTGAAAAGCAGTTCAGTGGATTCTCAAGTATTTGAGAGGGACCAGCAGTAGGTATTTATGCTATGTAGGGTCAAGCACTTCTCTACATAGGTATGTAGATTCGAATATGGTAGGTGACTTGGATGACAGGAGAAGCACCACAGGATATGTGTTCACTGTTGGTGGAACGGTGGTTAGCTGGATTTCAGAGTTGCAGAAGGTTGTTGCAGTCACGGAGGCTAGCAAAGATAAGAACCATGTGGAAATGTTAACAAAGCCGGGAATAAAGGAGAAGTTGAATCTACATTCAACTTTTTTTGGTCTTCAAGATTGAACTTGAAGAGGGATACAAGCCAAAAATAGATTAGAGGATGTTGTTGTACAGGTACAGGTGCAGCTGTTTATCTCCAAGTGGGAGATTGTTAGGTTGTGGAGCTAAAAGCTTCATTGTTATGCAAATGTGGAGGTTGTTGGAGTTAGACAGTCACTGACATTGGTCAGGATCAACTGACATCAGTTAGGCATCAGCTAACGTCAGTCATCTCCAAATAGATAGGAACTGACATTGGTCGCTTGTGCATTTCTAGAACTGTTAGTTAGATGAACAGTTAGTTTGACGAATAGTCAGTTTGCATGTAAAGACTAATTTTAGTCTTGAGTCCGCTTTTCTAATTATTATTTGTTTTGGGATCTATTTAAGAGACCCATGGGGATGTATTGTAAGGTGTGTATAAAATTAAGGTCAGTTGATTTGCGGGGTAGCAAGATCAAGGAGATCTGCAAGTGTGCCAAGGTTGTGTGCAAGATCAGTTGATCTGCGGGGTAGCAAGATCAAGAAGATATGTAACACAAGGAAGGATTAAGGACAAGTCTAAGGACTAAAGGATTAGATCCTTCACTTGAAGGCAAGAACAACAATTGGATTGGTTGTCTCAAGGTGTGTAAGATCAGTTGATCTGCGGTGTAGCAAGATCAAGGAGATCTGTGGGTGTGTGTGTGTGTGTGTGAAAGGTCAGTTAAATCTGTGGGGTATCAAGATCAAGGAGATCTGCAACACAACAAGGAGCAAGATCAAGGAGATTTTCTTGTGTATGTAAGGTAGACAAAACAACCATTGAGTTTATTGTCATCGGGTACTGGTATTGTAGGCAAAACAACTGGTTGAGTTGGTTGTCACAAGGACTGGAGGAAACAACAACTCACTATTGAGTTGATTTTTGGTTGTAATAGAGAGAGAGAGAACTCTTGAGGGAGAATTACTGTGTACCCAAGAGGTGTGGGAAGAGTGTGATTTCTTCATTGTATTTCCTTCTAGAAGAGTGTTAATACAAGATTGTATTGTCTCTCATATTATGTGTTGTTTCTGAATTCTAGTTACATATTACTTTTGGTTAAATTCTGTGTTTAGTTGCTTATACAAAGGTAACCAATTGTGCTCTTAGGAGAGGATCCTAACAAGTGGTATCAGAGCTTTGTGTTCTAGATCCTGACAAGTGGTATTAGAGCTTTGTGTTCTAGATCCTGACAAGCATAATACATAATCTAGTATGGGCTATTGACTTAGTGTGGTGTGATGTTGGGCACTCAATTTTGAATCTATTTTGCCTAATTACTTTTTGGATCATAGGCGTGGAAGAGACATGATGCAAAAGACTATGGCACAAGAGAGACACAATGCATAAGACCGTGGAACAAAAGAGACATAATATGGAAGACCATGGTATAGAAAATGTAAGTCATGTGGAACAAGGAAACATGAAATATGTAGAAACCAAGAATGTAGGACTCAGATAATATTGAAAGACTTGGGCAAAGGCACAGGAAGTGAAGACGGTTATGGAATGGCTCACATGAACGTTAGAGAAGAATAGTCAAGTGAAAATCTAACACCAATCCATGAGAAGATAGGCACACAATGATGAAGATATAGAATAGAGATAGCATATAGGGGCAATTAGGCCCAAGTCCTTAGGAATTTAATGTAAATGGCCTGCCACAACTCATTACTGTTAATGGTTGTTAAGAAGTCATCTTTTTGTAATTACTTATGTAACTGAATAGTCAGGGAGGAACCATGAATAAATACCCCTTAATTTTACTTAGTATTATTTTTTATCATTGTAATATGATGTTGTTGTAATTCTAGATATGGCCTATGAATGTAATGAAAGAAAGCTTATGTGTTGATGAAATACTTATGTAATATGTTCATGAATATAATGGACTTATTACTATTTTGTTCTTAGTTTGTGCCTGACTTATTTTTATTTGATTAGTTAAGTAGGAAATGAATAGTTAAGAATTAGACATGGAACTAAGTATGAATTTAAAACTAAGTACATGTTTGATCACCCTAGCTTAAGAAAATATATGAATGCACCACTGCATAATGAAACCAATAGGAATTGGTCTTAAGCTATGTACTTCAAGTGAGCACATGAGAACCTTTTCTCACATGATGTTTCAACATGATAGATCATTGGAACTCTTGTTCTCTTAGGCATAAAACTAGGGAAAGACATTTTAGACTAAAGGAAAAGATCCCAACAGTCTCCTCCCTATACAACTCATTGTTACGTTGTATGAAGGAACACATAACCTCATTTTCCACCATCACCTCCACCAAAAATATCATATTATTATTGCTTAACATTTTCATGCACAAAAGGTGAGACAGGATAAGTGGTCATGGATTTTGAGTGAGGCACAAATGTTGATTAACACTATTTCAATTAACAAAAAACTACTTTACCAAAACATAAAATTACATCCCTTCTAACGTATCTTGCACCTTTGGGACAATTGCTACCCCCATAAAATAAAATAAAAAACCCTCCTAGGGGAAATTAATAATAATTAATATAGGTATAGAAAATGAAAATTGGAGTGTTTCATTGTATGTCTCCATTGTAACTTTGTAAGATAGCATGGCACCATGTGTAACATGAAACCTATTTGATAGACACCACTTGAACAATTTGGCCCTTTTATGAGGTGAGAGCTTTGGAAGCCTCTAAATTTAAATTTATCTTTCCTAGAATCTTCATGAAAATGCATCTTCAACATTATATATTATTCATTCTAGGCACCATTACACCCATCTCAAACACAAATTATCAAGCTCAAAGTTCCATTTTTAGAACATCTTACTGTGAGTTGTTGTAAAATGTCTAGCATTACAAGCTTTTTCAAAAGGAGATCATCTAATGCCTTCAATTCATTTGCATTGGGTTTGTGGGATCCTTTTCATGGATTTATTTCTTCTATTTTAGTAGGCCCTTCCTCCAAATATTTTATAAGGTATGAAGTGGTTATATCCAGCGCTTAGATTGACTAGAAGGAAACCTTGAAGCTCTTATTTTCAAGGCCACCCTTCCTGGTGTTCTTCATTTTAACCAATGATTCTCTCATCTCCTTTTTATTTTTCAATTTTATTTGGAGAATCTAACTCTAATGAAACATGTTTGATTTGTAGGATTAAAAAATACAAGGTCAAAATAGAAGTGGAGGATAAAAGAATTATTCAGATAATCAGAGAATGCAACAAAGAAGAGGAGCACAAGATTGAGAAATATCATTGTAGGGAATGCTCGCAAGGCAAATTCTTATGCTGATTCAAACTATCAAAAAATGCCAATTTGGCAGAGATGAAATTTGTTGTGGAAAGTGGATTTCTCATGGTCATTGTGCCCCTAAGCCTAAACCTAAACTTAAATCCATAAAAATCTATGGTTGAATAAATGAAGATAGACATCTGATTGAGGTGGTGATGGCTTTTTCTTCATCAGTAATTTTATATTAAGATGAGATATGTAGGGGATATAGTACTATTATGTAATTAGGGTCTCAAAAATGGTGAAGGGTTTTAATATATTTGTAGCAACGTGCACCTTTGTCATTTTTTACAATTGTGAAGGTAGATTGCTTTGAATTTTTATTGATCACCTCAAGTGTTCATTTACTATGACCTTTAATTGAATTTTCTCAAAGTTAATAAGAATTAATAGCTTGAGATTTATGGCTTTCACAATCCACAATTTTTTATATAGAGATGTCTAGAGAAAGTGACGAAAATTAATTTATATTAATTTTTGTGATCACACTATGTGATATGGTATCAAAGATATGCAAATAAATATTTACCATGGTTTTTTTAGATAAATCTCTTTTATTTGCATTTGTAATTTTCTTTTGGTTGAGTCTTGAACATATTAAACTTAATGGAAGGTTGAAGCTTACACATATACATATTTGTAATCCACATTACACGATCACATCCCCCTCCCCAACCTCCCCTTCCCTCCCCCACCCCGACCCCCACCAAATATACATTAACCACAATACCCTACACACATGCACTCTTCAAGGCCAAGAGACTAACATTCATAACTTTCCTCTTCATCAATTGCCCATTCAAGTTTAGATAAAACTAGAGTGCCTTGCAAAGAAAAGGTGAGATGAATTCATGGATCGCCTCTAGAAACAAAGCCACAAGAGACAACTTGTCATTCAATTTTAAATAGAAAACATGATGACTTGATTAGGGACACTAACTCCAAGAAAATAGAAAACATAAAAAAAAAATATACGGGTCAAAATAAACTACACGTGGATATGTTAGATCAGAAACAAAACAAAAATCAAGGGCTTAGTTCAAAAATTCCTAAACCATCCATTTAATTTCACAAAAAAAATGCCTCCAAATATGTAGGAACCCTTGTTTTTATCAGGTGGAGCAGTCAAAATGAAGGCAAACAAGCTCAGTTGAACATATGGCTCATATCTTCCACAAAACTAATTTTAAGGGCATTGTTCTTGATTGCACTAATGACCTCCAACTTATATTTTTTGGACATAAATCTAAGAAACAATAGAGAAAGGCAAAGGCAAATTTGATGTCTTATGTAACCAGAAAGGTGACTCACAATGCAAGTAATGGCACCATCTTTAAGGCTTGCATAGTGGAGCCTCATCATCATTTGCCATTAATTTTTTGATATTTAGTAAGATTTTCTTGGCAAGTGTTGTTATCCATATCTTCACATGACACAACCAATCCATGTTGTTGAAATTAGCTAGAATTATCAAATTGTACACACGGTGGATAGTTTGGATGCTGATAAAATTAACTCTAAAATGAAATTAAAAAAAAGATTAAAAAGTAGATCAGGCATAATATGTGTTTAGATGAAAATGTACTTGGGCTCTATGCATGAAAATGCCTTCGATGTAATAAACATCATACTTGATTTATCTTTTTTAGGATTATGGAATGTAACCCTAGGATGATAAAGAGCTAAGTAATAAATCAGGGAATAAAATACTATGATATCAAAAACCACTGATTTGCACAATAATTGATTTATTTGAATATTCTATAAATAGCAATGAATTAGAAAAGGTGTACTTAGCTGGAAAATATTATTGAAATGGACAAGTGATGGGTAGGGAGGTGATGCAGGAGCAAGGTAGAGTGTCATCAGTAGAGAACAAGTGTTTGAACCCTCTTCAAACAATAGCATGACCCTCTTTGCCAATAGTGCGCTATGTTATTGACCTTCTATGATGTGTTAATGACCCTATGCAGGTGAAGCAATAAAATTTTGGGCAAATCTTCACTCTGTTTTGGGAAGCCTATGCCTCTATGACTGAGACTCGGATCATCATTTGTTTTATGTTTTGACTAATTTCACTATGGAACCCTAAGCCTCCATGCTTGCTAAGGTTTTGATGTGGAAGAAGAGTGGCATTAGTAAGGTAGGTTGGGTGTGACCTCAACACCCCATGCGTTGAGCACTATCTACATGCCAATACCTTGAAAAGGGATCAAGCTCGATGTAGTTATCCCAATCTAAGTGTTGGTGCAAGTGAGAGTGATGCTAGTATGACTGAGTATGAATGTCAATTTGAATGCTTTGAGTGTGAATTGAGACTAGAAACCTAAGTGAAAATGAGCTCTAGGTTGTTGTAGATGGATGTATGTAGAAATATGGGTAAATAGGGATTAATAACCTCAATTTGCACGATTGTTTCTGAGGTTGTTCATGAGAATTGCCATCTGGGAGATAAATGAATGAGAGTGATCTTTATATAATGTTTTGATGCTTATCAAGACATGAAATGAGTCTAGGGCGACCCTAAGATGCCTTGGGGAGTGGAAACACGTATGTTAGGGGCAAGGTAAGCTAAGGGTCAATAGCGTTGCCTACTTTACCAATAATGCACTGTGTTATTGTCCAAGTGGCTAGAACGTGTGAAAAAGGATCGGGGATGCCTAAGTAATGGTTGAATGTGGCTCTTGGTATAGCTCGGCAAGGGCTAGATGCACATAGAAAGTTGAAAAAGATCAAAAGAGACTCTAAGATAAATCTAGGGCTAAACTAAGGATAAGATAGTCTCAAATGACACTCATTGCATTAAATAACAATTTATATGAGTACAATACTCTATGTAAACACTAAATTTTATACCACTAAATATTTGAATCCAAAACTTTAGAAATATCAATTTTGATCTTTATTTAGCATCAAGTGTTTGAGATAACACCATTAAGTCTTACAAACTTACTTAAAGCATTCTATTTTTTGGTTAACCAGAAGGAACCAAGGCCATTTGATTCGGTGGCCAGAGATATCTACTCTAATATAGAGTGAGCTTCGTATAAATCTTTAGACGATGTGCAATTTGAAAATTAAACTTACAACCATAACTACCTCTACAAAGTACCAAGACCAAATAAACTAACTCCACAACCTAACTTAAATCATTTCCAAAACCCTAACTTAAATCATTTCATTTTACTTAATATCCTTGACCTATTATATCTAAAATAATCCGTGACCTATTATATCTAAAATAAACCTTTATCAATTATTTAATGACAAATAATAATATTATAAAAATTTAAAGTAAAATAATTTTAATTACATCTTTGAGAGCCAACGATTAAACTTGGTAAGAACGTTACTTAGTTGTGAGTTGTCACGCTCTTATTCCATTTTGTTCCACGTTCCGTGGTTGAAATTATGGAGAAGCCATGTGCGCCAACATAGATAAATAAACGCGGTATCTCTATAGATAGATAGATAGATAGATAAACGCGGAATATGATCTTTTGGGGTCCTCCATATTCGCTAAATCCGACCCAATTATCACTAATCAAATATCCAGACTCCACATTTGTATCGCATTGCTTTCGCCTCTTCCATCTGGATTAGCTTTTTCAAGCCCCAAATACTCCTGGCTTTGTTCTCGTTTCAGGGCAGACATCAAACAACTTTTGCTAGTGCATTGTCGGGCATCTGCAAATGGCGAAGATAGGAGCAGCATCAGCAATGATCTGCCTGTTGGCTCTGTTGGGCATGGCTCAGGCAAGCAATAAGTTCTCGGTGACGGGCATGGTGTACTGTGATAACTGTGCTGTGGGCTTTCCCACTAGGCTCTCTACCCCTATTCCTGGTATGCATTTCGCAACTAGCTTACATGGTTTCTGTATTTTGACCTTCCAAAAGACCAGATCTGGCATTCAATGTTGTTTCATTTTTTCAGATCTTTGGGTTTGTGCCTGTGTTGTGGTTACATCGTTTTGCTACTTACTTCTTTGATTTCTCAGATGGGTTGATGTGATGGATATTGCACTTGCTCTGCTCTCTGACCCACTTTTGGTTTAGGCATTTTAGATTCGTCATTCCAGGATTTATGTGGTTTATGTCTAGGCTTCCCTGCGTGTTTATTTTGTGATCAGTATCCCGGTGTTTGCTAGATTTTTTATTTATTTCAAAGTGCAGTGCATTTTCATAGATCTGCTGGGTTGCGAATGTGTTTTTCATATAGGTAAACGTTTTTAAAAATATAACCTCCTTTTACTGTTAAATCAAAATGAAAGCTTCAAGCTTCTATCCATGTTATGTTCCTCTGACTGACATAGATATCGGCAGATCTGCCTTCGAGTAGCTGATTTTAAAATCTGACTAAGCATATACTTAAATTAGGGCTTCTTCGGCTAAGCTGCCACAATTAGGGGTCCATTTTGTCAAAGCCATCTACTTAAATCAGGGCTTCTTCAGCTAAGCTGCCACAATTAGGGGTCCATTTTGTCAAAGTCATCTAAAAATCCAACCTTGCCCTCTCCACATGCAAGTGTGTCCAGAGAATTATACCTTGGTGAATCGCATTGCATCCCATTATCCTCATAAATTGAACTACAACATACGTTTTGGTATGCATATCATTCTGATAAAATAAGTGAATTTATGATGCCTCCTATGCCACCTGGGTCCACTTATTTGTATTCGTTTTTTTAACAGAAAAAGATGCATCATATTAAAAGAAAAGAAGAATTACAGGCGACCTTAACCTGAAAAGCAGAAATCAACGGGGAAGGAAAAAACTAACAAACAACCACATTAAACAGACAAGAAAAGGAAGGAATGAAATGCTAGCATCTATTGATACTAAGCACCCGATGTCTCAGTTTAACACCATCATTAGCAAGAGAATCGGCCAGCTGGTCATTCTGAAATGTTCAAAGCTGATGAAGTTGAAATGTTAAAAGCTCATGAAGAGGAAACCCTGAAATCAATTTTTTATTTCCTGTAAACTTGAATTAAAAGCAAGGTTGTCCACCTTCAACATGCCTGACATAGACTTAAAGGCCGGCATTGAATTACCATATAATTTTATCGCTTTAATTCCTTTCGAAATCGCAATTTTCAGGCCCCTGGAGAGAGCCAACAATTCAACCACATTATTTGAATTTTTCTCCAATCCTTCAGCGAACTCAACTACGATTTTATTTTTGTCAATCCATCATAACTCAACCAGCCCCAGATGCACCTAGGTTGTTCTCGAAGGCGCCATTAAAAAAGAAGCGATAATAACCCTGATAGAATACCTGAGGTCCTTTCTTCTGCATAATTTTAGGCTTTGAAACCTTGATCTCCATACTCTGAATCGGCCTTTCTTCTTCTTTAAAAAAGCCTTTCTTCTTGTTTTTTGAAGTATAGCCTCTTTTAATTTTGAGCTTAAAAGGAAAGTTTTTCTCCGTGTATGATGCCTCGTATTCTCCACTATAAGATCAAGGCTTGTTTCTTTGTTATTTTTTGTGAGACTATAGTGTGTGAGATCTGCTTCTAATAAGTTACATATATTCTCAGATGCCAAAGTAGCAGTCCAGTGCAACGATAAGGCTGGAACTCAAACCTTTTATGCCGAAGGAGTGACTGATAAAGATGGGAAATTCAGCATCCCTGCAACGGGCGAGCGTAGCCAAGAACTGTGCAAGGCAAAAGCCCTGAGCAGTCCTCTGCCAAAATGCAACATTCAACCAAAAGGGGAGCAAGGTCCAGTCTACTTAACCCACAACAATGGCATCAATTCTGACGAGAGGATGACTGGCCCTTTCTATTTCCAATCTCATCAGAAACACGCGGATTGCGCAACTGTCATGGCTGAATATAATCAGTTCTGATTTGAAAGTATTTTTTAATTTTCTTTGCATCTTAGCCCTGTTAACTGGGGGCTCATTTGGAGTTTATTTGGAACTAATCATTTTTTTTTAATGGTACTACGAATAGTATGTGCTGGAGTTGAATATTTTATTTCAACTCGTCTTTTTACTGTGCTTGTGTCATTATTTGATTTATTATTTTTGTCATGATACCCAATCTCCCTAGCAGGATTGTTGCAGTATATCATATTACTATATTTAATATAGAATTTTAATTAATTTAGAATCAAATTAAAATTCTGAACATATTCAAGTTTTCATTGTGCATTTCATATCTTAAATATAAGGAAGCAAAGGTTTTATTTGAAGCTCAAAAAAATTTAGCTATGTTTTTTTTTCAATATTCATGCAGGTGCATATCCCACCGGAGACTCTGTGTTGATTTTTTTTGTTTTTGGTAAATCGTATTACAACTCTGAACATACTTAAGTATTAATTGTGCATGTCAAAACTCCATTTTATTCTTCAAGATTTAATGCTGCTGCATATGTCGTGGGAGACTTTGTTTTATTTTAGAATAAAGAATTTGGGTTTTGAAGAGCTTCATGCTGTCATCAGGCGCGCAAGATACTTGGTAACATTTTAATTTGTTTTTCAATTTTCATATAATATTATGGATTTAGTTATAATTGGACGTGCAGTCTTTTAAATAAAATTTGATTCGTACGAAATATGAGACACCTCGTATATCATGTTTTAAAAACTATTAAAAACCAAAAACATTTAGTTTTTTTTAATATAGTATGGACTATTATTTCGTTGTGCTTGAATAAAAAGCAATGAAAAACAATTAATGAATTCTCTTTGAGTAAGTGCTAAAATTGTTTATAATTAAATTTGTATATAAAATTGTAATTTAAGTCATGTATAATAATGAGTGATTAGTTAGAGTTAAAATATTATTTGTTGGGGTGAAAGTTATATTACTTTTATTTTGACGGAGACTAATAAGATATTTGTCAGTTTTTTGTAGCAATTAAATTTGAATGTAAGTTATATCTAGTTTAAAATAAAAAGGAGGCATTATTAATATAAAATAGTGTAGAAAAAATCATATATGTATTGGACTAAACGTCTTAATTTGAGAAAGAGTAAATTAAATTATACATGTATTAAATTAAATGTGGTAACAATAATTATATTTTAAAGTGATTGTAACATTCATTGAAATAAAGAGAAGTTCTATTCGAAAGTATTAGATAATAGTTGGGTGATGGTATGTAAGTCTTCACATGATTATTTTAAAATAGCTTTATATTAATTATAGATAAATTTAATAATATTTACGAGTTTTGAGAAGTTAAAGGATCATATGATAATAGAATTTTAGTCTTTGTCACCTATATGATCACTATTACATGGTAAATATATGATAGATCTAAATTTTTAGATAAAAATAAGAATTACATGACATTGCCTAAATATTCATTGACATATAGGTATTGTAGTGAAGTGGTATTCAATCATGTTATAGTTGTAAGGATTATTAAATTGATTTTAGTGAACTATAATTGACATATAGGTATTGTAGTTAAGTGGTATTCAATCATGTTATAGTTGTAAGGATTATTAAATTGATTTTAGTGAACTATAATTGACATATAGGTATTGTAGTTAAGTGGTATTCAATCATGTTATAGTTGTAAGGATTATTAAATTGATTTTAGTGAACTATAATTTATATAAATATAAAATTCTAATTGCAAATTGATTTTAGTGAATTATAATTTGTATAAATATAAAATTTTAATTGTATTTTGTGTAGAAAGTCATAAATCCAACAATAAAAAATAGCTATAGTTATGATTTGTGTGTACTTTAATGAGCATATAAATGTTTTTCTAATTGTCACTTTTCAAATGAGTTTTTAGTTATTACATTGATATAAATGAAATATTACACAAAAGTATGTAGAGGAATATTTTTTAATATTTAGGTGTTAAATTTTAAAATTTTAAAGTAGTATCTCTTGTCAAAAGTTTTCATTAGCTATAGCAGAAAAGTTATTTGTTGAAGTGATTTTTATACTAACCAAGAATTCAATATGAAAAAAATGTTTATATGATCGTTAAATTTAAACTATCATTCAATTATAATAGACAATGTTGGATCTCATCGTTGTGTTGGGTGAATATTTTGTCAACCAGCTAACTGGTGAGAAAAAGAGGTCTCTTCAACCACAGCATAGAGAGATTGGTCGTCCAAAGTTGCAGGTTTATCACATCTAAAAGAGACAAATCTCTCATCTCATCAAGGGAAGGTTCCCTATAAATATAAAGGCGTTTATATATATATATATACAGAAAATAACATTCGAGAGTAGGATAAGCCATCCATCTCTCTTTTTTCAGAGATGATGTTAACAAACAGAGGAGAAAATCTTGGTGAAAACAGTGAAGGCACTTCTCTTCTTTCAGAAGTGTTTTTGTAGGAAACAACAGGAGTTCTTTCAGGTAGTAAAAGTAACTGGTAACAGAGTACAAGATAATCAGCAATTTAATATGTAGTTCAAAGTCTCCACCTTGACTGCCCAAGAGTGAGATACGAAGAACAATGGGGGCACAAAGTCGTCCTAAGGTCTTTTACACAGAAAGAAACTAAAAATACACACTAAAAACAATTATGTCAGCACAAAGTCTGAAAGTAACTGGTTTCAAGGCACCTTCCTTATCACTTCCACTAGCTTTGTTTGTTAAATTTAATAAACAAGAACACATTCAGAAGACAGACATAAGAACAATCTCTTAAAATGATACAAGCTATACAGCACAAAGTATGCGAATCACTTGCTTTCTCATTCAGATAAAATAATATGAAATACAATTTGAGCTCAAAGTCTCAGTATTCGTCTTTCAATTTGGGCAGAGTTTTGCTTCTGTGGTCAAAAAGATCTCCTTTAAAACAAACCAAGAGATTACAATATATAGCAATCACGCAAGGCTTGACGCTCTTTTCCATGGGACGGCCCATGCTGCAGTCAACGTCTTCAATGCACCTTCAGTTCTGTCTGGAGGGACCATGTTGGGAACAACGCATTGCCTTAACTATGGCATGTCCATTCATCTAATGTCTCTTCCTTGGTATGGACTGTTTGGTCATTTTCCTGATGTCTGCGTAGCTGTCCAATTTGTCTTTACTCCAAAGGAGACCAACAGGCCGCGCCTTCAATGTTTGCAAGCTCGAAAATCTACTTTGCAGACTATTCTAGCTACCGGAATAACTTATCCGCAGATATTTCCGGTCTTCTCCTCTTTTTGCTTTGATTTGAGCCCTCAGGCTATCTTTTCCCTTTCTGGTTTTGTCTTTTCCTGGCGTTTGAGCTCTTAGGGCTATATCCTCGGCTTCACTGGCTCTTTACGCTCTTTCATTAGCAGTTCTTCCCTTTGGCATTTTGGCCTTTAAATGCATTCGAGTCCGTCATCCTTCTTAGCAATTCCTTTATGTCTTTCCCACTTGCTTTGGCCGCTTTTCGTTGATCTCAGCAAGTGACACGTGGTGTTTTCCGCTTTTGAGAGTCTTGCGGAAGATGACACATGGCAGCTTCCGTCGAGCTCTTAGAAACATTGTAGAAACATTCGAGACTCATTTTGGATTCATGCGGACGCAAACACTTCTCGTGCTCCGTTTAGTTTTAACGAGACACGTGGCATGTTCCGTGAAGCTTTAAATACCTTTTGAGAGTCTTGTGGAAGATGACACGCGGCAACTTCCGCTGCACTTTGAGGTTTGATCTTTCTCGGAGGGTTCTTGCTTCTTCGGTGGGCTTTTGGCTTTCGGGCTTTTCCTTTGGACAAAAAGTCCGAAGGAATTTTGTCTTAAACATTTTTCTGAAGAAAATATTCCCGAAAGAATTCTTCCGACCTCTTTTACTTAGTCATTTTCCCGAGGGATTTCCAACTTTTGTCCGCTTTTGCTCATTGCCCTCTGCAAGGGCACTTGTTCCTTTAGCTTTGGGGCAGCGCCTTGAACCTACCAATTAAACCAACCGATTGAACCAACTTTGGTTCAATGGTTCAATCGATTCATTCTTCGTTATTTGGCTAAGTCTTTTTGATCTTTTGAACCAAGTGCGTTGAACCAATTAGTCGTTGAACCCGTTGAATTATTGAACCAAAGTGGTTCAAAGTTCAATAGTTTGAGCGTTTGTTCTTTGAAGTTTGCCGATTGAACTCTTTTGATTGAACCAAGGTGCTGAACCAATCCTAGAAACCAAGTGCTAGTTTCTTGTTCTTTTGATTGAACTCGCCTGCATAAGCCTTTGAACCTGCTAAACCTGCTAATTTCAAGCATGTTGAGTCCGTATATTTCTGGAAAAGCTTTGAAAAATGAAGAACTTGAATGCTCAGAACAATTTTTGAAAAGGGGAGGGAGGATTTTGCTCTGTTGAACCAAAATAGTTCATAGGTTGTCCCAAAGATGTCACTCATTTTGGGGACAACACGTTGAACGTAGATTGAAACTTTTGTTGTGTCGTGGTGAATTGTACATATTGAAATATTGTATTAGATTTTATCTTACAGATGATATTTATCATCTCCTAGCAATTTGATGCAACAATAACATAAATTTATATGGCAGTAAGGAAACTTTAATAATAATTTATTTTTTTATCATTATTATGTTTCATACAATATAATTAAATACCAAAGGAGTAAAATAAACAACTTTGAAGTTAATTGTGAAGATTTAAACTATTAAATGACAATATCGATCATTCATCCCATTATAATATATAAACAAACTTGTTTTAGTCTTATAATCCATCTTGTCGTACAAAATAATTATGCATTGATGTAAATATAAATTGTTATTAGTCCCGAAGGGGTAATTAATAGAATCAATTGACACTTAACTTTTGATTAAACCATCCTCTATCAACCGACCAAAACACATTGTTTTGTGTGCATTGAAATATGTCAAATTTTTTAATAGGTAAGTTACACATTTGTTAAAAAAAAAATTAAAAAAGCATTTATCAGTGTTGTGATTGGTGGAAACCTTTTACATGTTATTAAGCATCGCAAAACAATTGATGTCATGAACAATAAAGACCATAAATATCATAAAATGTAAAGTAATCGTAATCAATGGTGAGATCGGTGAGATAAAAAAATGACAGATTGTTATTAAATAGGCATGTCCTGCATGTGGTGGCTAGACGTTCCTGCACATCATTCAACTGTCATTGCCAACTAGCCCAATCGTTATTGTTGTTTGCCATACAAGTAATATGTGCAGAGCCGTAGTGAAAATGGAGGATTTCACTATGATTCATACGATGTTGCAAAGATCAAAGTACATATTGTCACTCTCGATGGAAAGGCAAATGAATGGGACAATGATAATGTTATGACCGACACATTTCTATTGCTTCCTATCCTCCATCCCAACAACCACAATAATCAATACAAATACAACCAAATGACTCTCAAGGTAATACGACTTTATTTTTTTTTCTTTTCTTTGGGTGCTTATCTTGATTTGTTTGTTGGCATTACATGATGGGCACAGATTTTTTTTCCTACTATAGGTACTAAGGGACTATCGTTATGTGCAAGTATACGCCCATCTACAACCCAACATTTTGATGCAACTTCTTTCACTTTGTTAAATTGCTTCGAGAGGTGTTCATTTTATCTTGTGTTGTGTTGAATGAAAAAAATAAAAAAGCTTCTCTTCTATGGTGTGCATGTTTCAAGTGGGCAAGGATGCAACATACCATAATGTAAATAATGTCAGCAAGCAGTAGCCTCAAATTTCACCATTTTTGTATCATGATTAGATCAATGATCAAGATGCTCTTGGATAGATTCTCTGAAAGCAAATAAAATTTTCATAAATATGAATTACATATTTTAGACAATTCTTTTGTTAATGTAGGATATTATTTTTCTTTTATTAGTTTATTAGGTTTATTCTACACACATGGAGTTTTCCTACACTTGTGAGATTAGCTTGTTTAGGTGTACTTATACATAAGGAGTTACTCTTGCCCATCATCATTGGTTAGTGGATTTTATTCCATCATAGGAGTTACATGCCTATTCTAGGTCCTTTATCATTGTTCATGGAGGAGTTACTTACTTGACTCCCTTATTTGTACATCTTGTATTAGTGAGCTATTCACTGGAGTGTTGCAGTAATTTATGTCTACTTGCTTTTGCAATTATCTCATTTGTGTGATTTTAGTTACTTGCAATTTGTGTATGCTTGTCCTATTTTACCTTTGAGCAATATGTGTCTTGCATCACTCATGGAACTCATTAGTTCATTAAATCAGTGATCTTCGCGTTATCCCCAATATGGTATCAGAGCCAATCTGTGTTTCACGATTGTCTAGTTTGTTATGATGTTAGTTTATTTGAAATCTTGAGTTAGTGCCTATAGTTTCTTCTTATGGCTTATTTTTGCTCTCTGGTGGAGGTGTTTTTTACTGGTTATAGGGTATTTTTGCATTTACAACAGTCATACTATTGGCCCTCCTATTCGATGTTTTTAACAGTTTGTGTTGTTCATGGTATGCCTTTATTTTTTCAAAAGCTAGTCACCCAAATCAATGTCTCCTAAGTAGCATAGAACCCCAATTGTAGTCTCATTGGCATAAGTTTCTTCTTTGTTGCTACTAGAATGCTTGGACCTATTATTTGCTACTAGCACATCCACGAGCTTGGACCTATTAATGGATTTGCTACTGGCACATACACGAGCTTGGGACTATTACTGGACCTACTACTAGCACATCCACGGGCTTGGACCCATTATTGACCTATTACTGGCACTTACTAGATTTGTTATTGGCCCTATTACTGACCTGCTACCAGCACATCCACGAGACCTATTACTGGACCTATTACTAGCACATCCACGAGACCTGTCATTGGAATGCTTAGGACATACTACTAGCACATACATGGCTTGCAAGGGTTTTTTGAGTTGTTCCAGACCTGATGGCATTTTGCCTACACCTTCTAGATTGCTAAAGGTATTTTTGAGTCGTTACTACCTTTCTTTTGGCGTTTCAAACTAATCCTCTACCTCATTCTCCATTCCATGGTGGTGCTTTCAACCTATAGACAATTTTTTCTCTTTGTGGTAGTTCATAAGCAGAGTTGTACTTCAATAATGTTGGCAACCTGAGTTCCTTTCTCCATCAAGGTGACAACAATAGTTTGCTAAAACTCTATGCCCTTCTAAGCAGAGTTTTACCCTTATTCCCTGGGAGGTGTCTCTCTGCTTTGCCTTCCAAAGCTAAGTCAAAATTAATATATTCGTGCCCTAACTATTTTATTAATTAATTTTTTTAAATAGCTAGTTGTTTTGCCCTTTAAGTGGAATTGTTTGCATTTAATTGCACATGTGGGTGCATAGGTGGAGTGGTTAAGACTTAAAACTAGTTAGGAGGGGTGAAGAGTTCAATTCTATTTCCCATGCCTATATGTAAGGCTAGGTCTATTGTCCCTTTTTAGTAAAATAACATTTGAATTTTGTGCATTTTCATTTAAATAGGGCATTAATGATCGGAAACAAAATATTGTAATAACTTTTGATCGATAATTCAGAATTGAGTACCATTTTTTTCAAAAGTTCATATTTTTTTGTTCTTGATCCATTAGTCCCATTTTCATTGTAAACACATTGAATTATAAAGTGCCAAAATCTGAGGGGTTGATTAAACATATATTTTGGAGGGTTATTTTTTGGATAAAATTGGTGATTTCTTGGTAATTTCAAGGGCCATGCAAGGACCACAGAGTTTGGGGGTCTATCACCCCCAGATCCTTGTAGCATACCCTATTGTTCAATACTTTTAGTATACTTTCTTCCACTAAAGGGTGAGGTCTGATTTGAAAGGTGGTTAGATCACCCCACAAAAATATTTTGTCTTGTTGAGATTTGTACATAGATGCATTATCAACAAAGCTCGATGTCTTTCTATTTCACTAGTTTATTTTTTCACTTATGGTATCAACTACATTAGTTACTTGCATTTGGATGCATTGTCAGTTGTGTCTAACATCCATTCATTGAGACATGCATTGACACTTATGAAATATTTGCTCTGACCTATCTTGATGCATTATCGGACGAGTTTGACATCCTCACATTGAGTGTGCATTGTACTTGCAAAATTTGGGGTGGGGGAGGGGTCATTATTGATTGTCTTTGAGGGGTTTTTATGGGCCTTGCTTTCTCTCTTGTGTGCAAACTTAGTTTATATGACTTATGTGCCACTTTGATGACCATTGCATTGATTGCTCTTGCATTCTTAGATGCATTTTCAGCTGAGCCTAACATCCATTCATTGAATGTGCATTGTCATTTGTGTAGTGTTTTTTCTCATTACACGTATTTGGTATCTTCTCTCAATCATGTCGACTCCACTTGAGAGATAACAACTGATGAGGAAAGTTGATTCTACACCAATGGTTCTTCTTGGAAAGATCAACTATGTTTTTTGGCAAGTTTACATGGAACACTTGTTCACAAGCAATATGTTTGAGTAGTTTTTATGTTTTTTCAATGTGATCTAATTAAAACTAAAAATAAAGTACATGCAGGGTTAAAGATTACCTGGAGATATGGATGGTTGGTTGTGTATTGGTGATCAGGCTTGATTGTGAGAACTCTTCTTTGGATGGGAAATAATGACCTGAAATATACCACACTTAAACAAAAAATGGATTAATAGATAAATGAGTGGGTTGCCTGGTTACAAACCAATCCTGAGAAGCAGTATGCTTTCTTAGATGGATGTCAGCCCACTGTTTTCAATTAAGAAGGATAATAAAGATAAAAGATAAAAGATAAAGATTAAAAGATATAAATGATGTAAAAGATAATTTGATAAAGTAAATGATTATGAATTATTCAAGATAATAGATAAAATGTACAAGATAATAGATGCAAGTATAAACAACACCAACATATAACTTAATAAAGATGAGATAAATGCAGACTATCTATGATTAAGAGATAAGATAAATGGATTAGGACAATATGTATAAATGCTTTGCTAAGTTTTATTAATGGATATTAACAGATTAAGAGAGATATTTATAAAATAACATACAGATTTAATAGATATTGAAATAAGCTATTTTAAGAAGATTTTTATAGTTTGACAGGGATCAACGAAGATTTTACAGGATCAATGTCGATTCTACGGGATCGACGTCGATTTAAATGAATCTATGTCGATTCTATGTAAAAGTGTTGAACTATAAACATACTATAATGACTGCTCGGAAAATTGATAAAATAATAAAAATCGAATGTAAAACACATATAGAAAGACATATAAGATAATAGATTTAAAATGTGAATGAATTCAAAAGCAATACTTACCTTTAATGCTTGAAAATGAACTTGACAAGATGAGTGAAAGACCTTCAAAAACCTTTGATAAGCTCTCTAACAAAAGTTCCACAAGATTTCAGGTTGTTGATCAAGTCTAAATGCAAGTTACAATGAGATTCCCGCAGCATTTTAGGTTCTAAAAGTGCAATCACATTCCATCCCAAGCCATGGAAGTCTGATGTGTATTTATGGATCGCCTTCGATTCTAATTGATCAGTGTCAATCATGAAGGATTGACATTGATTTACCAAAAATGGGTGAAGCTAAATGAAAAACTATTCGAATGGGTTGGTATGGAGTCAATGAGGGTTAAAATGACTTATGACGTTGTTCGGGTTGTTTTAACCATGGAAAAAGTTGTTAGGAGGTTGGGTAAATTTAGATTTTTATTGATTTTTAGAATTTTGATTATTTAAAAAAAATTGGATGGTTAGGGATGGTAAATAGTAAATAGTAATAAGTTGACATTTAATTATTAACATTTAGTTTCTTATACTTTAAGTTATATTTTATGTATATACTTCCAAGATGTTTGAGAGAGGTTTCAAACCTCTAGGAGTTAAGATGCAAAATATAGATTTTTTGGAGGTTTCTACCACATTTCAGACTTAGATTATTTTAGGATTAAAGGCTATGGGGTATATTTATAGCGTCTACATTTAATTATTAAAATTATAGCCTAAAATATGGCAGAATAGGGTAAGGGTGCTAAATTATGGCATCTACACAAGAGTCATACTCCATTCCTATATGGATAGATTTATACCCTTTATGACTTGAGCCAGTACAATAAGTGGGATAACACTTGTGACAAGGTTCTTGGTACCTTACTGTTACATGTTTCCATGGATTTGCATTACCATATGGAATATACATCATGTCCCCACACTGTTTGGATCATTCTACAGTTTTTTTTCATAGATTCTATTGAGATCTATATCACTCCTCTTTCTATCACTATTCAGAGACTATTGTACTCCATTTTCCTACTATTTTTTGTGATGACAAATTCATGGTGGACTATGCTCTTCTTTCTATCAAGCCACCTCTACAAGACAAGATTATGCCTGACATCAGTTATCCTATTATAAGTTCTACTTTTGTCCCTATTCAGAATGTTGCTCCCCCAGAGCCTTCACAGACTTGTACTTCAGAGTAGTCTATTGTTTCTTGTGTGAGTACACCCACTAAGAGATTTGATGAGTCATATGTTCCTATGGATAGTCATAATACAAATATATGTGCTTCATCCATAATATCTTCTTCAGTTAAATGACAGTTGTTGAGCTAAGCTCTCCTCTTCATATGGACATTCTTTCAGTGAACATTTCATGTCCTTTTGATAGGTTCACTTTACTAGCATTACATCTAGTTCTTGTTCATGATCTTTCTAGACCTATACCACACCTTATTTTTGGATCTCTTTTAGATATCTTCATCCTACTACCTTCATCTTCTATTTTGGAATGGCCAGACTTTCAGTACACACCCCATGTTCTTCATTTGGCAAAATGAAGAAACATTGTTCAATGTGGATGGAGCGTATTCAATCTTTAGGTAAAGGATCTCATCAACCACATTCATATTTTTTTGTTCTTGATCTATTAGTCTCATTTTCATTGTAAACGCATTGAATTATAAAGTGCCAAAATTTGAGGGGTTGATTAGACATATATTTTGGGGGGCTATTTTTTGGATAAAATTGGTAAGTTTTGGACAACTTCAAGGGCCATGCAAGGACCATAGATTATGGGGCTCTATTTCCCCCAAAACCCCATATCGCATCCCATTGTTTAGTACTTTTAGTGTACTTTCTTCCACTAGAGGGTGAGGTCCAGTTTTAAAGGTGGTTAGATCACCCCATAAAAATATTTTATGTCTTGTTGATATTTGTACACATATGCATTATTGATAGAGCTCAACGTCTCTATATTTCACCAGTTTGTTTTTTCACTTATGGTGTCAACTACACTAGTTACTTGCACTTGGATGCATTTTCAGTTATGTCTAACATCCATTCATTGAGACATGCATTGAAACTTATGAAATATTTTCTCTTACCTATCTAGAGTCAAATGCGTCTGATGTCCTCACATTGAGTGTGTATTGTACTTTCAAACTTTGGGGGGGGGGGGGGGGGTGGTTATTGTGGGCCTTATTTTCTTTTTTATGTGAAAACTTAGTTTCTATGACTTGTGTGCCACTTTTATGACCATTGCTCTTGCATTTTTAGTTGAGCCTAACATCCATTAATTGAACGTGCATTGTCACTTATGTAGTATTTTTTTTCATTGCACTTATTTGGTGTATTCTCTCAATCATGTCAACTCCACTTGAGAGATACCAGTTTATGAGGAGAGTTGATTCTACACCAGTGGTTCTTCTTGAAAATATGAACTATGTTTTTTAGAGTGTTTACATAGAACACTTTCTCACAAGCAAGAGTCGTACTCCATTCTTATATGGATAGATTCATGTCTTTTATGACTCAAGCTAGTACAATAAGTGGGATAACACTTGTGACAAGTTTTTGGTACCTTATTGTTACATGTTTTCATGGATTTGCATTGCCATGTGGAATATACATCATGTCCCCACATTATTTGGATCATCCTACAATCTCTTTTAAGAGATCCTACTGAGATCTATATCACTCATCCTCTTCCTATCACTCTTTAGAGACTATTATACTCCCTTTTCCTACTATTTCTTATGATGAAACATTCATGGTGGACTGTTCTCTTCCTTCTATCGAGCCACCTCTATAAGACGATATTATGCCTAACCTCAATTATCCTAGTGTAAATTTTACTTGTATCCCTATTTATAATGTTGCTCTTCCAAAGCCTTCCCAATCTTGTACTTCATATTAGTCTATTATTTCTTACATGAGTACACCCATTGAGAGATTTGACGACTCATATGTTTCTATGGATAGTCATATTATAGATCTATGTGATTCATCTATAATATCTTCTTCAATTAAATGATAGTTATTGAGTTGAGCTCTCCTCTTCACATGGTCATTCTTTTAGTGAATGTTCAATGTCCTTCTAATAGGTTCACTTCAGCGGCATTATATCTAGTTCTTGTGCATGATCTTTCCAGACCTATGCCACACCTTGTTTTTGGACCTCATTTAGATATTTTCATCCTACTACCTTCATCTTCCATTATGGAATGGGCAGACTTTTAGTACACACCCCATTTTCTTCCTTTGGAAAAATGAAGAAACACTATTTGATGTGGATGGAGCATCTTCAATTTTCAAGTAGAGGATCTCATCAACCACATTCATCATTTATTTATCTCTACCGTAGGTAGCTTCAACATCTTCTATGGAGATTACTTAGATATTTTCTCTATGTGTTCTATTACTCTCACTTGTGGACACATTTTTTACTGTGTCTGATGTCCTCCGAGTATGCACTATTTCTTTTCTCTCTTTTGGGGGGATTTTGTTCCTACGAGTTTTCTCCCTTTCTCCATTTTATGAGAATTTATTTGTACATGGGTACTTCATCAGGGCTTATTGTTGGGACCCATTTATTTTCACCCACCTAAGCTAATCTTATGGGGGTGTTAGTGTAGGATATTATTTTCCTTTTATTAATTTATTAGGTTTATTCTACACACATGGAGTTTTCCTACACTTGTGGAATTAGCTTGCTTAGATGTACTTACACATAGGAATTTACTCTTACCCATCATCATTGATTAGTGGATGTTATTCCATCATAGGAGTTACATGCCTATTCTAGGCCCTTTGTGGCTATTCATGAAAGGGTTACTTACCTAAATTTCCTATTTATACATCTTGTATTAGTGAGATATTCAATGGAGCATTGGACTAATTTGTGTCTACTTGATTTTATAATTATCTCATTTTTGTGATTTTAGTTACTTCTAGTTTGTGCATGTTTTCCCTATTTTACCTTTTAGTAATTTGTGTCTTGCATCACTCATGAAACTCATGCATTTATTGAATTAGTGATGGCATTATCCCCGATATATTTCTCAATTTTAATAATTTCCTTTTTGTTGACAAAACCTTATGTGCCTTATAATTTCTTCAAAATAGAATAATTATATCCAAAGTTACTAAAAGATTATTTTCAAACATTTTTTGAAGTAGATGGGTGATTATAAAGAGGAACATGGCAGTTGTTCGAATGAAATTTACAAATATCAATAAGTTGACATTGTAACTATAATTCTACGTCATTTTATGGTGCTAACATCATTGACAACACAAACCAAACTAGAAGAGACACATATGCCATTTGTTGCTATATTAGACTAGATTATTTCCTTCTCAAAGGCGGTTCTTTGATGGGTATTTATACATATGACATGGTTACAATTAATTAACTTTCTATTTCTATCATGGACTTGGTCATTTGGTTGATATGTATGTGTGGGATCTGCATTGTCAATATTTAGATGGGTTGGGTCCTAAAGGTATGGTGGCAAAGATATATATCCACAATGTTGTTTAGATTTAGTATGTTATTAGAATTTTCAATTGTGTGAATGATTTGAGTAGTTCCCACATTATTTTGGTCTTTTTAAAATATATTCTAATGAATTGGATTCAATCGCCTCTAAGTTTAGGCTCGAGGGCATCCCCTGACATAAGAAAGGAAAGGACTCGACCACCTTTATATATCTTTTTTATTTGTTTTGAAACTCTTTCCTTTTTTCACAGCTATTTTATTCAAATGCATGTCAATACCATGGGGAATAATAATAATAAAATACTTGTCAACATGATTGGCATCATAAAAATTGTAGTAATGAAAAATTAACACAATGCAATAACAATCTTAGTTTATGGTAAATAGATAAGTTCATTTTAGAAGATATATATAAATCCTTGATTTTAGGGTAGATAGATGCTTTCAAAATAAACATGTTCAAAATTTGGATTATTATAATCTTATTGAGTATTTTTTTTAATTTTTACCATTATTTTTAATTTCATGCAAAGTAGTTTTTTCCACTAAATAAACCCAGTTCATAAAATCACATGTTTATATATTGATGATTTAAAAAGAAACATACTTTACTTGAAATTAGTCACCATTTAACATTATTTTAATATTTTTTAGTTTTATTTTCCATAACAAATGTTTATTTCTCCACACTATTTAGATTAACACTAATAGACTGATTATAAGTGTTAGGCCTAGTAGACCTAGCTTGTGTATTTGCATATATGACCACTGTGAGTGATTTTAATGATTATAAGTGAGATTTAAAAAAACATCACTTTCAAACCAATTGTAAACACCATCCAAAAATGCATTCAAGGCTCTGCCCTTCATCTTTTCAACCTTCATGTATTAAGTCTGCAGGTGTTATTGACCATGGAGTGCCCTCTATCTGAGATAGAACAGAGAGCATTCCCACTATTAGTATGACTCAAATGAGACTATTGGGGTATTTATTAGGTCATGAGGACCATATTTATAAATTTTCAAAGTTAGAGCATGCTCCATGAACCCTTTACACCTCAAACTCTCCAAACTAGTTTTTAGGACTGTATATTATCTGTAGAGTGTAGGTTGAGGTTTTAGTTCAACCTTTTCTATCTTCTTTGCCTGATAATCACACGAGGATGTGATATATCACTATGAGGTTTTGTTCAATGTGGTTATCCCTTCTATCTATTTTTTAATTTTACAAACTAGCTTCTCTCCATACATTTGAACTAGTCTACAAAAAATTTTGACTGTGTCACCTGTACGTGGCAATTAGAGAGGAAGTTGAAATATTCTTGTAGGTGTATTTATAGTATTGTGTTTAATCCCTCTAATTCCTTCTGAGGTCACCAGGACCATTCCACACCTATATTATCTCATCTCATGTATTGGGACCATGCTCTCATCAATATACCATAGTGCACTAATTGTATTTTAAGTTTTAGGCTCAATACATTGTAGCTTTCACTATATGTTTTCAATGTAAATTTGACTGGGTTGAGACCACTCAACCACCACCTTCTCTTAGCCTAACAAACTTTTATTTGTGTTCAAGTGCTACTACTAGGCATAGGCTACAAGAAGGAAAGCATTAGGGCTATCTATACCTCATCAACACTTACCAATAGATGCTACTATGCCAAGCAGAAACCTATTTAAGAAAAACTAAGGTAATTATTCTCATAAGTAACTTTATTAATCTTGCACCTACATACATTGTTTGAGGGAGTCTTACAAACAATTTTCAATCTCTTTTGTTGGATAGTTTTCATGACGATGTCATGGTTGTGTCATGGAGATGCTCTGGTGAGTGGATGAAGTACTTTGATAGCCTAAGTGACAATGACAAAGTGTGCAAAGTGCTTGTTCTAGTGTGCTTTATGTATGGTAGGTTGATATTCAATATTTACATAGCTAGAAAGGATCAAGGATGAGTATGGTGATTGGAGCATGTGCAAGAGGTCCCTAAAATGTTATCTATGCTTTGAGAGCTTGTGTGCACTAGTGAAATTCATCTGGTTGATCATTATTTTCATCTAGATACTTTGGGTCCAATGGCAAAAAATCTGAGTAGGTAGTTTGATGATGTCACCATTACCACATGAGAATGAGTCAAGGGGTGTTGGTCATATGGTTGTGATCAAAGTAATTCCTAATTATTATGTATCAGATCTCAAGTCATGCATCAAAGCGCAGTCAAAGATATGAGGGTTCAAAGTTGGCTTCTCAGTCAGAATTCATTGTTTTTCCATACTTAGCCAAATTTTTAATGTGGCTAGAAAGAGTTGAGTAAGCATGTTGATGTGGTCAAAATTCACACGCGTGGAGGTCTCAGGACAAAATGATCATATGGGTTTGTTTATTTTTTTGCCTAGTTTATTTTCACTAATTTTTAGATCATGTAATGTAGCACATCAAAAGATATACATAAGCAAATTTGTGTTCTCAAGTAGTTTAAATGTGTTTTTCCATACTTAGCCAAATTTGCAATGAGGCAGAAAGAGCTAAGTGAGCATTTTGATGGTGTTATATCTTGCACATGTGAAGGTGTCAAGAGAAACTAATCATATGGGTTTGTTCAGTTTTGAGCATAGTTGATTTGCGCTAAATTCTAGATCATTTATTGAAGCATAGTAAAATTTATGGATGCTCAAAGTTATCCTCTTAAGCAATTTTTGACATGGTTGGCTCTATGACATAATATTTTGAGAAGGCACTTTAATGACATTATATCTCTCATGCACGAAGAATCTAGGAGTACTATGTCACATGGTTGGATTCTCCTATGTGAGGAGATCATCTGGTCTAAATTTGAGATCATACAAGTAAGCACAAAATAAGTTATTGAGGATTAAAAATGGCTACTTAGGCATATTGAAATGGTTCCCATACTTGGTCATTTTTGAAAGAGTTAAAGCTCGAGCAAGATCAATGGTACGCATTACTCTAATGAGTCAAGAAGTAGTAAGTTAAAGACAGGTGCATGATGTTTAAAGATCGATCAAAGGTACATGATAAGGATCCAATGGTGAGCATGCATTCGTACAGTTTGATCAATGATGAGCATTGATCATTATTAACCTGTTTGATCCACATATATCGATGAAGCATGTTGAGTCAACATTTCAAGATTACATGAGATGAGGTCAAAGTGACAAAGGTTTAACATTTGATTTTAGTGGACTATGTGTTAAAGTTAAAATAAGATGGATTATGCATATTCAATCCAAGCAACAAGTTCATGAGATTTGAGCATTGTGTTCGAAGGTTAACTGTGACTGTTTGAGTTCAAATATTTGAATTTAACACAGGAAAAATCAGAGCTCTATATTTTTTCCATATCTTTTGATAGAATTCAAATTTGGTAGTACTGTAAAAATAAAAGATGAAGAGGACTCCATAACACATCTAATGAACCAAATTTATAGATTTGAAAGTGAGTACAGTCAAATATATTGAACCTAGAATTTGATTGTGTGTTCGTGCTTGTTTTGTAAGTAACTTGAGAAGGATATTTGAGCTTGTGTTGATGTTGTTTCGATGTCTCATGATGAATTAACTATTGGAACATGTTTTAGACTATATAAGGATGTTTTTTGTTGATTTTGGAGGTGTGATCAATCTATCTTGAGTATGAACAATGCTGAAGAAGTTGATTGTGTGTTCATTCATGGTGACTGTGTGCACCAAGTTAGTGTTTGAGTTATTTGAGCATATGCATAGGTGAGCTAAAATTATTGTGATCATTTGAGGATGTCAAATGGGACATAAGGAGTGGACCTATGTATTTGAAAGTGGTCTTATGTTGTTTTTTTATCGAAGGAGTGATAAAGGGGTGAATAGGTCTCCATGAGACATATAAGAGCTACAAGTACCTTGCTAAACGCTGTCACTACTTAAGGGTGACCCATAGATGCTATGGTTGACCTATGAAGATTGTATTGAGCTGTGTCTTCATGTGAAATATTCCTTAAGGGATAAGGCATGCCTAATGGCCAACCAAGGTAGTGATTATCAATTTTGCTCTATAAATAGTGGAACCAAAGATGATGGGTTCTAGACTTCATGTGAGAGACTAAGGAGCGATTGGAGGGAGGCTTATGTGTGTGTTTTTATGGAACAAAGGATGAGTAGAGTGCCCTAAGGATGATTTGAAGAGGAGATCTGTTTGAGGACTATTTGTATGACTTGTAGGTCATAATTCTATTGGCAGAGTAGTGTTCTTGCAAATTGAGTGTGAGCGAAGGAGAAGAGTGATATGCATAGTGATATGCATAGGTCCATCATCAAGTGTTAAAGACATCAATGCAAAGGTGGATGTGCTCATAAGTGTTTTTGTGGAAACTTAGATTTTAAGGTGGTTATTGTTGGGATCATTCAATGTGTTAGGAACCCCTTATCCAATGGAAGCACAATTGATTACTTTCTTATAAGCAATTAAACACGAAATTATACCAGAATGATTAAGTAACTAGAAACTTGAGACAGCAAAGAATTTGAGAGACAATACACACTCTTGTATTCAATATTACTAGAAGAAAATACAATAAAAAAGATGCCACTTCTTCCTCCACCTCAAAGGCTTGCCACACCTCAAGACCTTCTTCCCTCTCTCTCTTGCTCAACCCAACTCAACAACCTGAGTTGTTATCCCCTCCTTGAATGCTTCAGCTGATCTCCTTGACCTTACACCTATAGATCTCCTTGACCTTGCTTCAATGCTTCAATGCTTTACTTGCCTTCTTGATTATTACAATACATGCCTCATGGGTCTTTAAATAGGATCCCATGCATACAAAAATAGAACCCTAACTACAATAATTAGACACGCAGCTCAAGACTATAATTAGCCCCTTAACATGCAAACACTCAGTTCAACTAACTAACTGTTCGTGCAACGAACAGTTTTGGAACACACAGGCGACCGACGTCGGTCCCTGCTTGCCTGGTTCTGCCAATGTCAACCGACTCCCTGCCGTCGCCGGTTGCCTTCTGCACTGTCTGTGACCGACGTCAGTTATACTGCCGACGTCAGCACTTCTGGAACTCAGCAACCTCTCCATGTCTGCAACAGTTGAAGCTTTTAGCTCCACAACCTAACAATCTCCCACTTGGAGATAAACAACTGCAACTGTACATGTACTTGTACTCCATTTATTTTGTTCCCTTGGCTCTGTATCCCTCTTCAAGCTCTCCCCTGAAGACCAACCACCACACAACCTGTGATGTTATACCTGTCACTTATGCCAAAAGAATTTTGTTGCTCCTAAATTCTTTATGACATACATCTGAACCAACTTTACCCTTAGCTTAGAAAACTCCCTGTTTATGAAACCCTGCAAAAAGTAACACAATACAGTAACAGGATAATGTAGCTAATATTATCCAACCTGGTAAAGATAAAAACAATGGTCAAACCTCAATTGTCTTTCAGCTAACTCAAGACCATATACCCTAGCCTTCTGTCTCACGTGTCCATCCACTCTCTTCTCTAAAACGGGAATCCATCCGTCTATCCAGTGCTTTCTTCTAGCTGACAACTCTACCAACAAATACTTGTTTGGTTCTTCTCCAAGGACTCACACTCCTCATCCATGCCAAGCCCCCACTGTTTCTGAACTCTACCTGCATTGCTTCTTCCATCTTCCTAGTTCTTGACTATCAGTAAGCAATATAAAGAAGGTGAACAACGAATATGAGGTTCACTTACCGTTTCTGACCTCTATATGGGCATTTGAGACTCCTTGACAGCTTGTTGTCCGCCCATCATCCGTTCCAGTGACCGATCTCGGCCATCTCCCAGTCTACTCCCGATCGATGTCGGTTTCCTGCACTGACCCTGACTGTCGACGTCGTTACCCCTGGCCGACGCTGGTGTCCCCCCTGTTGACGTCGGTTCCTGCCTAACCGACATCGATCTTTTCCTGCCGACTCTACCAACCCTGCTGGTCTGCACATGACCGATGTCGGTACCTGTTTGGCCGACGTCGATGCCATGTGATTGACATCGGTGTCTGTGTGTTCCTGTAAGTGATGAAACCTTCATTCACGAGCTCATTTTGAATCAAACCTCTGTCCATACTGCCCTGCTCAAAATTATTAAGCCCCTGTGACTGATCTTTGTTCCTCATCTCCTCCATAAACACCAATGCTTCTTTGTTCCTGTCAAAAGCATCAAATTTTCTTTTCCTACAATTAACTCTATCTATGCTTTCCAAATCTGAACACATACCTTTTGAATCACGAACATCCATTCCCTTCTTATTCATCTGACCCAGCCTATTAAGCCACATTTTCGAATCTACAGCTGAAGTAGATAAACCAGAAGTAGAATCAGTAATACAAGTAGATAGATAAAGAGTACCTACTTTCTTACCTCTTGCTAAAACAAGTGCTCCTTGGGTAACCTTCCAAGAATCCGCTGTGAGGGTTATTGTGCATCCCTCATCACCCAACCTTCCCACAGAAATCAAACTCTGCTTCAGAACTGGGACATGCATAACCTCTTTTAACACCCATGTGTTGTCTATCTGCAATTTCAGCTGCACTTTCCCTTTGCCAACTATCTGACAAGGCGTACCATCCCCTAAATAAAGCACTCCAAAGTCTCCCTGGACATACTCATGAAACAAATCTCTGTTTGGGGATGCATGAAAAGATGAACCAGAATCTAAAATCCATGATCCTACCTGACTATCCAAAGAAAGTATGAGAGCATCCTGTACCATGATATTTACATCATTTGCTTCTTCTTTACCTTCAGGTTGATTCTCTTTATCTCGAAACCAACACTCCTTCTTTGTGTGTCCTTTCTTTCCACAAAACCAGCAGGTAATACCTTTGGATTCGGATCTCCTTCCCGACCTTGATTTCTCTTGCTCTACTTTCTCTCTTTGCCTCCCCCTGCTTTCTGCACTTAGAGCATTCCCTGATGATTCACCTGTGCTTTTTCTGCGTATTTATTCATTCAATATCACACTCACAACATCATCAACTTTTAAGATTTTAGAAGCAGATGCAGAATTACTTACTACCATAACCAAACTATCCCAACTTTCAGGTAAAGAGCATAATATCAAGAGAGCCTTTACTTCATCATCAAAAACAATATTGACTGAAGTTAACTGGTTTACAAAACCATGGAAATCACTGAGATGAGTATATACCGATCCACCTTCCTGCATTTGCAAAGTAAATAACTGTTTCATAAGAAATACCTTATTTGACGCTGAGGGCTTTTCATATAAATTCACCAAGGACTTTATCAACTCTTCCGTTGTCTTACACTGTGACAAGTTGGAAATCACAGACAATGCAAGGCTCAACCTTATGGAACCTAGAGCCTTTCGATCAAGAACGTTCCATTCTTCATCCTTCATATCTGTGGGCTTGCATGCAACCCCACCCAACGGTAAGTATAAATCCTTCTGATACAGATAATCCTCTATCTGCATCCTCCAATGTTGATAATTCTTACCGTTAAACTTCTCCATTCGTAGCTTAATTTCTTCTGCCATTGCTGAACTCCCACTCAATCAGAAAACCCTGTGAATGACCTGTAATAAAAAACAATAACCTGCTCCCTGCAAACTGAAGCTCTGATACCAACTGTTAGGAACCCCTTATCCAACGGAAGCACAATTGATTACTTTCTTATAAGCAATTAAATACGGAATTATACCAAAATGATTAAGCAATTAGAAACTTGAGACAGCAAAGAATTTGAGAGACAATACACACTCTTGTATTAAATATTACTAGAAGAAAATACAATAAGAAAGATGCCACTTCTTCCTCCATCTCAAAGGCTTGCCACACCTCAAGACCTTCTTCCCTCTCTCTCTTGCTCAACCCAACTCAACAACCTGAGTTGTTATCCCCTCCTTGAATGCTTCAGCTGATCTCCTTGACCTTGCACCTGTAGATCTCCTTGACCTTGCTTCAATGCTTCAATGCTTTACTTGCCTCCTTGATTATTACAATACATGCCTCATGGGTCTTTAAATAGAATTACATGCATACAAAAATAGAACTCTAACTACAATAATTAGACACGCAGCTCGAGACTATAATTAGCCCCTTAACATGCAAACACTCAGTTTAACTAACTAACTGTTCGTGCAACGAACAGTTCTGGAACACACAGGCGACCGACGTCGGTCCCTGCTTGCCTAGTTCTGCTGACGTCGGCTGGCTCCCTGCCGTCGCCAGTTGCCTTCTGCACTGTCTGTGACCGACGTCGGTTATACTACCGACGCCGGCACTTCTGGAACTCAGCAACCTCTCCATGTCTGCAACAGTTGAAGCTTTTAGCTCCACAACCTAACACAATGATCTAAAGTATAATTTAGATTATTAGTTTATTTATTTTTAGTTGTACAAGTTATTTTCCCATTAATTAGTTTTCTAACCAACTTATTCTTCTTTTGTAAGATTTTATAGTTTGTATTCGTACAAAAATAATTATGATATTTTATATTGCATACATTTTTGAATATATTTTTTGTGTTTATTCCTCTTGTTTCCAATCCATCAGTGGTATCAGAGCTATCCAATTTAAAAAGAAAAAGAGAGGAAAATTACAAAGCAAGATTGCTCAAGGAGGAAGAATAAAAAGTTAGTTTGAACGAAATGCATTTGTATGGTGCCAATCAAACACAACCATTATAACAAATCAAAGTATGTTTGTCCTCAAGTTAATAGGATCCTCCATAATAGTCACATGGGCAACGATAGGTGCAGAAAACCCAAGCAAAAAGCTGGAACGATGGAGTTTGCAACATTTCTAATGGTGAATATGATGTTTGTCAAGAGACAACGTGTGAGTTCAAGTCACCAAAGTGAGAGGTGAACAAGGAAAATGATACTTGAAAAGGTATCAAAATAAGGCAAGCAAAATAATTTTTTATGTGCCAAGTGAAAGATTTTTTACTTGTTTTAAATATTGTCTTTCTTTTTTGGTAAAATCAGCCAACATATGGGTACATAAAATATTCTCCCACTAGACTTTAGTACTCATTATAATTTAGTTCGTGTTATAAGTTTTACAAAAACATAGAACAAAGGGCAGGTACAAGGTTCAATACATGTTGATGTATATTTTTGGGTCAAAGTTTCATTTTTTTTATCTTAATTAAATTATGATCAAATAAAAGGACAAATAAGAATATTATTTTGGAGATATAATAGTGTAAATGAAGATTTTAGGTATCAAGTATTTTTTTACAAATCCTTGAATCTTTTATAATCATAATCTATCTGGTGGGTCAAAGCCAAACCTGATAGTTTTCCTTGGATCGATAACATCATGGCAAAAATTGTGAGTTTAATCTCTAAAAATGGATGTCTAACATCGAAAAACTAGAAGGCATGGTTGATGAACATGGAAAATACACTCATTTTTAACGATTTGTGGGAAACAACTAAAAAAGAAATCACACGGCCAACTGAAGTTGTAAAATTGCTTGAGTTCCAAAAGCATGATAAATGTGCTCTTGCTCTGCTAAAATTATCTTACACAACATAGGTGATCATATATATTGAATCTATTAAGTCTGGAGCATGGAAAGCATGGAAAATGTTAAAAGATCTATATGACAAATAAATTGCCTATAAGAAGATTGACCTTCTTATGCAACTATTGAATAACAAATTAGCAGATAATAAGATGTCTAAAAATATTTTTCTTACAAGAAAACATTGAAACAAGAATGCACGACTAGTGGTAAAATTGATGATGATATGTTGATTTCCATCACATTGAATGGTCTTAATTCTACATACACCAATTTCATTAAAATGTTATAGCTTAGTGATAAGCTTAATGGTGCCACATTTGACTCTATTTATGAGTTATTAATTCAACATGAGAGATATTTTTCAAGAAAAAAGAGCATGCCTATTGAAGAAGCTCATTAAACAAAGAATAGGTCCCATCATAGAGATCATCATCATGTACAACAATAGTTTTAGAAACACTCTCTGAAACACTCTTCAATTCATTTTCTGAGGCACTCTCCACATCATTCTAGATGGTCTCCACAACATTCACATCGACACTCTCCAAGGTCTTCCAAATACAGGCATCACCATAAAAACTCTTCTCATAGCTCTTCTAGTGATTTAGGTTCTTCTGAATCTCACAGACTCAAAAATAACCCAGATGTTTCAAATGTGGTGGTATTAGAAATCTTACAGATGTATGTCCTTCTCAATGACCCCATTCTCCATGCAAAAAGAAAGCTGAAGCAAATTATGTGAATCATTCTAGTGGCAGATCTTCTAATTACTCTAGTTATTAAAGATATTTTGACACTTCATCTGATCTAGAGATGTCCCTCATGGCTGAGGTCTATGGTCCTAATGGACCTGACAACATATTTTGAGTGATCAGTGACTGGAGGTTGGAGGATTAGTTGGAGGCTCGAGGCATTGTTGCAATGGGATAATGTTAAGAAGAAAATCAAGTAAACGGGACCCAAATTTTTGATAGATGTTGCTAGTATGCCTTAGTCTAGGACAAACTAAGAGCTTAGTGTGGGGTGATGTTGGCCCCAAATTTTGGCTAAATATTATCCATTTTGGCAAAGGACTGGCATGACATGAAAGGACCATGGCGCAAAACTTGCTAGGCATAAAAGCACCATGGTGCATAACCTATAGGGTGCAAGAGGATAATGACATGGAAAGACCAACGTAAGAGGACCCAGTCAAAGAAGAATTATTCACAAGGAACCCAAGGACTTGGGACTTAGAACTAAAGCAGAAGACTAGGGGAGCGCATGGGAAGTGAGAGTAGTTAAAGGAATGATTCATATGAGATACCTAGACCTTATTCATAAGAAGTTTTGCACCCACATGTAATGAGAAGAACACACGATAACAAGGATCTAGCATAGAGCGTGGATATAGGTAGCACAAAGGCTCGGATCCTTAGGAGGAGAGTTTGTTGAATGCTTTGACTCTCAGTCTATTGGAAGTTCATTGGATAATTACATGATTCATTAATGATTGTAAATATTTGGTCAGGGATAAATAAGTATAAATACCCCTATTGTAAAGGACTATGGCGATGATGATGAATGGATGTATTGTCAATATGGATGCTTAAGCTTAATTTATGAAGTTGTAGGTTTTATAAAACTTCTTGTGTTCATGATGAATGATGTCATGTGAGTTACTTAGCATGAATTCTGGCTCATCATTTCTTTTATAATAAGTAACTCTGAAACTGCAATGCTGCTAATCTATGTAATTATGGTAGTAGAACTTAGAATTCCAAGGATTATAATAGTCTATCTTTGCATTTATGGAATATCTAATTGAATACATGTTTCACATAAAGAATATAACTAAGTATTATTGTGCAACAAAAACCTATGAGAACTGATCTTAATTTGTATGGTTTGGGTGAGTGCACAAGACCTCAGTCTTACGTGAAAGGGCCAACACACTAGCTCGTTGGGAACGAATTCAGCACCAATGTTGTATTTACAATAAAAATTCCCAATAACAACCACCAAAATTCTAGATAATGAGTGCTCAACCCAATAATTGCCAATGACTTGTAAAATAAACAACAAACAACACTCAAAATTATTGTAGACCATGCCAACATAAAAATAAAGGGTCCAACACTAAAGATGGTTATTGAGGAAACAATAGGTACATGTAAATCATACTTGATTAGTAGCATAAAACTTAGACTAAATGGGTTTGCAAGTGAAAACTCACTCCAACTATTGTAACAACATTCAACAAAAAATGCATTAATTATATATACATGCCTTTATATTCCTATCTAAGAAATTAAGGCACTTGAGGATCAAGTACTAGTTGTTTTCAAATAAAAAATGAGAAACATTAAATATTTGATCATTGGTGAAATAACTTCATTGGACCAAAGATGCTTAGTGATATAAATGATCATTTGCATGAATCATTCAATAAAAAAAAAAAAATTGGCAGTTGTTTAATTATTCTTGTTAAGAACTTAGGTCAACTTCCCCCCCTGAATGACATACCAATGTATGCGAGGAAGTCATTTGGCTGCACACTATGGAAAACATTTGACACTATTGTAACATTAGACACAATTTTTTGTCAGCAAGGATGCACTACACAATAAATGTAATTCAGAAATTTATTGACCAACATCATAAATGCAAAGTTAACAAAAGAGGACTAGAATATGCTCATGTCAATAAAAAAATCATTCATTCCCCCAAAACAACAACAATAATTTAAAATTATAATACGTTTGTATGCAACTAACAACTTGGATACATTACTCAACAAGCAAATGTTGAAAAAATTAAACATTATAATTATAATATGCACAACACAATAGAGCAAACATCAAAGGACACCAAACTATAATAACACTCAAATAGAATCAACAGTGCTACTATGCAAAAGACAAAAAGTTATGTTGACATCAAATATATGGGTTAAATTAGGATTAGTTAAGGAAGCAATCAGAGAAATCATTCACATTGTCTACAATCCAGATTCCCAACCACCTGCCTTACCCATATATATCTTTGTTGCCTTCAAAAGATACTCTACCCCCTTCATGGGATATCATGATTCAATACATCTTCTATTTCCACCTGTTACAAGGGGTAATCATCCACAAATTCCCTTCAAAATGGCATGGGTTTTAACTAGACATAAAGCACATGAAATGGCTCTTAATGAGGCAATAATTGATATTGGAAACAAAGATCATCAAGGATTGACCTTCATTGCAATATCAAGAGTACATTCATGGAATGACTTGTATATCTCCCCTAGATTTATGTTCTACCCATATGCAAAAATGCAAGACAATAAATATGTAATACTTAAAAAAGAAGAGGAAACAAGACTTAGTACAAAAGCTCTACCATAACATCTACAAAAAATATAAACTCTATCAACAAATTCGATAAAATAAATTGGGAGTCTTTTTATCTTCATTTCTACTAGTCACCACATAACACTCACATTAAAACAAAATATTCCCAAATTAAAAATATGCGTTTATTGAAATTTCCATTCATAGCTTGTGTTCACATGCTTTGCTTAGGTTTTTTTAATGTATGCCTTGATTTTTTTTGCCTTTCTTGCTTACCACACCACACCTATAGTAGTTTCAAAGATAGTAATGCATTTATTACACTCATCTCACCAACTTTTGGCCAATATTTTTATATATAATGGCCTCTTACCCCTCTATTGTAACTATTATTTTATGCAACAGGAAAGATGGTGCCTAAACGAGCTAGAAAATTCATGTCAAAAGTCTACGATGAGGTATAACTTTTGAATATCCCTCTTAGATTGATGTTTTCTTACAACCTAATGTCATAAAAAATGTTTTCAAATGGTATGAAATCTATTATCTTATTACTTAATTTATTGGTTGTATCCCCTTAAAGGAGTCCCTCAATGCCTGGTTTCGACACTAATGGGAACCCTCAGGCATCCATTTCATTGGCGTTTAAAACCTTATAAAGGGGTTTTTATGTTTTCTTTCAAGGAGTTGTCTCAGGTCCAATCTCTACTGGTTAAATCACATTATTAGTTCTTAAGGATCACTCTTTTGATAGTGTCCCCATGGACCCATGACTTTAGGGACTTGAACAAGGCTTCCCTTTAAGTGTCAGTCTAGATTCAGCTCCTTTGCCTCCCATTTCCTCTATGGACCTTTCTCGAGGAGATTGTCAAACCCATAAGGCGTGTTTTATGTCATGATCTAGGCAAGTTTTACTCGGCATGCCCCAGTAAGCGAGTCTACATAGAAGTTGACTTGACCAAGGATTTGAAAGAATCCATTGATATTCAAGTCAACACTGAGCGTTAGGAACAAAAAAATGTTTACTTCAATATTTTCAACACTTTTTTATGTTGTTACTCTCCTGACCACTAGATCAAAGACTTCCCCCTCTTAGGATGGTTGAAATTTTTGACTTATCAGCCATAATCTATAAATCCCAAGGTGGTATAAAAAAATAAGACTAGATAATAATTACAAATAAAAAGTCATTAGTCGATAACAAAAATACCCACCTAGTTATATCTCTCCCTACGCCAAAACCCTCTCCTAAGTTGTGCATTCCCCCACTCAAGTCTCTTAGCATGTCGATGGCCCTGTAGAGCCATGTTATGCAAGTTTTTTAGCCTCGAGTGAGTTATTCTAACACTGGGACACCCTCTACAAGTGGTCTATCCTATAACAATTACGCAACCCAACTCATGGTAGTCCCAACTCTCCTCGATAAGATATTGGGGCTAAACACCTCTCCATTTCGCTTGGGGATTTCGTTTTGCAGTTCTTGAATATATTGAAGATGGGCATGGGGGCTCCTTATGGATGATACTTCCTAATTAATGTAATATTTGGGAATGTTCAAGGTCTCACAAAGTCTTCTCATAAATTATTTGTGTGAACTTTCTGTAAATAATTAGGATCTTTAGATTTTGTTTGTATGCAAGAAGTTAAAATTTTAGGGTTTCTTCTGCAGATTGATTTGAAATGCATATGGTATGATGCCAATCAATTCTCCACCCCACATGATGATAGATGTGGTGGTTATAGTATCGTGGTTTCCCCAAAAATTTCTTACTTAATTGTTGCCACAAAGGTGACCCATCACATGGAGCTATTTGGCTTCTTCTTGATATTAATGAACATTCATTAAGGATCCTCAACATCTACACCCCCAACAATGGTCTTGACAGGTCAACTTTATGGTGATATTTATGTGAGAACCTACCACTTTCCATGTGGTTTGTGTGTGGGGATTTTAATATGGTGGAAAGTCCCGACAACAAGGTTGGAAACCTAGGGATGAGAAGGTGTGCTAGAGAATGTGAGGCATATTATTACTTTAAAACCTAGTGGGGCTTGGTGGACCCTCTTTTTCAATGGCGCTCGTTAACTTCCATTAACAGATTTTTGTGGTCCAAGTGTTGTGTCATTGCTGATAGGGTCCTAAAGATATTGGACTGTTATATGCTTTCAGAGAAAAATGTCTTTTATTTTACTCATACCAATGGACATCTTGTCCTCGTGCACTCTAAATATGTTCTCTTAGACCACAATCCAATCACTTATAGAGTGTAATGGAGTAACAACCACTTTAGAGTGCCATGCAATCGATTTTTCCTCAACACTCCTTTCTTAGTTATGAAGGCACCATTTCCTCTCATTGCCTAGGTTTGGAATCTTGCACCTCAACCACCTTATGTTGCCAATTGGATAGATTGGTGGAATGAGGCCATCCTTCACACCACCACCTTTCTATGCCATTATGGTAAAAAGATTGATTACGTTCAAAAGTGGGTTGATGGGGTTGTGCTCAAAGAATACTAGAGGATCTCCTCTTTCCTTGAGTGCAAATGTTTTGACTTGCAAATACAAGCCTAGGCCACCTCTCTCAAACACCACATCAAAGTGGTAGACATTCGTGCAACCAAAGGGGTGAAATTTCGCGTTTGCCTCCATTGGATCAAGATTGGTGATAAGACTTATAAATAATTCTTCGAATCTATTATATTCAAACAAGTTCGAGATAAGATCAAGGCCATCAATTCAGACTAGTTGAGATTCAATACTCTCCCTGACATTTGTGTTGATTTTAAGGACCATTATAAATTAGTGTTTCAAACCCAAGAGGAAACAATTGACTGAGCTCAAGCTTTGTAGGAATGCTTTGACATGGTTCCTCACAAACTCATGTTCGTTGCCCAAAATCTATTTGATGTGCCATTGTCTCTTAAGGAGATCTCTTGTGCCTTACATTCTATGAGCAATGAAAAAGCTTTAGGAATTGATGGATTCCCTTATGAATTTTATAAAGCCACTTGGGAGTTTATCAGACCTAATTTGTTCCAAATCTAAAAGTAACCTCTGTAAAAAATATTTGGGTTCCCTCATTAACCAAGACAATATCACATTCACACCCAAAGCTAGCAACCTTGAATGTATCACCAGGTGACACCCCATCACCATGTTCAACATCTCATACGAAATCCTTGTCAAGACTCTTGCTAACAACCTTTGGATCATCTTACCTACCTTTTTCAAACATGAGAAAATATGCTTTATAAAAAGACATGTATATCCTTGACAACCTTACTGTTGTTTGGGAGGGTATGGAATGGGAGAGAGTCTCTCATCACAGAACCATCTTTCTCAAGCTGGATTTTGAGAAATATTATGATAGAATTGAATGACCTTTCATTTTGGCCATGCTCCAAGCTCTTGCCTTTAGCCAATTCTTTATTTTGGATTTCCAAACTCTCTTCTTGGATGCCTTAACCTATCTCACTATCAACAACCTCAAACATGTCAAGTTTGGCATTTGCCACTCTATACGTCAAGGTTACTCCCTTGCCCTAGCATTATATGTTGTATTGGTTGAAGGTCTTTGATACATGTTGGTGTATCGTTCTAAGCAAGGTCTCATTGGGGCATTGTTCTACCTGATAGATCCTCTCAACTCATCAATGGCCATTTTTTTGATGATACTTTCCTCACTCTTGACGAGCAAGAAAAATCATCAAGGAGGCTATGTAGTGTCTTGACATTTTTTGCCTAGCTTCTGGCTCCAACTTACAGTGGAGTAAAACCCAATGTTTCAAATAGAGTATGATGCCCACACCAAATTGGTTATAGTGCTCCAAGTGGAAATGGATTCATAGAGGGGAATAATTCAAATTCTTGGGCATTTCCTTTACCTTTGATATTTTCCATGTAGAGTTGTGGTAATATGTCATTAACAAAGTGGAGAAAAAGGTGGAGTATTGGTTCACCAAACCTTTTTTCTTGGTAGGAAAATTCCAAGTGTGTGCTATGATTATGAATACCACTCATGTTTACTATTATTCCTATTGGGCCCCCTCTAAAGCCTCCTATGCAAATTTACTAAGATTCTCAGAAAATTTGTGTGGTCGGATGCCAAACAAACTCAGAGGTTCCACAGAGTTTTTTGGGATATTTGTTGTCTTCCTCGAGATAAAGGAAGTATGGTGATCATTGAAATCTTCAAATAAAATATTTCCTTGTGTGCTAAGTGTGTCATCAGAGTCATTGAAGGTAATGAATCCTAGAAAATCCTCCTACATCAATGTATTTCTTTTGGATCTTCTTATGGTAAATCTAGTTGGAAAGTCATTAGTCTCCATACTTTGTTGATCACTTTTGCTTCTATCAAAATTGAGGACTCATTTGTGGTGAAAATCATTTGGAAAGCTTACAAATGGGTTAGACCTCATTTAAAATGGGTGGGTGATGTCTTTTGTAGTGGTCTTTCCTTTAATGACCATAATCTTTGGTGATCTCCTATCATGACCAATACTAACATCTTGTTGACTGAAATTCTTAACATAAAAACTTTGAAACTTTTTAAAAAATAAATTAAAATTATAAAAAAATTGATTTGTGCTCATGACTAAACTCCTTGGCCCTCACTAAAAACAAAATTCACTTTAAACAATTTTGGCTTACTAATTTTTCTTTATATTTAGGGATTAATACCATATGTCATGTATGAGGGATGTGTTGCTTGGGAGTTGGTCTGCCTTGATCAAATGAATGGTTAGCTTTCTTTGCACAGTGATTTGGGTGAATACAAGTTTGAACTATCAAAGTGGTGAAAAGCGAATCATTGTGAAGTTGGTGTGTCAGTCCCAAGTTTATGTGGACTGTGGGCACGTGTCTATGCAAGTGTTGTGTAGGTGTTTATGAGCAGTTTTGTTGGTCTCAAATTTCATGAAATAGGGGCTAGGTTATCCTAAGCAGAGAGTAATCAAACCTTGGGAGGGAATTGTTCATTGTAATCATTCGAGTGGTTCCAAGCATTATCCACTGAGCCCGACTCGGTGGTTGTTGTGTATGTTGGCTAGTTGGCATGTTTATTGTACTTTGGACCGGATTGTCTTGAAGAGTTAATAAAATACACGTTACTCCTAGTTTTCTTGCAATGTGTGAATGCTCATGTGTGTTGAGTTGATTTTCTTGATCTTTGCAAGTGTGTGTTTTTCTTTCCGCTGCTAATCCTTTATTATACAAGTTGTTGTCCACTATGTTTGTGGGTGTACTTGTGCAGGTAAACACTGAAGGCGTAGTCCATAGTTCTTGTAGAATCCCATCGTAATGAGGGATTCGGGTTAGGACAAGAAATGCCACACGAGCGGTCAGCTCCAAAGAGCTAGCCCCGTGATAGTTGGTATCAGAGCACACGGTTTATGTTTTGTAGGATTGTGTTTACCTAAGTTAAATAGTCTTGTGCCTCCCCTTGTCAAGTCAGTCCAGTGTTGTGTCTGGTTATGTCTGAGTCAGTATGGTAGGAGATCTGTCTGGGATGTTGCTCAAGAAAGCGGCCAACAGGGGTCGAGAGTAGGGTTAGGGCAAAGGTGAAGGTGGTGGTAGTTGCCATGGTAGTAAGTTGAAAGTTGTTGTAGTGGGTGAAGGCCTTGTTGAGCGAGTTGGTGCCCAATTCTAATTGATGGGGGGTTGTGTAGGTACGAGATTCAACGAGCTTGAGGAGAAGGTGACTACCATGGGGCAGACGATCGTGGAACTTACTGGAAGGTTGGAGAAGAGCTTGGTGTTCCAGATGAAGATACAGGATGAAGTGCTTTACATCGATTAATGGTATTGGGTTTGGTGAAAGCATCAGGTTCTAGTTCTTCTTCAGTCATGAAGCTCCCCAAGTTGAAGGAGCCCAAGTGTTATGATGGTGAGTGAGATGGCCATATTTTTGAGTGTTTCTTCTGGGACATGGAGGAGTTCATGGCAAGCTTAGGGGGTTTGTCAGGCGCATAGGAGGTATGCACTGTAGTAAGGTATCTCACGGGTATGACAAAGGTTTGGTATAGAACCTTGGCTAACGGCATTGCATCAAAGAGTTCTACGTGGAGGTTGGACTCTTGGGAAGATCTGAAGGAAGCCCTTAGGGATCATTTTCGACCTGGGAATGCATCATGGTTGGCTAGGACCAAGTTTAGTCAGTTGAAGCAAGTGGGGGAGATGAGAGAGTATATCAATTCTTTCCAAAGCCTTTTGTTGGAGGCCACCGACATGTCAGACGCAGATAAGTTGTTTCAATTTACTCATGGTCTTCAGTCATGGGCTCAAGGGGAGCTCTGTCGCCATAAAGTGTTTGATGTTAGCGAAACAATTGTTGTAGTAGACCGTCTCTTAGATTTTAGAGAGGGTTATTCATCCTAAAACACCTTAGGCCCTTGTGCATCCATGTGGAGAGGCATTGGTAAGGGGTTGAGTAAGTCTTCAGGGAAGCCAATGGGTGACTAGGGAAGGAAGGCTACTATGGAGTTGTCATAGGGATCTTGTAAGTCTTGGAGCACTTCCATGGGTGGCAAGAAGTCACTAGTTAGAGAGTCAAGCAGGAAGCAATTCTGTTTGAAGTGTTGGACGTGTGGTGGGAGTCACTACAATTGAGATTGTCCGAAGCGGTAGGGGGTGTTTGCAGTTCAAATGGAGGATCCAGGTGAATTGTGTTAGCAGACTATGTGTGCGCTCAGGGGAGCTCAACGCTAAGGAAAGTTTGGGTTCAGAGGTGGTTGTTGTAGCTTGTTGGGGTTGATTATTGTGGAGTGGGGTGATCTGTGTTTGAAAACCTCTTACTTTTCATGGACTCGGGTGTCCTGCAATTGGAAGTCAACCAATTTAGCCTTGGAAACTTGGCCTCCAGACCTTCAGAGGTTCAAGTAGGCTTAGAGTAGTTACAAGCCATTTGTTTTGTGCTGAGATAGGGTTTACCCAGTATGGGTAACGTGACAATTTTTAACCATCTTGGAATTCTTTTGTGTTGGATCCGTTGCAGACATGTGTGGTGAAAAATGTGCAGAGGAGTGAGATTGGGAAGATGAAAGGGGTGTTGGGTTGAGTATGCAGAAGAGTGCAAGAATTGGTGAGGAGTCAGTGTATCTTGTATTGCTTGGTGGCAGTTGGGATGTTAAAGGTGAGTAACAGGTTCCTTTTTCTCGTTGATGTGAGGTGGGTTGTTCACAGCCATGGAGTATGCTCAAGGAAACATCATCTTGTTGTGTCATAGAGAAGATAATTGATCAAGTGCATCGAGTTGGTTCCAAAGGAGAGTTCTTGGGAAGGACTTCATTTCTATTATTGGGCCTAGGGTGTTTGATCTGAAGAGTTGTCTTCCCCTGTTATACTCTTGTTTTAGAGTTTCAATACTATTATGGGGGAAAGTTTGATGGGGTCACTTAGTCTTTGTTGGGTTTGTAGAGTCTTGAAGAGGTGGGTCATTGGGAGCCATTTTCCTCCACCCCAAGTTCGGGGGTTGGCAAGAACAAGGTAATTTTGTGAAGCTACATTGGTTTGGTGTGGCTTGTGTAGGCAAGCTTGTCTACGTGCTGAAGTTGTCAGAGATTCAGTTTGTTCTCAGTGTGTGACCAGCTGGATACCTTAGTTGCTGATGAAGCTGAACCAACGATGGTTTTCTCCTAAGCACCCTTTTGTGTGTGTGATGGGTAAAATCAGAGCGACAGTTGGAACAGTTTGTTGAGGTGAAGACAGTGGGTTACTTAGCAATCTGAAGCAGAGGGAGTTTTTAGTGGTGTTGGAATGGTTATTTTCAGCAAGCTGGGAGCATGAAGAAGCCCTCAAAGTTAAGGTCATGGAGTTTGGCCTTGGTCTCTTAACTCTAGATGGACCCTGAATAGAGGATGTGTTTATCTCTTGGCTTTGGGTTTGAAAAGGAGACATGTTAATCTCTTGACTCTAAATGGAGCTTGAAAAGGGGATATGTTTATCTCTTAGCTTTGGGTCTGAAAAGGGGTTGTGTTGTTCTCTTGACTCTGAAGGGAATTTGAAAAAGGGATGTGTTTATCTCTTAGCTTTGGTTCTGAAAAGGGGATGTGGTGGTCTCTTGACTCTGGATTCTGGATAGAGCCTGGAAAGGGGTTGTGTTGGCCTCTTGGCTTGGATGGGGTCTATTGACCAAATTTTGCCTGCAGGTAAAATTTTGGTCCCCTTCCTCCCTTGCTGTTCATGCCAGTTATATTGCAGGTTGTTCAGGTTTAACATTCTCTATTTCATGGCCTGGTTCAATTTCAAGTTTAGTTTCTTGGTGCAAAGGTTTAATTTCGAGTTCGGTTTCTTGGTTCAAGTTCAAAGGGTTCAATGGCCCGGTTCAAAGGTATGCCCCAAGCCAAAGGGCAATCAAAAGTCAAAGTACCCTTTGGAGGGCGGACACTTCGGCATTTCAATGATTCGAGTGCGCTTCTAATCAAAGCAAAGGGCGGGCGGGAGAATTCCCGCAGACCTTTTTGTCCACGAAAACAAAGCAAAGCCACAGTCAAGGTGCCGAAGGGAAAAATAATGAAGGAAGATGCCCGCGGAGAGATAAAGAAGTGCCCGAGAGGATGCCATGTGGACCCGACTGACGTGGCAATGGACCCGATGACACTTTAGCATGGACCCGATGACGTCCTGGTGGACGTCAAATTTTGCAAAACGGTTTAGCCGTTGGATCTCAAGCGATGACGCTCGAAAAGCCGTCAATTTCAAGAAGATGGAATATCCGTTGGTTTTTAAAGCTCAACGGCCGGATGAGCGTCAAAATTCAGCAGAATAAATTAGCCTTTGTTTCCAGCCAAGAAAGTATTGCCAAGGAGTCCAGAATGCAGCAACCTGCCGAAAGTTCATTCTTGGGAGGCCGAATGAGTTAGATGGAGACAAATTCGATAAAAGACAAGAGGACACACAAAATAAGCAAACAATTGAGTCCAAGCGGCGCCAATTTGAAGAAGAGACTCTGGCAGGTGAAATAGTGCCAGCGAATTGATCATGAGAAGACGCAATAGCTAATAAATGTAACCCGTTTCTTTATTTTTCATTTAATGGGTGGACAAACCGCGTTTTGACATTAAAAATGCGGACTTCGAGCAGAACAAAGCACATGGCTCATTAATATTTTGAGCGACTTGTTTCTTTTCATGAACAACCATTTGTAAAAAGAGTGCCAAATGAGCCTCTTGGACTTTCCTTATATATTTGATACTTGTCATTTTGTAAGGATCTTTTTGCAATTTTGGTAAGGCGCAACCCTGCTGAAATTTCTACCTGAATCTATAAAGACTATTTTTTACCTCTTCTTGGTCGGATATTCTGTGTATGTCTGAGTGTTTGAGTTGTGTCCAGTGATTGTCTTTAATGATCTCACAATTCCAGCACCAACACACCAGTTATCCACAAGGCGCCATTGTCTGCAGGTGACAGGAGGAGAGTTCCATTTTAGAGATACAGAGCAGAGGAAGTCATTTACAGTATGTATTTCGCAGCATCTTGGTGAGTCTCTGTTCCTGTGTTTTCATAAGAACCTCCCTGCCATTTTCTTGTAGCCTAGTTTCCCCTGCCGAGTCTGAGTGTATGTCTATGGTCTTTGCTCGATTCTGAGAGTAGGTGTGAAAAGATCACATTTATTTTGGTGTATCACCTCCTTAAAGTAGTTTGTTTTCTTGCACTTTCTTCCCTTTTCACCCCCCCAGTTTATAGCTATATATATATATATATATATATATATATATATATATATATATATATATATATATATATATATATATATATATATATATATATATATATATATATAGCACTCGCTAAAACAAACAAGATACATCAGAGGGAACTAGCCCATACCTAGAGACTCTCCTCTCCTGCTTCACCGTCCCACAGGCGAGAGAGGAGTTTCCATGTTGCAGGGAGAAGGCAAGACCCTGTTTCCCTGCCACTGGGTGCAATTTTCCTGTGTCAACAGGGTCTGAAGAAGGGATGTGTTAATCTTTTGGCTTTGGGTTGAGTCTGAATAGAAGATTGCCTCATGGGTCCCTGCCAGTGGAGTCGTGCCGTCATCGATGACATCACCGATTTTTAAGAGGGGGAAGTCTATGAGGGATGTGTTGCTTCAACATCCCTAACTACATTCATGAGTTGGTTTGCCTTGATCAAACGAATGGTTAGCTTTCTTTGCAGAGTGATTTGGGTGAATGCAAGTCTGAACTGTCAAAGTGGTGAAAAGCGAATCATTGTGAAGTCGGTGTGTCAGTCCCAAGTTTATGTGGACCGTGGGCATGCGTCCGTGCAAGTGTCCTGTGGGTGTTTGTGAGTAGTTCTGTTGGTCTCAGATTTCATGAAGCAAGGGCTGGGTTGTCCTAGGCAGAGAGTAATCAGACCTTGGGAGGGAATTGTTCATTGTAATCATTTGAGTGGTTCCAAACATTATCCGCTGAGCTCGACTCGATAGTTGTTGTGTATGTTGGCTAGTTGGCTTGTTTATTGTACTTTGGACTGGATTGCCCTAAAGAGTTAATAAAATACATGTTACTCCTAGTGTTCTTGCATTGTGTGAATGCTCATCTCTGTTGAGTCGATTTCCCTGATCTTTACAAGTGTGTGTTTTTCTTTCCACTGCTAATCCTTTATTATACAAATTGTTGTCCACTATATTTATGAGTGTGCTTGTACAAATAAACACTAAAAACATAATCCATAGTTCTTGTAAAATCCCGTCACAATGGGAGATTTGGGTTAGGACAAACAATGACACGAGCGATTAGCTCCGGAGAGCTGGCCCCGTGACATCATGCGCCACAAACTGACTCCGTAGCCTCCACATACTCTTCTCTGCATAACTTGCACCTTCGGGGACTTCTGCTACTAGATATTTGTTTTGCATCATTTGGTACGTGCCCATTGCACCTTCTGCTTAATTGCTAGCTTAGAAATATGTGCTAAATAGTTTTATATAATTAAAAGTCGGTGAACAGTAAGCGAACAGCTGTAAAGGTTGAACTTCATGACAATGTGACTTGTGACGCTCTTGTTGCATTTTTAACTTTTTCTTATTCCCGCGGGCGAAATTAACGCGGAATGTTGACTAAATCCCACACGCTAAATCCCACCTGATAATCTCCCAACGCAACTTTTGTCTGCATTGGTTTCTCCTCTTCTATCTGGATTGGATTTTTCAAGCCCCAAATACTAGTCACTTTGTTCTCGTTTTAGGGAGGCATCAAACAACCTTTGCTAATACATGGTTGGGCATCTGCAAATGGCGAAGATGGGAGCAGTATCAGCAGTGATCTGCCTGTTGGCTCTGTTGGGCATGGCTCAGGCAAGCAATAAGTTCTCGGTGACGGGCATGGTGTATTGTGATAACTGTGATGTGGGCTTTCCCACCAGGCTCTCTACCCCTATTCCTGGTATGCATTTCGCACCTAGCTTACATGATTTCTGTATTTTGAGCTTCCAAAAGACCAGGTCTGGCATTCAATACTGTGATGGGTATAGCTCTTACCTTGCTCTATTACCCATTTTTGGTTTGGGTATTTTAGATTAGTTATTCCAGGTAGTTTATGTTTAGGCTTCCCCGTGTGCTTAGTTTGTGGCTTTTTGTGATCAGTCTATTTTCATAGATGTGCTGTGTTGTGTATATGTTTTTGATGTTTTTTCAAATGTTTTTGAAAGTACAGCCTCTTTTAATTTTTGAGCTTAAAAGGAAAGTTTTTCTCCATGTATGATGCCTCCTATTCTCCACTATAAGATCAAGGCTTGTTTCTTTGTTATTTTTTGTGAGAGTATAGTGTGTGAGATCTGCTTCTAATAAGTTACATATATTCTCAGATGCGAAAGTAGCAGTCCAGTGCAACGATAAGGCTGGAACTCAAACCTTCTATGCCGAAGGAGTGACTGATAAGGATGGGAAATTCAGCATCCCTGCAACGGGGGAGCGTAGCCAAGAACTGTGCAAGGCAAAAGCTCTGAGCAGTCCTCTGCCAAAATGCAACATTCAACCAAAAGGGGAGCAAGGTCCAGTCTACTTAACCCACAACAATGGCATCAATTCTGATGAGAGGATGACTGGCCCTTTCTATTTCCAATCTCATGAGAAACACGCGGATTGTGCTGCTGTCATGGCTGAATATAATCAGTATTGATTGGAAACAAAGACGTGCTTCTGAGTATTTATGATTTTCATTACATTCTATGCCTATTAACTGGGCTCATTTGGAACCACTTCAGCTGTAATCAATTTTTTTTTGGGGTACCACTAAGAAACTCTGCTGAAGTAATATTTTATTTCAACCATAATTTATGCATTTACTTGTCTTATTAATGTATGTTATATGATTTATTATTTTTGATACGATATCCCATCTCCACTAGCTGGGTTGTTGCATTATATTATATTACTGGTCACTGTACTGTAGTGGAGAGAATAAGAATAACTTACACCACAAGTTTTTCTATTGGAATTCGTTGATAGATCATATTATTTATCTGCAAATAAAATCTGCGTATATCCTTAGAATAAAAAGGTGGTCTGTAGGTTATCCTTGCAAGTTTTTAGTGCAGATTCAGATCCAGATCCAGTTTATACTCCACATCTTTTGAAGACGGGTCTCACTGTTTACCTTCCTTTTGTGAAGCTAAAACCTCATATGTCTCCAAAATGTTTTAATTTAATAATAAAATTTTATTACAATAACAAATAACAAGTGGCTTAGTGTAGAGTAAAACTCTTAATTACAATTAGTGTAAAGTAAACTCATTTGTGTTGCTACTGTAAATGCCCTTAATTTTTGTCCAATTTAAGCCAATTTAAACAGGTATCGAGTCCATAAGAGTATCGAGAACGTCGTTTTGGTATTTATCGGGACGATGTAGCAGCAATTCCCTGAATCCAAATTGAGGAGAAGTTTATTGAAGACGAATGGAAATTTTTAAAGGTTTATATTGTCAAAGGTTTTGGTTACAGTTTGTAAAATAATTTATAATATATGAAATTATTTTGTATTTTTGATGTGTTTTAATATAGACATACATATTTTATATTTATAAGATTTAAATTCGTAATTTCTATTTTAAGAATACAAATTCTTCAACATTTAAACAATTTTAAAATATAAAATATAAATAAATATTTTATTATTATTTGATATTATATTTTTAATGATATTAAAGTTTTAAACATATTTAAATATTAATTATGTGCCAACTTTATTTTAAAAAAGTAAAGATAAGATTAGAAGATTAAAAGTAATTTTTTTTCAAAATTTGATATAGGAGTATATCTTCTCGCTAAAGGTATAATATTTTAGGATTTTGTTTATTTTTTGTTTTTTTTAAATTAAGATTTTGAATAGGATTTAGACATGTAAATCCTAGGTTGTTAAAGGGGTTAGGTATAGGTCGTAAATTCAGATAAATATTACAAATAGATATGTTGAACTAATTTATTTAAATTGTATGCACAATGAGAAAACTATCTAGAGTGAAATAAGTATTGTTGGAGGTCAGGTAGCCTGGAATAGATTTGGAGATTAGTTAAGAGTCCTTCGTTTTGGGATTGAAGTTGAAATTGTGTTTGGATAGTAGCACGGTTGGAATGCCAATAGCGTTGCAGTGCTAGTGTCCAAGTTTTAGTGTTAGTGCTTTTATGTGAAAACTCTCCCTGAGACCTCCAAGGGTGTTGTGGGAAGGTTTTAGGGACTTGTAGGTGAAGTTTGAGCTCTTGATCATTTGTCTGTTATTGTTTTGCCAAATCTTTTCCAAAACCTAATGAACACTACACATGAAACAATAACAAGATCAAATGTTACGATCATGTGATGTAGACCTCCCATTGTCTTGGTCGTTGTCTACATTGATCTTAATGATAGGGGTCTCAGATCACATGTAGTTCTCCCTTAAGGTATGTGCATAATCAACGTGCATGGTATGTTAAAATGATTTTTGCTTAGGTCCTTTGATCAAGTATGCAAATTTGTGTGATTGTTAAGTAATGTATAATGTGTTGCGTTATATTATTGACAATTTTTATGTAATTATGTGCCAAAGTAGTAAGTGCTAGATGTACAATGCCTTTTGAAGCTCTTTATATAGAAGGAATTTTGATTTGAATGTAAGACCCTTGTTCGTTGGTCGACAAGATGCAAAAGGAAGATAAAATCATAAGAGAAGGCTCAATGAAGTGTTAGGACCTAAAACAAGCTGAAAAAGTGATTGTTGGACACTAGCGTGGAACTTGGATGCTAGTGTTAGTGTCCAAAATCGTGCTAGTGTCTTGGGAACACCAAATTGAGAGAAGACTATGCAAAACAAAATTTAGAGCCCCTGTGACTAGGATGGGATGATAAAGGACCATTAGGGGTGCAACAAATAGGAAAAACAAATCATATGAAAGATCAAGACCCAAAATCACCACGTGAATAAGGCTCACATTCATCACTAAAACCTTCTCGTGAAAAAGCAACAAAAGACATAGTATTTGTGGTTGTTTAACCAAATTAGGGTGTGTACATTTAACTCCCTTTTATTTTAGTAATGCAATGAAATGGAAGTGCTAGTGTAAAAGGAAAAATAAAATGCATACATGTACTTCCTTGTGTGATCAATCCATGTGGAGGATGGATGTGCTCTAGCCTTGGCCCATTTCTTGGCCAAAAAAGTGATCAAGAGCTAGAATGTTTGTGAAGAAGAAATCCACAACATGGATGTCCCTTGTACTGAATCTAAAGGATGAACTAAATTGTGAGGAACAAAACCTTGTTTTGTCCCCATTTTGATATGTGAACCGAGTCATGAGAGTTATTTGAAAGTGTGGAGAAACAAGCCCTGTTTGCCCCCATTCTAGTATGTGAACTAACTCTAATAAGTAATTTGCTCAAAGTTCGACACTATCGCTCGACCTTCATAATTTGGGTCTAGTGACACTATGGATTAACTGTTGCAGTCAGCTATATGACCCAAGCTGATGAAACCCTGGGGACATCCTGGTGATAATCTAGGTGTAATTTGATAATCTACACGTAGAGAATGGTATAATGTGTCATTCCATAACCTGGTAGAACCCTGTGAGATCGAGGACACATGCTCTGCATCATGCCCTGGTATTTGAGTAATGTAATTGTGTGCCCTGTGTATAAAATTGTATTTGTATAGAGACGATGTGCCATATATGTGCCCCCATAGTCATACTCTGAGTCTAGAGTTATGTCCAAAGCTTATGTAAAATCTGAGAAAGTGAACCAATATTTGACAAGATCATGGAACTCTTTAAATCCAATTCAACCTATGTGTCTGAACATTTGAGCAAATCTGTGTACCTAAATATCTGAGTCATTGTGAACCAATCTGTGTATTTGGGTATCTAAATCATTGTATATATGGGTATCTAAATCACTGTATATTTGGTATCTGAATTGATATGAATAGTGTATGTATGCCCCTCTTTTGGTGAGAGACTCGAGATTGTGGTAAGGGTGTTGAACCAAAAGTGATGCCAGTAAGCATGTTAGTGATAGTTAGCATGGTTAATATGAGCATAAGATTGATTATTTAGATGTTTGTAACATAATTGTTTGGAAAATGAGCCCAATATAGGGTTGTGGTCTATGGTGGGTTTGCTAAGGAAGCATAAGTTTTGTTGTTTTGTGGAGTCTATTTGATTGGAATAATAGTGCAACTGGAATAGTGTGGGGGATATCGTGATCAATTCCCATGCACAAGAAATGAATCGAAAATCAGAGCTACGATTCTCGAGATATCAAGTTTGGAAGAATTTGGTATTAATTGAAAAAATCTTTGTGTAATGTCAACTTGAGGCAGATGATATTTTAAAAATAGGGCTTAAATAGGTTGGTTAATTGGTTTGACAAATCATTTGAACCACTTGACTTGAGATAAATTGTTGATTTGAGCTTAGAATTACGTTGAAGAGACGAGGAACGAATGTAACCCATTGTGAGGACATGGAGGCGCTCACCTAGGGCGGGGAGGAGGTTATCTTGGTAAGGAGTTTGTTATTTTTGGGTTATTTTTGACATATTTATTGCATTTTTCATCTTTTTTAGTTAAAATTTGGTAGCTTAGGACCTAGTTTCGGCAGACTGTGCTAGTGTCCTTAGGACAATGTTAGTGCCCTGGGCTACTGCACTACTATCTTGGGTACAATGCTACTGTCTAGCATTGCTGTCATGGGTGCAATGCTAGTATCCACTAGAGCTAATTTTTCCAAATTTGCTTCTATTTTGTGTTTACCAACTACAACTGCATGTTTATTTATCATTCATAGATGCTAATGCTACTTTTAGTTGTCTTTTGTAGGCAGATGTGCATATGAAGGAGTTTTGGAGTGGTAGGATGGAATGCTTATGTGGATTGCCCTTGACAAATGATGAGAGGGCAATGATGGATAGAGCTAGTTTGGGTCATGTAGCATCACTTGCTTTGATGCCCTAGGACAACGATATGATGATGATGTTGTGCGAGAGGTGGAATGCTGGTACTTGTATGTTCTGGTTGTACATTGAGGAGATCACTATGACGTTAGAGGTTTATAAGATATTGAGATTGCCCATTACTGGTCAGAGGGAAGTATTACAGGAGGTTATTGGGGACATAGTTATTGACTCGGTCGTAAAGTAATTTGCAACTATGCTTGCGGGGACCCATCGACTAGGGAGTAGCAATGATGTGTTGTTGTCTTTAATTGTTACGACTAATGTTTCATGGTTGCAAAATTTTTTGGCGGTGCTACTGGCTTCCTTTGTTGTTTTGGATGGAAGCAGGGTATCTATCTCATACATAATGCATGGTATAATGTAGGATATAGAGGAGCACGAGACTATATACTCATGGGGTCATACTATGCTAGCCTACTTGTATCAGGATTTGTACCATTTTACTCAAGAGTTGTGCACATGCGGCCTTGGGTCTTCGACATTATTGCATTGTTGGGATTATGCACATATTATAGTGGCTAGATTGGAGGGGTTTTTGCAAATGGATTGGGCTCACCCATAGATGTTTACATATAGATGGTCTAGTATGACACGCATGCACTCAAAGAGCACGATGCATTATCGACAGGGGTTGGATCGGTTGATAGATGGAGACATTATTTGAAGACCCTATAGGGGATTTCAGGGGTGGCTTGAGGATGGTGTTCAATTGAGACAGGATCAAGTAAGTTTTTGGTTGCATGATCGTTGGGTCAATTTATTTGATATATTTCAGTATGAGCGGGTGACATGATAGTTTGGTGTTATCCAAAATGTGCCACCTATACTATGGGTGTGGTTGAGAAGTTCTTGAATGCCAATGAGGTCGGGTAGTACGCTGAGACCTGTAAATGCTGATTTGGTTCCGATTTTGATGATGGAGTGAGATCCAGTGATACAAATTACTGATGTAGATGATGTAGGAACGACTGATGCCTACATAGTATAGTGGAGGCAATATAGATGGCCACCACTATTTCCAGGAGATGGGGCTCTCATGTAGGAGGTATTAGATCCAAAACCCATTAGGGCAATTGAGGGTACATTGTTATTGTGCATTTGTATGTTTTGTTTAGTTTAGTGCTTGACTTATCAAACAAAATATCTAATGCATTGTGTTGGTATGTGTAGGTCTAGGAGATTATGAATACTAGGAGACCATTATTGAGGTTTTTCTATGAGAGCTAACACAACATATCCTTGACGATGTCGTGGATGATTGGCTAGTGGAGAGGGCCACAGGTGTTGTAGGTGTCCATGCGCATCTATTTGATTGAGCAGTCATTGCCACTATGGTATATAGATTAGCAGTTATAGATAGAGAAGAGGCACACACTGAGATGTAGAGGTGAGCTATGCCCCCACTCGATGTTCTGGGTGGGGTAGGTGGTAGGATTGTGGATGAATACATTCATCTACAACAAGAGCATGTGGTGTTAATGGTCGAGGTGGCAGTACTACGAGATAAAGAGAGGAGATGAAGGTCTCAATTGAGATCGAGAGGGGATGCAAGGGCATCTAATTCTAGTGTTGATGTATCTAAGAGTATTTGGTTATCTGGCATGTTAATTTGTGGCATTATTTACTTGAGTAAGTGTTGTGGTTGCATTCATTGCTTATGTTTTGATATAAAGATGTCTTTATTCGGATAGGGAATTGTAATTGGTTGCTCATATGTATATATATGCCGGAGTAGATATGTAAATTGGATTATGAATGCTATTTTCTAAATGTTATAAGAGTATCATTGTATAGTTGAGTGTGGATCATGTGATTGTGACATGCACTGTTTGAATCTGGATGGCATGGTAAAAAATTGACCTTACTGCTCATGTTATGTAGGCATAAAAGTAAACTCTAGAAGTGATATTGCTCGTGGTGCACTACTAGTAGTTAGATGTGTAGAATCTATAACAAATAGATTAATCGACCACTGTACTGAAACTATGTTCTGATTTCTATGATTGTTGCTAAATATCTTAATTGGTAGTCTAACTGAAGTCGTGCTTTGATCTTTATGATTATTGTCAAATATTTTAATCGATGGTTGAACTGAAACTATGTAACATGATCTTTCTGATTGTTAAGAAGAATTGGATCTGAAAACAAACCATATGATTGATTTGTAAGTATATCTCGTGTCCTACAAGCCTTGTAATACAAATTGAAAAATGACATTATATAGACATACAAATTGTTAATATTGCACGTGATGCATTGCCATTTGAACCTACTTATAACTCCTCTAACATTTGCCATATCACGATGGAGATTGTATACATACAAATCAAATATCTAGACTTAGATGAAGAAACAAATGCATCGGCACATTCACATGATCATCTAACATCATATTTTATGGCATTTCTTCCAAATGCACAAAGAGAAGTTGAACAAATAAGAAGTTACGTGGACAATTCCGATAGTGGGATTCCATTTGTAATTAATTGGCCAAATATAAGTCTGCTCAACCATTAACGAATACAACACTGAGGGATTGTTTTCTATGGTATTTATTTCTCTTTTTCCAGTGGGAGTTGCCAAGTTCCAAAAACCCCGTGTTAAGAAAGTACAATTGCACAAATATACATTATGCTTGCACAGATATCAAGAAAATTGATGTGGTAGCCATCCATGCTTTGCTACTTCTTACTAAACCTAATGATGCACCATCAAAAATAGCTAACATATTCAGTCTTTGAGAAAAATTTAAGGACAACTTACCTATCATAATTTCCAACTTGTACCAACACTTGAAAGACTTTCCTGAGGCAAGTATTGCATATGAACTAGTATGTTTTGGATTGGATCTTCAGGTTAAACATTCATTTTTTTCCAAGTGAATAAATGAATTAATAGATATGATCACACAATTTGGATGCCTAACTTTGTTTTTCACCTTAACTATAGCTAACACAAAGTGGCTAGATCTACATAAAATCATGTTAGGGCTACCTCCAACACTCCCTTTTAATAATTCTCGTTGGAGAAATCAAAACCTTAATGCATATCCACATCTTGCATCTTCATACATGGATAAAATATTTAAAATCTTCCATGAAGAAATTCTGGGAAAGCATCTAAAGAGAAAGGACTACTAGTATAGGTATTGATATTCAAACTATATTGTAGTAGTCTCAATAACATACAAATCCCTTAACAATTATAATTCATGAATTTTTTTTCATATACAAGTATGAATGGTAACACAAAGGATCTGCACATATCCATGGATTTTTATGGTTAGAAAACACTACTAACATGGACACATTGGATTGGAAAAACTCCATTCAAGTAAATTCTACAAAGGAATCATCTGATTACCATGTAATAACATGGAACCCACACAACAATGGATCAAATCCACCATTCTAATCTTGACGATCCATGTTTGCTTGTCATAGATCACATACTTGCCATTGGTACTCAAAAATATTATGAGGGGCTTGTAAATCAGGTTCAATGTCAAGCCAAATGAAGTGAGTCTACATGTTTGTATAAAAGGGAAGTATTATACAATGCAAATATAAAAGACCATGGCTATTATAATCCACATCAACCATGTTCATAGATGACAAAGACTACAAAACTTACATGTCATCTGATAATGATGAAAGAATAAGCATCCACAACACAAGCATGTTTTGAATATGGCGTGCAAACTTTGTTTTCCAACTAGTAGTCTCTTGCTATGTAGTGCTCAAATATATTTCAAAGTATGTATCAAATGCTGAAAACAAATATGAAAGCTACCACCATATGCTGACTAAAATATTAGCTACAATTTCAATTGATAACTCATCAAATTCTCATAGAAGCTATTGTTGACCACGACATAAGTGCATAGGAGACATCACATGCTACAAAAACTCCCCCTAACAATTTATAGTTGTACATTTATTACCATGTATATTGGCAAACAAATGTTAAAATGCGTGTTTTTAAATACTACAATTGCAAAGCCAATTCCATCCTTCATTGATGCATATATAAATTACCCTTCTTTTCTAGACATATTTCCACTCATTGGCGCTACATGAAGTTGGTCTTTTAACAATCAAATGGAAAGAGAGAAAGTCACAAGCAATTATTCACATATTCTGTTGTTTCTTTTTTATCCCTATGTTGATTCATTATCATATGAGGCTTTCTATTTGGCAAAGCTTTTACTTTACAAACCATTTAAAATATTGCAATGGACATTGGTTTAACAAAAGAAGAAATTGTTACACATTGGACAAAAATCAGAACTTCCTACCTTACATGGCATATTGAGTGAACAACTATATAATCTAACAAAATAAATGACACAAATAGTAATGATAGTGACATGGAAGAAGAAATAAAAATGGATATGGAACTACAAGAATGGGAACTCTTATCACAAGAATGAGAACTCTTATCTTATATGTACCCATCAAGAATAACTACAGTAACTGACATCAACATGTTTGGACTTAATGACTTTAAAAACAACCACAATTGGAACCATACAAAGGTGTTGCTCAACCTACACATAACAATACCATGATTTATATATTCACAATGCAAAACCACCTAAATTCCAAAATAATGAGTGCTCAACCTAGTCATTGCTAATGATTTGTCAAATAAACAACAAATAACACTCAAAATTATTGTAGACCATGTCAACAAAAAAACACAGGGTCCAACACTGAAGATGGTTGTTTAGGGAATAATAGGTACATGCAAATAATACTTGATTAGTAGCATAGAACTTAGACTAAATGGGCTCGCAAGTGAAAACTCACTCCAACTAGTGTAACAACATTCAACATAAATGCATTAACTATACATACATGTCTTTGTAGTCCTATCTAAGAAATGAAGGCACTTGAGGGTCAAGCACTCGCAGTTTTCGAATAAAAAATGAGAAACATTAAATATGTGCTCATTGATGAAATAACTTCATTAGACCAAACATGCTTAACAATATAAATGATTGTTTGCGTGAAGCATTCCCTAAAAAAATAGATTTTGGTGGTTATTTGTTTATTCTTGTTAAGGACTTGCATCAACTTCCCCTAATGAATGACATACCAATGTATGTGGGGAAGTCATTTGGCCACACACTATGGAAAACATTTGACACTATTGTAACATTAGACACAAATTGCTTTCAGCAAAGATGCAATAAACAATAAATGTAATTCAAAAATTTATTGACCAACATCATAAATGAAGATTCGACAAAAGAGGATAGTAATATGCTCATTTCAAGAAAAAAATCATTCATTCCCCCAAAAAAATAACAAGAATTTAAAATTTCAATACATTTATATGAAACTAACAACTTGGATACATTACACAATAAGCAAATGTAGAAAAAAAAAACATTCTAATTGTAATATGCACAACATAATAGAGCAAACATCAAATCATACCAAACTAGAACGACACTCAACTAGAATCAACAATGCTACTATGAAAAGATAATAAATTATGTTGACATCAAATATATGGGTTAAATTGGGATTAGTTAATGGAGCATTTAGAGAAATCATTCACATTGTCTACAATCCACATGCCCAACCACCTGCCTTACCCATATATATCTTTGTTGCCTTCAAAAGGTACTTTACCCCCTCCGTGGGATATAATGCATTCAATACATATTCTATTTCCACCTGTTATAAGGGGTAATCATCAGCAAATGCCCCTCAAAATGGCATGGGATCTAACTATACATGAAACACATGGAATGGATCTCAATGAGGTAACAATTGATATTGGCAACACAGATCATCAAGGATTGACCTTCATTGTAATATTAAGAGTGCATTCATGGAATGACTTGTATATAGCCCTTAGACATTCTATCGGTATGCAAAAATGCATGAAAATAAATATGTAACACTCAAAAAAGAAGAGGAAACAAGACTAAATACAAAATCTCTACCATAACATCTATAAAAAAATGTAAACTCTATTAAAAAAGTCAATAAAATAAATTGGTAGTATCTTTATCTTCATTTCCACTAGTTACCACATAACACTCACTCACATTTAAAAAAAAATCCCAAATTAAAAAGATGCACTTATTGAAATTTCCATTCATAGCTTGTGTTAACGTGATCTACTAAGGTCTTTTTATGTCTGCCTTGATTTTTTTGCCTTTCCTACTTACCACACCACATCTGCAGGAGTTTCAAAGATAGTCATGCTTTTACTATACTGAACGCACCACATTTTGGGTAGTCTTTTGATATATAATGGCCTCTTCCATCTCTATTGTAACTATTGTTATATGTAGCAAGAAGGATAGCACCCAAGTGAGATAGAAAATTCATGTCAAAATTCTATGATGAGGTATAAATTTTAAATCTCCCTCTCAGATTGATGTTTTATTACAACCTAATGTCATAGAAAATGTTTATAAATGGTATGAAAACTATTATCTTAATGCTTAATTTATTGGTTGTTGAAAGATGGAAAGTAATTACATTAGCTAGAGCACTACAAGAGGTGCTTATTTATACATCAACAAGTGAGATTAAATCTCCTAATATGTAGGTGATTAAGTCTCACAATGTAACTAATCAGACATAGGAAATAACACACTTAAGTAACCTATACTACATGTCAACCCAAGTTGTAACTACACCATGTTACATTTATTACATATAGTCTAGGATAAATTAATTATTCTAACATTCCCCTCCTTAATTGATCATAGCCTGAAGAGAAGAAGAGATAATTTTTTTGAATGCTCAAACTTATCATGTGCAAGTGACTTCATGAAGACATCTACACACTGACCCTGAGTGGGGCAATACTGGAGCTGTATGTTATGTTGTTGAACATGTTCATGTATGAAATGAATTTGAACCTCTATGTGTTTGGTTCTCTCATGAAACATTGGATTGAAAACAAGATGTAGAACACCTTGATTATCAAAATACAAAACTATATGTTGAGTATGTGGAACTCCAAGTCTTGAAATAATGCGATGTATCCATATTGCTTCATAGATAGCTCCTGATGTGGTGCAATATTCTACCTCTATGGAAGATCTAGAAAGACAATTATGCTTTTTACTTCCCTATGAAATTAGATTATATCTTAGAAAGAACAAAAATCCAGAAGTAGATTTCTTGTCATAAATAGAAGCTACATGATCTACATCTATGTATCCTGTCAATAAGAACCTATCATTCTTCTTGTACTATAGGACATACTCAATTGTACCTTTGATGTATCTCAATACCTGCTTTGATGCTTTCCAATGTGTCATCTTTGGTTCCTGCATGAACCAATAAAGATAGATGATAACATATCTAATATCTGGCCTAATATATGTCAGTAAATGAAACTCCCAATCAATTGTTGATAGAGAGTTGCATTTACTTCTGGTGATGGATCTGTACTAGACAACTAAAGTCTTGTATCTATAGGTGTTACAATAGGCTCGTAGTCAATCATCCTGAATTTATCAAACAATGTCTTGGTATACTGCATCTGTGAAACAAGAATGTGATGTTCCTTTTTCCATACCTCCAAACCAAGACAATAGTGTAGTAACCTGAGATCTATCATGTCGAATGATTTCTTGAAATCATTCTTAGTTTCATCGATCATCTTCATTGTGCTGCTAGTGATGACTAGATCATTGACATAAATAATAAGTATAACAACCTCCCCCCATGTTGTTTGAATTAGAGGTTAGGATCATATGGATTCCTATTGAATCCATGTTGTATGAGATGCTCATCAATTTTGATGTACTACGCTCAAGGAGCCAGTTTTAGCCCATAGAGAGAATTGATAAGCCTACATACCTTTTGTTCCTAATCAAGTACCACGTATCCTTTAGGTTGATTCATGTAGACTTCATCTTAAAAATATCTATTGAAAGAGGCACTTTCTATGTCCATCTGATGGACTTTCCATCAAAATTATGCAGCCATACCAAAAATCATTCCGATAGTCTTTATCTTAACCATGGGAGCAAAAGTCTCCTCATAGTCAATGTCTTCTTTCTGAGCATACCCTTTTGCAACAAGCCTTACCTTGTACTTATCAATACTACCATCTAATTTGTACTTGGTCTTAAATACCCATGTGTACCCAATAGGTTTCTTCCCTCTTGGAAGATCAACAAGCTACCAACTATTATTCTTCATCAATGACTGATATTCAACATTTATGACATCTTTCCAAGGTTTTGATTGTAGGGATTATGTTACTATTGAGGGCTCATAATTTTATTGAATAATACTCATAAGGGTCATATCAACCTCTTCTTGAGCCATGCTTCGAGTCCTTGGTCTTGAAGTGGATGTATCTGGTACTCCATTCAAGTTAACATCTTGTATAGTACTGGTATGCCACTTGGGCATACATTGAACTGTAGGTGGTGGTGTTGGTGGTCTTATTTGACTATCTTCCTTTTCACCTTCACCATCACTATTTAAAAAGATTACATGACTTTTTCCTATATCATTTGCCTATATATAAGGTGGATTGATTCCAATCTTTTCATCAAACACTACATCTCTATTGATTAGTACCTTCTTTATTTTTGGATCAAGGAGATTGTATGCCTTTGCTTGTGCACTATATCCCACAAAAATACATTCTTTTATTTTCTCATCTAACTTCTTCTTTTTATTCTTAGGAACATGCATGTATGCCTATCATCTCAAAGGTGAGTATCCTTTGGTTTATTCCCTGTCCAAGCTTCATGTGGTGTGATTCCATCAAGAAATTTGGCGGGTGACCTATTCAATAACTAGACTACAATGTGACAAGCTTTTGCCTAATATGTATTAGGCAATTTTACATCCTCAACCATGCTATGAAATATTTCCATAATGACTATGTTACGACATTTTATAACTCCATTCTGTTACGGTGAATATGGAGCTGCCAATTGCTGACTGACTTCATTCACATTGAGATAGGTTGAGAATTATTCACTGGTGTATTTCCCCCCATGATCTAAGTGGAGGGTCTTGATTTTCCTACTAGTTTCATTTTCAACCATGGCCTTGAATTCTTTGAAGTCTTGAAAATTTTGATCCTTAGTCTTCAATAAATATACCCATATTTTCCATGAGTAATCATCAATAAAAAATTGAAAGTATTTGTGCCCTCTGAGACTTGGAGTAAAATGTCTACATAGATTGGTGTGCACCAAGTCCAACTTACTAGGTGATCGATATTTAGTCTTTCCAAGGGGAGATCTTCTTTATTTTATAGCTAAGCAATTGGTACATATATCAAAAGATTACTTGAGTTTAGGAAGACCACGAACTATATCTTGTTCACTAAATTCAACTAAATAACCATAACTCAAGTGTCCATATCTTCTATGCCATAAGTTGCTTAATTATGTATCTTTGACCACAAGTGCTTGATGATCATTATGAAAAAAATCAAGCTAAAATTTTTTGCCAATGTTGGAAGCCTTTGTAATCACTTTGAAATGCCTAGACTTGTATTTGATGTGGCAAAAAATTTGACCATTTTGGTGATCAAAGTTAAACATGAGGTTGTAGTAAAGTAGCTGATTAACAAATAACAAATTTTTTGTAAGTCTTGGAACATAGAGAATTTTTAAAATGTTTTAATTCTTATTTCCAAGTTGAATTTTGATGTCACCATTACCTTGTACTGTATATGAGGTATCATCTTCGAGTGATACATTTCCCTTTGATCTATTTTGTTTAATGTAGAAAACCATTCTTTTCTCCCTGTCATGTGTCTAGTTGCTCCTAAATCAAATACCAAATTGCACTTAGATGATTAATAGACTCGTGTGTTTGAGTATCTAAACCATATTATTCATTTGAAGAATCATATTCTTAAACAACATTTCCATGTTGTTTAGGCTTGGAATTTTTTTGTTTCCACTTGTTTTGTTATTATGGCTGTTTTCTTTCTATTTGTGCTGAATTGATGAAAGAGGGCTTCTTGTTTGATGAGCCCTTTTGACATGTGTTATACTAACAATGGTTTAAGTCATGTCCTTATCTTCCACAAATTTGACATGTTCTAGAATAATGTGATTTTTTACCTTATTTATTTTGTTGATTATTTTGCTTCGAAGATTGTTTTGTACCCTTCATGTGTTTCTTCCCCTTTTGATTCGATGTGAGCACATGATTGTCATCTGCTTCCTATGAATTATGCAAAGCTTCTTCTTGTTCTAAAAGATTTACCAACACTTCAAAGGTTGGTTTTTGTCCTATGACATTCAAAGTGGTCACAAAGATCTTGTATGCAGGGGGCAATGCTCTAAGGACTATAGGGACCAAAGAATCATCTGCCACTAGTTTGCCCAAAGATTGAAGTGAATCTTACAAATTTTCAACCATTATAAGGAATGCATCTAATTTTTCATATGATTTGAGCTTGAAAGTGTGTAATTAGCTCTGAAGATACAAGATTTGATTTTGATTCTTTGCTTCATATATTATTTTAAGTTTATCCCAAGCATGTTTTGAAGTTGTAGCACTTTAGATATGAGGTTGTACCTCATCTGAAACTCCAAACATAAATATTAACTTAGTTTTTTATTAGTTTTGTCATATTTCTACCGTTGATCAACATCTATTGCATGTTGGATCCATGTGCCTTCTACAAATGAACAAATATCTTCAAACTTTAAATGTGTTTGGAATTTTATTTTTCAAGTAGCGTAGTTGTCACTATGAAGCAATTATGTGTCAGGGAGGGTGAAAAAAGGTCCAAAACCAGACATCATGAAATGCAAGTTGTGTATGATAAGAAAGTACAACTATGTTTTAAGTGTATAAATAATGCGTAAAAATATAAGTTGTAAATTCACACATATTTAAATGCAAGTGCACACAAACACACAAAGGACATCATACTCCATCAAAAATGTGTCTTGGAATGCAATGGAAAATCTAGGAATCTAGACATCGATTTCAACCAAAAATGCATCCAAAAATTCTATAATATGATATAAAACTAGAATAAATAAATTTTGCAAATGTGAAGATCACAGAAAAACATTCACTTTTAAAAAATATAGCATGCAAATTAGAGTTACCAGTTGAAAGTTATGGCCTCTTAAAGGTCCAAAATACATGAACTGGTCAACTAAACTGGAAAGAAACTAAAAATTATAGAAATTTGGGTGATCAAAATGTAAAAAATAATCTTAACAGTGCATAGATATCAAAAAATAGCTAAGATGAAAAAAATCACCTTCCTACACTTCATAGATCAAAAGTTATGAGCGTCGGAAGAAAAGATCTTCAAAGGTGGCTCATAGTGGTGAAGGACAAGCCCTTAGGGGCTAAAAATGCCCGACAGGTGGTCATATGGTGTGGATAGAGGTTGAAAACTATTAGTGGTGTCATGGTGGTGCTTCTATTGGAAGTGGCAAATTTGGGTTGTGTTCCACCCAAAAAATTAACCCTGCACCAAATGAAGACTTCCAAATTGTCCTCTACCATCAAACTTTCACCATGGATGTCTTGGTGCTCCGTTTTCAAACAATGAATAGTTTTAGGAAAGCTATCAATGAGATAAATACGGTGATATAAGATTTGATCCATGATTCTAGAAGAAACATTAGAAAAAGCACTATTTTTATGTTGTTCCTCACTTGTTTTGTAAAATAGAAACTTAAAAAAAATCGTAGAAAATCACCACAAGCTCCAAAAATTATGATTTTGTATTAAATTAATATTTTTCTAATTATAATTCAGAAAATATATAGGACCGGTTCCATAAATTCTATATTTTTCTAGAAATTAAAAAACTAAAAAATGACCCTAAAAAAGATTAGATCTAATATGCCGAGCTGGGATTTAAGATTGGCAGATCTACATCACAAATTTTTACTTTTGTAATTTGTTAGATTTTTAGCATGGGATAGCAAAAATTGGAGCAGCGTGCTGCTATCAAGGCTAGCATGAACTTATCTCTTGATCTCCACCTTATCTCCACCACTTTGAAACATCCTCAGAATAACTTGCTCTAATACCAAATGAAAGATAGAAAGTAATTACATTAGATAGAGCACTACAAGAGGTGTTTATTTATACATCAACAAGTGAGAGTAAATATTATAATCTATAAATGTTTAAGTCTCACAATGTAACTAATCACACGTACGAAATAACACACTTAACTAACCTATGCTACATGTAAATGTGTAATTACACCATTTGACATTTATTACATATAGGCTAGGATAAATTAATTATTCTAATAGTTGTGTCCCCTTAGAAGAGTCCCTCAATGCTTGGTTTTGACACTAATGATAACCCTTAGGTTTCTATTTCATTGCGTTCAGAACCTTAAAAAGGGTTTTTTTATGTTTTCTTTCAAGGAGTTATCTCAGGTCCAAGCTCTACTGGCTAAATCACATTGTTGGTTCCTAAGGAACACTCTTTTGGTATTGTCTCCATGGGCCCATGACTTTAGGGACTTGGACTATGCTTCCCTTTAAGGGTCGCTTTGGATTTAGCTCCCTTACCTCCCACTTCCTCTATGGAACTTTATCGAGGAGATTGTCAAACCCATAGGGCATGTTTTATGTCATGATCCAAGCAAGTTCTACTCAGCATGCCCCAGTAAGTTAGTCTACATAGAAGTTGAATTGACCAAGGATTTGAAAGAATCCATTGACATTCAATTCAAAACTGAGTGTTAGGCAGAAAAAAATGTTTAGTTCAATATTTTCAACACTTATTTATGTAGTTAGTCTCTCGACCACCAAATCAAAGACTTCTCCCTCATGGGATGGTTAAAATCTTTGACTGATCAACTGCACTCTACGAAGCCCAAGGTGGTATAAAAATAATGACTGGATGATAATTACCAACAAAAAGTCATCAGTTGATAACAAAACTACCCACCTAGTTATTTCTCCCCCTGTGCCAAAACCCTCTCCTAAGTTGTGCAATCCCCCACTTGAGTCTCTTAGTATGTCGATGGCCTTGTAAAGCCATGTTATGCAAGTTTTTTGGCCTCAAGTGAGTTATTATCCCACTGAGACACCCTCTATAGGTGGTCTGGCCTCTAGGAACTTATGCAATATAGATTATGGCAGTGACAACACTCCGTAAGAGGATAATGGGGCTAAACACCACTCCATTTCATTTGGGGACTTCATTTTATAGTTCTTGAATATATTAAATATGGGCATGGGGGATCTTTATGGTGATACTTCCTAATTAATGTCTTATCTGGGAATGTTTGAGGTCTCATAGAGTCTTCTCATAAATTATTTGTGTGAACTATCTATCAATAATTAGGATCTTTAGATTTTATTTGTATGCAAGAAGTTAAAATTTTAAGGTTTATTTTGTAAACTTCTCTGAAATGCATCTGGTATGATGCTACTCAATTATCCACCCCATATGATGATGGATGTGGTGGTGCTAGTATCATGGTTTCCCCAAAAATTTCATCCTTAATTATTTTCACAGAGGTGACCCATCACACGGAGCTATTTGGCTTCTTTTTGATATTAATGGACATTCATTAGAGCCTCAACATCTACACCCCCAATAATGGTCTTGACAGATCAAATTTATGGTGATATTTACCTAATAACTTACCAATTTCCACATGGTTTGTGTGTGGGTATTTTAATATGGTGGAAAGTCCCGACAATAAGGTTGGAACCTTGGTAATGAGAAGGTGTGTGGGAAATGTGAGGCATATTATTACATTACAACCTAGTGGGGCTTGGTGGACCCTCTTTTTTAGTGGTGCTCATTAACTTCCACTAACAAGTTTTTGTGGTCCAATTGTTGCGTCGGTGCTAATAGGGTCTTAAAGATATTGGATTGTTATATGCTTTTAGAGAAAAATGTCTTTTTTTACTTATACAAATAGACATCTTGTCTCATGCACTCAAAATATGTTCTCTCAAATCACAATCTAATCATTTGTAGAGTGTAGTGGGACAACCACTTCAAAGTGCCATGCAATCGATTCCTCCTCAACACCCCCTTCTTAGTCATGAAGGCACCATTCCTCTCATTGCCTAGGTTTGGAATCTTGTGCCTTGACCACCTTATATTGCAAGTTGGATAGAGTGGTGGAATGAGGCCATCCTTCACACCAACACCTTTCTATGCCATTATGGTAAAAATATTGCTTGCATTTAAAAGTGGGTTGATGGGGTTATTCTCAAATAATACTAGAGGATCTCCTCTCTCCTTGAGTGCAATCTTTTTTAGTTTTAAATACAAGCCTAGGTCACCTCTCTCAAACACCACATCAAAGTGGTAGATATTCACAAAACCAAAAGGGGTGAAATTTTGCCTTTACCTCTATTGGATCAAGATTGGTGATAAGACTTACACAAAATTCTTCAAATCTATTAGATCCAAATAAGTTCAAGATCAGATCAAGGCCATAAATTAAACCTAGTTGAGATTCAATACTCTCCCTGACATCTCTACTGCTTTTATGGACCATTATAGATTAGTGTTTCAAACCCAAGAGGAAACAATTGAGCGAACTCAAGCTTTGTAGGAATTCCTTGACATAGTTTCTTGCAAACTCATTTTTTTTTACCAAAAGCAATTTCATGTGCCATTGTCTCTTAAGGAGCTCTCTTGTGCCTTACATTGTATGAGCAATGAAAAATCTTCAGGAATTGATGGATTCCTTTGTGAATTTTATAAAGCCACTTGGGAGTTTGTTGGACCTAATTTATTCCAAGTCTAAAAGTAACCTCTGTAAAAAATATTTGGGTTCCTTCATTAACCAAGACAATATCCCATTCACACCTAAAGCTAACAACTTTCATGTATCACTAGGTGGCACCCCCTCACCATGTTCAATGTCACGTACAAAATCCTTACCAAGGCTCTTGATAACAATGTTTAGATCATCTTACCTACCTTTGTCAGACCTGAGCAAATATGCTTTATTAAAATACATGTATATCCTTGACAATGTTATTATTATTTGGGAGGGTATGGAATGGGCGAGAGCCTCTCATCATAGAACCATCTTTCTCAAACTAGATTTTGATAAATATTATGATAAAATTGAGTGGCCTTTCATTTTGGCTATGCTCGAAGCTCTTGGCTTTAGCCAATTCTTTATTTTGGCTTTCCAAACTGTCTTCTTAGATGCCTTAACCTGTCTCACTATCAAAAACTTCAAATATGTCAAGTTTGGCATTGGTCTCTCTATACATCAAGGTTGCCCCCTTGCCCTCATATTATAGGTTTTATCAGTTCAAGCTCTTGAATACCTGTTGGTGCATCATTCTAAGTAGGGTCTCATTGGGAGCATTGTTCTTCCTAATAGATCCTCTCAACTCATCAATGCCCATTTTGTTGATGATATTTTCCTCACTCTTGATGAGCAAGAAAAATCATTCAAGGAGGCTATGTAGTGTCTTGACATTTTTTTCATAACTTATGGCTCCAACTTATAGTGGAGTAAAACCCAATGATTCAAATAGAGTATGATGCCCATACTAGATTGGTTATACCACTATAAGTGGAAATGAATTAATAGAGGGGAATAATTCAAATTCTTGGGCATTCCATTTACCTTTAATAGTTTTCATGCAACGCTGTGGTAATATGTCATTAACAAAGTAAAGAAAAAGGTGGAGTATTAGGTCACCAAACCTTTCTCATTGGTAAGAAAATTCCAAGTGTGTACTAAGATTTTGAATACCACTCATGTTTACTATTCTTCCTATTGGGCCCCTTCTAAAGCCTCATATGACAAATTGGTTAAGATTATCAGAGGCCTTTTGTGGTTGGATGCTAAACAAACTTAGGGGTTCAAAGATTTGTTTGGGATATTTATTGTCTTCCTTGAGATAAAAGAGGTATGGGGATCATTGACATCTTTAAATAAAGTATTCCTTATGTGCTAAGTGGGTCATCGGAGTCATTGAAGGTAATGAATCCTAGAAAATCCTCCTACATCAATGTATTTCTTTTGGATATCCTTACGATAAATCTAGTTGGAAAGACATTAGTCTCAACACTTTGTTGATCACTTTTGCTCCTGTCAAAATTGAGGGCTCATTTGTGGTGAAAACCATTTATAAAGCTTATGAAGGGGTTAGGCCTCATTTAAAATGGGTGGGTGATGTCTTTCATAGTGGTCATTCCTTAAATGATCATAATATTTAGTGGTTACCTATCATGACCAATACTAGCCTCTTGTTGTCTGAAATACTTGGCATAAAAGCTTTGAAACTTTTGAAAAAATGAATCAAAACTATAAATTATTTGGTTTCTACTCATGACTAGGCCCCGTGGTCTTCACTAAAAGCAAAATTCACTTTAAACAATTCTGACTTACTAGTTTTTATATGTATTCAGGAGTTAATGCCATATGTCATGCTCTATAAACTGGTCTATAGCCTCCACATTGTTACATCTTGATTCCTTACCATAAAACTTGTTAGATTATCTATGGATATTTATAGCTGATAAATTCAAATTTGAATATTTTCAACTAAACTTGAGATACATGATATTATGGGATAGTAAAATATTTCTTAGATACATGATGGTGCATGATTGATTTATTATGAGTTAATTATAGTGTAAGTATTTACATTTTGAGCATATTAATGTGTTGTTTTAGTTATATTTTATGCTATATGTTTATCATGTGGTATGATCCAATTACTTGTGTGTTGTGAGGTGGATGCAAGATAACTCATCCCTCAGAGTGTGCTATAAGGAGAGCATCAACAGAGAGGGTGACATAGATGGAGACATCATAAGTTGACATAGAGCTGGTGAAAACCTTGCACACACTACAATAGTTAGCATATGGTATATAATCATTAAAAATAGTTTACTTATTGTGTGTTTATTACTTGCTTTGGAGTGTTGATTTATATGGTTTACTAGTATAGGTAAATATCATAATGAATTATTTTACGTGTTTAACATGTTTTATCATTAATACTTGTAAAAATGTTATTAACATAATTATATTTAAAAACCTGGATTGTTGATTGACAAAATTGACATTAGAATTTGTGATAATTTGAGATGTCAATTAAATTATTAATTTTCTCTAATTTTTGTTGAAAGAAATAAAAAGTTGGAAATTAACATAAAAAGAGAAATAAAAACAATAAAGAAAAAAGAAAACAAAAAGGAAGAAATGTATTAAAATAAAGTAAAACAAAATCAAAAGGAGGGAACACATTAAATAATGAAAAAAAAAGATTAAAGCAAAAATGAAGCGCCATACATAGGCATGAAAGAGGATAAAGGATAAGCATAGAAGGGAGGAGAAAAAGAGAGCAACGCCGAGGAAGAAAGGGATGTCAGTGCATTTCACTGTTTCGGCATTGGGTATACTACCAGGTAGGTGATGTCTTATGAATTCACATGTTTTTCTATAAAAATATGGTAATTTGGTAAATGGAAAATCCCATCTGCATAAAACTATATACTTATATATAATTATTTGTATATTAGTCTACATAAGACCTACCTTACAGTGAAATGGATTGATGGGATTGGAAAAAGTCTTATTTGTATATTTCATATAATTGTAGAAGTTCTACTTATATTAAAGAATAAAATATAGACTAAAAGGGAACATATTGAATATACCATTCTTAGATGTTCTAAATTAAATAATAAATCATAATTATTAATTAGTAAATAGAATGATAATACTTAAATAGACCTGATAACGAATATGCAGATTTATATCAAAGCGAATTGATGAAAACCCACAACCTTACATGAAACATAATGATTCATACGATTATTCATACTATATATACATCGATTTAACTTTAGATAGTGACTAAAATTTATACAACAATAAACTTTAGTGATACTATGCAAGTTATAAAGTTAGGTGAAATTAGGTGGATAAACCTTAGTGACACTTGGTACTAGGTATAAACTTTATCAATAAATATAAATTCTCCTAGTACCTAGTACCATAATAAGTTATATAGGGATAATTTTATACATTGAGTTTAATGTATTTGATATATGTGGAGTATCTTTGTCGTTTGCATCATTGTGCATGATAATTCCTACTAAAAAATATCATAATAAATAGCTAGATTTAATTATCAGACAAATAGAAGAATATCTAAATCGATGTAAATCTTCCCTATCTGGCATCCCTGGAGTTACTAGTGATCGCATAATAAGTATGAGTTACACATTGTGAGATAAGAAATCATAATAACAATGATTTGTTTGCTGAGTTAAAATAAATAAATAAATAAAAGAGGTGTCAATATTGAATATTGAATACAAAGCAATGATTTGCCTAGCATTAGAGCACTCGTACCCTATGATATCTCATACATTGATGCAAATGGTTACATAGCATTTATGAATCATTTAACGATTACAATATATAGATCATATACATATATAGTGATGATAGATATTAACATGTATAGATCGTTATGTATAAATTTATGCATGAAATTTGATATATGCAAATGCTATCTCATACAATATCTGATACATTTATTTAAAGTCACCAAGCAATCAACATGCAATTTTTATGATGCCCATAGAGTAGTGATTTGCATGAACTTTTATGGAATTCACTAAGTAGAAATTGCCTGAGCTAATATGCCATCTAAATATGCAACAATTTGTATCTGTAAACATGCAATAATATAATATTCATTGATCATACCATATTAAACCAAGAAAAAATATAATTTATTTAGATAGTTCTAATTTCCTTGTTGCATCCTTTATCATATGCCTAGATTTGAAAATGAAAACATTTACCATGAAGAGATTTAGGTAAGCACCAAAGTGTTTAGTATTACACTGGAGTATACTGATTAATACAAGTGGTGTATGGGAATGATTCTAGTGTATTCAAAAATATGCTTAGCGTAATACCAAATCTTATAAAATGAAATTATGGACACAAACATAATGAGTGATTTAAATATCTAAATTGTAGTATATCATTTAAGAGCATTAAGATCGTATATCATATTACTTTAGATCATAATATATATTTATGGATGTATGATATAGGAAATTACTGTCAAATACAAGTATATCGTGTTATAATATACATGAAAATAGAAACAAGTTTATAAAAAGATCGATGATGATAGTCCTTAGGAGGTCTTGAAAGTCCTTCATAAGTTCCTGACTCTTTTCTTGATATGATGATCCTTTATTGATCTTAACCTCTAGGAAGAATTTATGCTCTACCTACTGTTGTTCTATAGTATGGGAATTTTAAAATCATGGGATGAGAATGGAAATGGTTTGTACTATTCTTGTAATAAATACTTATAATTATTTTGCGCCTTGTGATGTTTTCAAATAAGTGTATGTTGGCCTCATTTCAGGTTTGTTTCTAGATACTTCTTTAAAATTTAAAGGTGTACCTTACATTTGATATCAATGATGACCTTGGTGCATAACACACACAAACTAGTTATATTTTATTATATGCCCATACCATAAACTTTTGATAATTATTGGTATGAGGAGCGTATATCATTTCATTATAATTGGGTGTATGAAAAGTATACAAGGGTGTATACATAAATAGTTACATGAGGAGGCATGACTATAGATTTTGACTAGAATGTTGTCTCGGTTTGAATGATCCATATATCTGTGTGCTTGATGAAACCATAGGGAATTATGGATTAAGAGACTTAAGTAAACATAAGTTTTGTGTTGTCATATCATTAGAGTACCTACTTTGGTGCATGTTATGATGAGCGAGAATTTGTATATATGCATTTTAGTCATAGTTAAGCTATCGGTTAAACAAAGACATAAAGATTTTTGAGAATCTAAAACTATAACCATATTAAAACATTCTCCTTAAAATGGAATGGGATGTTTAAAAGATAGTTATAACGGGTTTATGAATTTATATTTCTCTATAAATGATTGATTGACAGTTAGTTATATGTGTATTCAGTATTGAATACTTGTGTGTAACACAAGTTATGAGAATGTTAATGTGTATAAATATTTGGTTATATCTAGCATATAATAGTGCATCATGATACGTGCTTATAATTTATGTTGCTTAAAATTATAGTATACAATTTAATCTTAGGGTACACTCAAGTGGTATAATCTCATACTTGTTGCTATGTGGATCGTTTGAGTCTTGAATCATAAGTTGGGTTATATATTTTTTTATATAGTTATGAGCTGTGATAGTATGGGATATCATTGAGTACTACCATGTAAATGTATATTGTACCTGGATGGTACATATTATAATTGTTATGTCTAAACTTATATCTACATTTTAATAATTTAATGTATGCATACTGGTTATTATTTTGAAAAGCATGTTTAGTAACAGTTGGTAAGACTTTTTGTATGCATGCATACAATCTTTGTGAGTGTACCATATGATAAAATGAAATATTATCTGGAAACTGTGACTTGTTTTTTATGTCTAGTTGCTTGAATATAAACTTAAGTTTTTGTATAGTTATAAATACTTTATTATGATTGATTGTGAGAAATTAGTAGTTATATGCCAGAAAATTAGACTATGATAATATGTGTTATCATAGGGTGTAGTATGTTTGGAAACAAATTGTGGAAGTTGAAATCTGTAGTTAATATGTATTTTACCTGGGTGGTATAAACTATAGTCATTATTTCTAGTATGGGATAGGAAATACAGTAAGATTCATTCATACATCTGATGGAATAAATGTATGCTTTGATTAATCCTATGTTTAGCATGTTACTTGATGTTGTTGCTAATAATATGTAAATTAAATGAATCTTGTGGTTGAATTGTAATTGACCAATCTACATTACTGAGATAGACTAAAGAATGAGATGGAGTTCACTGGCTTACTAGTATCACAATGACAGAGAAGGCAGTTTAATCGAGTGGTGTGTATGAATTTGATTGATCTGTAGACAGTGATTATTTATTATTTATAAAATTTTGGGCCAAAGTATATTTAGTGAGATATTATCATTTCATGAGTATGATTTACATGTTTGTGTGATATCTTACAATAAAATGGTTTTCTATGATACACTGCATGTTTAGTTTAAAAATCTTACAACACATGGGTATTTGATTATCTCTTGGATTCCCCTGTCGTCACTATCTACTCATTCATGAAGGGAGGAACATTTATTTATGGGATTAGTTTAAGGGATAATTGGTAAATGGTTGGTGTGGAAAAGCACTCGAATGATGCTCTCCCTCCCCACAACAGTAATACTTATCGAGATGATACTTGAGATTGCCACATATACTTGAGCTAGAAAACTATGCTCCAGGGGAGCCATGCATTTTATATGTACATTGTATTGTATTGTACTTATTATTGAATATTATTATGAAGAGTTGTAATTAATTATTAATGTATATTAACAATGGTGGTTGTAGACTAGAATCAGTTGTAGCTGAGTTAATATAATTGCATTTTGATGTGTTCTCATGATATTAGAGATCAATGATGTGTGATGTAATATGCTTGTTATTATTATCATGCTTTGAGTATTTCATATGGTTTGTGTATATTTTTGCGGTGTAATCTATTTTTGAAATATGTGTATGATAAAAATAAATTCACGTATTTCTAGTTGACCCCAATGGGGTTTTACATGTGGTATCAGAGTTGTGGCTTGAACCCTAGGACCTAATGAGTCCATTGGCATTTTCATGTCTTTTTGTTCACCAATGTAAACCTGGTGACATGAAGTGATGCACTGGTATTTTGGATTTGTGGTGCCCTAGTGCAGAACCATGTTACACCATGATTGGAGTTTTGAGACATTTGTGAATGTGTGTGGAGAACATTGAGTGTGTGCCCTTATTAACACTTGTACCCTTTGAGTTTTTTAAGGGCTTGGTTTAACAAGTGTCCCAATGGTGATGGTTATATATGAGTCTTTGGTAGGTGAGTACAACATAGTTAATGAGTTGTGAACAAGAGATTTATACCATAGTTTGATCACTTAGATCAAACACCTCAAGTATGATTACATCTTTTATGGTAATCAAGTTACCTTCACCATTTGTATTTTATGTCATGAGTGTTTAATAAGCATGGGATGTTTATCACTTAAATATACATGCTTAGTTTTTGTGTCTTATATTTTCTAATTCTAGAAATGGAAAATCTTATAAGACCATTTTTAGTTGTACCACCTAAGGTGGTAGGCATTTTCTTGTAGTAGAGTGTAGATGTTTTGGTTGAGAATTCCTATGTGTTAGGATCTTGTTAGGGATTGACACCCTTAAGTTATGTGGGTTAAGAAGAAGTGACATCCCTCATAGTTATCCTATAAGTGAGTTAACACTCCCTCACTTTCTTTTGACATCATTATAAACCCTGAGAGGATTCTTATTTTTCATAATGTTGTTTTGATCATATTCCTTGGAGTTATTAGAATAAATGTCTTCTACTTATTGATGAGAGATAAGTTATATTGGATGGATTGATACATATTTTTTGTTAGTATATTTGTATCCCCATTGTGAAAATAAATTGTGAAACTATACTTACTGATTTAGTGAGTACTGATTTGACAACATTGAGTTGCGATGGTTTCTTTTCACCTTGTGAGGGTATGTAGAAGTTTTTGAGATGATAGTTCTCTAATTTTCACTTATGACTCTTTAGGGTCACTACCTTATATAACTTGTGATGTTAGACCTCATGGATTGACAAACCTTAAATTATATATTAAATTCTAAGATTAGAAATCATAAATTGAGTATAATTATTATGTTATCATTTTCCCTTGATTAGATTGATATTATTTACTTTTACTTAAAGCATGTTGTTTTGAAGAGATATTTATGTACCTTTCATTGAGAGTGAGTAGGGTATAGGATGTGCGAAATGTCTTGTTGGTATAAAAATGGTTGAGATAAACATTTATCTTGTCATGTGCATGTCGAGCAAGCAGGGAGACAATGTCTCATTTGTTTCATTTATAGGGATGTAGGATTAGTGTGATCCTTGGCCCTTGTGTGTTATGTTAATTTTGACATTATTTTCTCTTAACTATAAATATAACACTATAGGTTAAGTTTTGAAATATGATATTCGTTATGTTTGGCTCGAGGCAACTTAATACAATTACATAATGATTGTATGATTTCTCATGTATGTATGTTGATACATCTAAAATTATTTAGCATATAGTATTACTTTCTATGATCTATTAGTATGGATTTATGGTTCATTGAACCTCATACACATTTTGGAGATCATTAGGTCATGGAGACCTAAGGGAAGAGTGGTGACTTAGGAATGTGAGTATTGATTGATAGGAGTGGATCCTACTTAGTCTCACATTAAATCAATAGTCACTGAGTTTGGATTCAATAGACGGACTTGCCAAATTTAGGATTTGACAAATGAACTTGTCAAATTCAGTCATATGGCCATATGAATGCATACTAGGAAATACTTACTCCTTAATTTTGTAGAAATTGGAAATATAGTATTTTCAGTTCTTATTTATCATCATTCTTGTCTAGAGCTCTGTAGAGTAGTGACAATATTGACATGTTATACTTATTTGAAACTACACGGAGTAGCAATAGTATCAACTTATACAAATTATTATTGCCAAGTTCTCTAATTACTTTTTTTCAAAATGAGAAAAACACTCTCTAGGTTAGAGAGATGTGCAGAGGGGTTGGAAGATTTTGTGGAACTCTCTTAGATCATTTATTTTGACTTGTATGATGATCTTATGTGCTCTTAAGAAGTTAATGAAACTTTTGTTGAGATATATGGGACCCTTCAAGGTTATAAAAGTGGTCAGTCCTATAGTATATAGGCTTGTCTTGATGGTTTTGGACCCTGAGGTGGTCATGACAGAACCAATCAACGTAAGTAATACTCGTAACTATGTTTGATTAATAGGGATATGTCATAAAGTAGGCTCTTGTGAGACCAATACTCCAAGAATAGTGATTCACTTGAAAGAACTATAGTGATTTCTACAGATAAATTTTCATTTATTTTCTCAATTTGATATTGTATACCATGTTATTGCTTTGCTAAATAATGTTTTTAATTGAATAAGAGTCATCAGAGATGATGACTAGCTTTAGGGGAGAGGATGTTACATCCTGATTCTACGCTAGATAAATTTGATAGATTATCCATGGATATTTATAGCTAATAAATTTAGGTTTGGCTATTTTTAACTAAGCTTGAGATATATGATAGTATGAGATAGTATAATATTGTTTAGATACATGATGGTATATGATTGATTTAATATGAGTTAATTATATTGTAAGCATTTACATTTTGAGCATATTGATGTATTTTTTCAGTTATATTTTATGTTATATATTTATCATGTGGTATGATCTAATTACTTGCATGTTTTGAGGTGGACGTAGGAGAACTCATCTCTTAGAATGTGTTGGAGGGAGAACATCATCGGAGAGGGTGACGTAGATGGAGATGTTAGAGGTAAACAAAGAGTTGGTGAAAACTTTACACACACCACAGTAGTTAGCACATGGTAGAAATGCATTAAAAATAGTTTTCTTATGATGTGTTTATTACTTACTTTAGAGTATTGATTTCTACTATTTGCCAGTATAAGTAAATATCATAATAAATTATTTTGTGTGTTTGACACGTTTTATCATTAATGCTTGTAAAAATGTTATTAGCATAATTGGATTTAAAAATTTAGATCACTAATTGTCAAAATTGTCATTAAAATTTGTGATAATTTTAGATATAAATTAAATTATTAAATTATTGATTTTCTCTAATCTTTATTGAAAGAAATAAAAAGCTGAAAATTAACATTAAAAAAGAAAGAAAAATAATAAAGGAAAACGAAAACAAAAAGGAAGAAATATATTAAAATAAAGTAAAACAAAATCAAAAGGAGGGAACACATTAAATACTAAAATAACAAGAAAAAGAAAAAGAAAAATAAAAAGAAAAAAAGATTAAATCAAAAAGGAATTGCCATACTTAAGCATGAAAGAGGATAAAGGAGAAGCACATAAGGGAGGAGAAAAAGAGAGCAGCACCGAGGAAGAAAGGGAGGTTGACGGATTGCACTATTTTGGCCTTAGGTATATCAGGTAAGTGATGTCCCGTGAATCTGCATGTTTTTCTATAAAAATATGGCAATTTAGTAAATGGGAATTTTCATATGCATAAAACTATATACTTATATATAACTATTTGTATATTAGTCTACACAAATCCTAACTTACAACAAAATGGATTAATGGGAGGGGAAACAGTCTTATTTGTATATTTCATATAATTGTAGAAAATTTGCCTATATTAAAGAATAAAATATAGACTAAAAGGGAATGTCTTGAATATAACATTATTAGATGTTCTAAATAAAAGAATAAATCATAATTCTTAATTATTAAATAGAATGGTAATACTTAAATAGACTTGATAATGAATATGCAAATTTATATCAAAGCAAATTGATGAAAACCCATGACTTTATATGAAGCAAAACAATTCATACAGTTATACATACTGCATATACAATGATTTAACTTTAGACAATGACTAAACTTTATACAGAGATAAACTTTAGCAATACTATGTAGGGTATAAAGTTAGGTGAAATTAGGCAGATAAATCTTAGCGACACTTGGTACTATGTATAAACTTTAATGATAAATATAAATTCTCCTAGTACTTGGTACCAATGATAGGTTATACAGGGATAGTTTTATACAATGAGTTTAATGTATTTGATATATGTGGAGTATCTTTGTCCTTTTACATTGCTATGCATGATAATTTTTTCTGAACAACATCATAATAAATCACTGAATTTATTTATCAGACAAATACAAGAATATCTAAATTGATGTAAATATTCCCTATCTGGCATCGTTGGAGTTACTAGTGAGAGCATAATAAGTATGAGTTACACATTGTGAGGTAAGAAATCATAATAGTAGTGATTTGTTTATTGAGTTAAAATAAATAAATAAATCAGGTGTCAGTATTGAATACCGAATACAAAGCAATGATTTTCCTGACATCATAACACTCATACACTGTGATATCTTATACATTTATGTAGATGGTTACATAGCATTTATGAATCATTTAATGATTAAAATGTATAGATCATATACATATATAGTGATGATAGATATTAACATGTATAGATCGTTATGTATAAATTTATGCATGAAATTTGATATATGAAGATGCTATCTCATACAATGTTTGATACATTTATTTAAAGTCACCAAGCAATCTACATGCAATATTTATGACACCCATAGAGCAGCGATTTGCATGAATTTTTATGGCATCCACTAAGTAGCAACTACCTAAGATAATATGACATCTAAATATGCAACGATCTAATATTCATTGGTCAAACCATATTAAACCAGGAAAAATTATAATTTATTTAGATAGTTCTGATTTCCTTGTTGCATCCTTTATCATATACCTAGATTTTAAAAGGAAAATGTTTACCATGAAGAGATTTAGGTAAGTTCTAAAGTGTTTAGTATTGCACTAGAGTATACTCATCAATACAAGTGGTGTATGGTAGCAATTCTAGTGTATTCACAAGTATGCTTAGCACAATACCAGAACTTATAAAATGAAATTACAAGCACAAACATAATGAGTGATTTAAATATATGAATCATAGTATATCATTTAAGAGCATTAGGATCATATATCGTATTACTTGGGATCATAAATACATATTTATGTTTGTATATATTGACGGATGTATGATATAGGAAATCATTGTCAAATATAGGAATATTATGTTATAATATACGTGAAAATAGAAACAAGTTTATAAAAAGATCAATTTCGTGAAAATAGAAACAAGTTTATAAAAAGATCGATGATCACAGTCCTTAGGAGGTCTCGAAAGTCCTCCATAAGTTCCCAACTCTATTTTTGATGTGATGATTCTTTATTGATCCTAACCTTTGGGAAGAATTTATGCGCTACCTACTGTTGTTCTATAGTATGGGAAATTTTAAATCATGGGATGAGAATGAAAATAGTTTGTACTATCCTTGTAAGAAATACTTATAATTCTTTTGTACCTTGTGATGTTTTCAAATAAGTGTGTGTTGGCCTCATTTTAGTTTTGTTTCTAGATACTTCTTTAACATTTAAAGGTGTGCCTTACATTTGATATCAACGATGATCTTGGTGCGTAGCACACACAAATTAATTATATTTTATTATATGCACATACCGTAACCTTTTCATAATTAGTGGTTTGAGGTGTGTATATTGTTCCCTTATAATCGGGTGTATGAAACGTATACAAGGGCATATACATAAATAGTTACACGAGGAGGCGTGACTATAGATTTTGATTAGCGTGTTGTCTCAATTTGAATGATACGTATATCTGTGTGCTTGATGAAACCATAGGGAATTATGGATTAATAGACTTAAGTGAACATAAGTGTTATATTCTCATATCATTAGAGTACTTACTTTGGTGCATGTTATGATGAACAAGTACTCGTATATATGGATTTTATTTATAGTTAAGCTATCGGTTAAACAAAGACATAAAGATTCTTGGAAATTTGAAACTATAACCATATTTAAACAATCTCCTAGAAATAGAATGAGATGTTTAAAGGAAATTTATAACAGATTTATGCATTTTCTATTTCTCTGCAAATGATTGATTGACTATTAGTTATAAATGTAGTCAATATTGAATACTTGTGTGCAGCACAAGTTGTGAGAATGTTAATGTGTATAAATACTTGGTTCTATCTAGTGTATAATCGTGCATTGTGATGTGTACTTATAAGTTATGCTGCTTAAAATGCTATTATGTAGTTTAATCTTAGGGTTTACTTGGGTGGTATAATCTCATACTTGCTTGCTTGTTGTTATGTGGATCGTTTGAGTCTTGACTCGTAAGTTGGATTATGTATTTTTTTTATGTAGTTATGAACTATGATAGTATGAGATATCATAGATTACTATCGTATAAATGTATGTTGTACCCAAATTGTACATACTGTAAGTGTTATGTCTAGACTTACATCTACATTTGTCTATTTTAATGTATGCATATTGGTTATTATTTTGAAAAGTGTGTTTTCTAACAATTGATAAGACTTTGTGTATGCATGTATATAATATTTGTGAGTGTATCATATGCTAAGATGGAATATTATGTGGAAACTGTGCCTTGTTTGTTATGTCTAGTAGCTTGAATATAAACTTGTGTTTTTGTATAGTTATAACTACTTTATTATTATTGATTGTGAAAAATTAGTAGTTATATGTTAGAACACTAGACTATGATAATATGGGTTATCATAGGGTGTAGTATGTTTAGAAAAAAATTGTGGAAGTTGAAATCTACAATTAATGTGTATTTTTCCTGATTGGTATAAACTGTAGTTTTTATTTCTAGTATGGGATAGAAAATAATGTAAGATTTATTCATACGTTTGACATAATAAATGTATGCTTTGATTACTCCTATGTTTAACATGTTACGTGATGTGGTTGTTAATAAGATGTAAATTAAATGAATTTTGTAGTTAAATTGTATTTGATCAATCTGCATTGCTGATACGGAGTAAGAAATGAGATGATTTCATTGGCTTCCTAGTATCACAATGACAGATGAAGGCGATCCTATCAAGAGATATGTATAAATTTGATTGATCTATAGATCATTATTATTTATTATTTGTAAAAATTTGAGCCAAAGTATATTTAGTGAGACATTATCATTTCATGAGTATGATTACATGTTTGTGTGATATCTTACAATATAACGGTTTTCTATGATACACTACATGTTTAGTTTAGAAATCATACAACACACGGGTACTTGCTTGTCTCTATGGATTCTTGTGCCGTCATTGTTTACTCATTCATAAAGGGAGAGCCATTTTTTGATGGGATTATTATGGGGGATTTTTGGTCCATGGTTGGTGTGGAAAGGCACTTGGATGATGCTCTCCCTCCCCACAATAGTACTATTTATCGAGACAACACTTGAGATTGCCACATATACTTGAATTTGTGAACTGTACTCTGGGGGAGCCATGTATCTTATATGTAAATTTTATTGTATTGTACTTATTATTAAATATTGTCATGAAGAGTTGTAATTACTTATTATTGTACATTGACAGTGGTGACTCTCAATTGGTATCAGTTGTAGTTGATTTAATATAATTACATTCTGTATTTGCATTTTGATGTGCTCTCATGGTATTATAGATCAGTGATGTGTGATGCAATATGTTTGTTGCTATTATCATGCTTTGAGTATTTCATATGGCCTCTGTAGATTCTCATTGTGTAATCTATTTATAGAATATGTGTCCAATTAAAAAAAAATCATTTTTTCTAGTTGACTAAAGTGAGGTTGTTACACATGCTCTTGGTGGAAAGATTGGAGGTGGAAATGTGATACTCATTTCAAGAACTATTATCCAGACCTCATTTATTAGGTCATGAGCCCTTTTTTGTTAGCTCTTGACAAGCTCAATAGGCATTGAACCTTAATTCCTTACCTAGGACTTGGCTTGCCCAACATAACCAAATTTGGAAGGCCAAGCTTGAACCTAAGCTTGCTTATTTCCTTTGGTGTCTGGTCTATCAAGGCCTTTCATTTGGGGATCATCTTTTTCATTTGGGGAACATCTTTCTCACCTTGGAATTGCTCAACCTAAGTACCTAGCTTACTCTAGACCTGAGTCCTTCAAGAATACCTTTTGAACATGTCCCAAATCCTAATTTGCTTGGTAGTGCATACATAGTGTTTTCTAACCCTACCATCCTGAACCTTTCTTTTGGCATTTGGCCCTCCTTGGGGATTTTGCTAATTGGTTGACATCTATAGCTTTTATATGGAATTTATTTAGAGTTGCTATTTCATTTTATTATGGAAATCTAAAAAAATTATTATATTTAACGTTGAGGAATCATCTTGATCCGGGCAACACTTTAGGTGATGATTCAGGTGACGGTCCTACACTAATTGGGGGTGAAATTTCTGAGAGCCATAACTTTTGCACCATAGCTTTGATTGACTTTCTGTTTGAATCATTGGAAAGCTAAGAAAAAGGAGAACATGATGGAATAACATGAGCTATGTTCGATGGGTTTCAACCCTAAAAAACCCAATAGAAGTGTCATAAATTTTAATTTTAATAGTGTTGTCTAAAAATAGTAAGTTTCTAAAAATATTAATTTCTCAAATTCTGTATTGTTGTAAATCATGGAAGTCGAACCACTTCATCTCCCTCAAGATTGGTGATCTTTCACATCCTCCTCCTACCTTCAAAGTATGTATAAATGTAGATGTAACCGAAAAAGGAAATCAAACATCTCTTCCCAAAGATAAGCATATGTTTGAATTTGTAATCTTATGAGTAATAAAACATCACTTCTCAGAGAAATCATTGTTACTATGTTATTTCATGTTCTTGAAATATCTTTCAACCAAAACTTTTGAGTTTTGGATCACATGTTCTCATTTCTCTATTAATGACAAGGTGTGCATATTATCTTTTGCCTACATGCATATTCAAGCCCAAATAGATAAAGTTGTCATGAAAGTTAGGGATTTGTAGGAGTCATTAGATCACTGGCCTGTGTGAAGAGTTGTGTCTCCCAGATCATCCACCACAAGGTTCCCCACCTCTAGTGCCTAGACATCAAACAAGTCATTCTCATGATTACAATAAATTCTCCAACCCTCCCCCTGAATAAGGGGTTGGAGTATGTTGTTGTTGCATGACAAATATGTTGCTAGTCCTTCTTGGTGGGGATCTCTAAGGGTATCGACCTATTGGTAGTATGATGTAGCCTCCTCCTGGGTGGGATATTACTATTTTTTGGGCTCTTCTAGACCTTATGGATGGATGGATGGCTTCGGATCCTTCCTTGGATGAGCCTTCATCTTAGAACGCTCTTCCGCTTAAGGATGATCCTCCACCACCTCTTTCTATTACTTGTACTTAATTTCATAATGTGCTTGTTATATTTATACTAGTATTCTTATATTTACCATATTTTATGAATATTGATACTTGTTATTAGTTATTTTAAACCTATATTTTATTTTGTTAAAAAATATGACCCATAAATATTAACCTCATACCTTACTTTATAACAATTTGTAAATTATTATCATAATTAACCCTGAGGCTTATACAACGGGCAAAACCCATAGATTCGTCTCACGTGATGACAAAACATAAATATGTTGTTGTCAGCCAATCGATGATTGAGATGTTTCGTAGCCACATAGTCGTCAGAGTGGATCTGGCAGTTTGCAGGAAGCTGCTCAGGAAGAAGGAATACGATGAAATTGGAGAATATTCTGTTAGGTGAGGTAGTAGCAGCCTAGTTTTGAATGGTGGCAGTTTGGGGGAGGTGGTGGTGCAGAGCAGTTTGGTAGCGCATGATGTCATTAGTTGTTGAAAGTGCATAGGGGCTTTCTGAGTTTGTTGAAATGCTTGACTGAAATGAATTGTGGTTCCGCTTGATAGCTCTACAAGTGGGCTCAAACCAGATGAGGGATTTTTTGATGCATACATAGAGTTGAAGAAAAGAGGGAAACTTGAGGGTGTCTCTATTCGGTCTGTTGATGACTCCAAATAGAATGGCTTCATTTATGAGAAGTAATGTTGGTCTTTTCATCAACATTTTCAGCCAAGCAATCAAAAATTCTCTTTCAACCTGATAATGTTCATGCTTGGGATATGCAACCTGAACAATACAGAGATGTATGTGGTTTCCATTGGGCACAAGGCTCAAACTCTAATGGTCATTTCTTCGTTTGGGCTCTCAGGAATGCTTGTTAAATACACAATTGTGTATTCACAGAGTTAGGCCAATGCATAATGTATATTCACAGAGTTCCATCAATATAAATGTGTATACTACATGTTATATCGAAATGAGCAGTATGGAAATAAATTTGGGTTTGGATTTAAACTCATAAGATGTCTAGGGATATGAGAAAGGTTGTAGAGTTCAGATTTTAACCCCTACAAGTGAGGCATGGGCAGAAATTGATGGGAACATAGCAAATGAGATTACTAATTCAAAGGGGGACAATTTCTTAAAGAAACAAGATGTCTATTTTCCTGATGATAGTGATGGACATAACCATGGAATTTAGGGCGCTTGAAAGTGGAAAAAAATTGGTTTCAGAGATGCAGGAAATTCAATAAAAGACTATATGCAACGGGGATTGTCCATTTACTGTTACCACCTGTTCACTTTTTGCTACCATTTGTTGACTTTTTGCTACGTGTTACCTACTTCAAATAGTCCATCTTTCTTCAACTGTCACTTGACTATCATGCCTCCCAAAATCATTGTTTCATTTCACATTTTATTTATTTTAAATAATAATAAATATAATATTATTTATTAGTTTATATTACATATAATAATATAATATTTAATAAAAATATAATATATTATTATATTTAATTATATATAATATATTATTATTATTTTATTAAATATATGTATAATAGAATGCATAATTTAAAGATATATAATAATAATAATATATTGGTGAAGGTTTAATGAAAATGCTTTTGGTATAATAAATTATTTTTGTATAAAACAAATGAACGCTGACAATTTTGGAAAGATATATATATATATATATATATATATATATATATATATATATATATATATATATATATTTTAACTGTGTTTTTAAAATTATATATATATATATATATATATTTATTGATATTGTATTTTAATATATATTTTAAAATATTATATTTTATTAAATTGTATATTTTATTATATTGTATATTTAAATATATTATAAATAATATATATTTAACACATATGATATTGATTTTAATATTATATTTAATATTTTCATATTATATATATATTTCAATATAATATTAAAAAATATATTATATATTTAATAAAGTTATTAGTTACATAGGTCTCATCAGCAACGTCTTGCATGTTAGAAGGTAATGTCCATAATGTAGACGTGATATCATGTAAGTGGATGAGAAAATTTTAATAAATGTGGATATATTTAAAATTAAATTCGTAAAGTGAGACGAATCTAGGAATAGTTTGTCATATCTAATCATAAATTCTCCCACTGGGAAGTTGATTATGCATTTGGTTCTTCAGTAGTGGTAGAGTTCTATAGACAAAGACAAAGGTCAAACCTATGCAATCATTAAAGTAAATTTGGAATCAATCTTGTATAAACTCATTGGGCATAGTCTAATATTGAAACGTATAAATGAGTTTTTGAAGCATTCGATCATTGTGATTGCTGCATAAAATAAAACATTGTACCAAAAATATTATAACATAATATAAAATAAAATATAAGATAATGTGATATACAATATAATATAACTTAATAAAATAAAATATAAATATATATAAAATAATATATATTATATTATATAATACAATATAATATATTATATTCTAAAATGTAATAAAATATAAAATTAATTTGACGCATTTGATCCAATTAGAATAAATATCATATATATATATATAATTTATTATTTATTTTATAATATAATATATAAAATAGAAAATAATCTAATATGAAATAAAGTACACTGACGCCTTACCAGTAATGCTTTCCCAGTATTTAGGATTGCATGTTTAAGGTAAAATACAATAGATGTTTACTTCATACCCTGCAACTTTGTCATTCCAAGAGATGAATTACCGGCAACAACAAACTAGGATTGAATGGAGTATAGGGCTCTGACATTGTATGGCAAACATGCCCATCTGCTTGCTTGATTGTCTATGCTTCTATTTTCTTTTTGGGAAAGTTGCAAATAAATTGGACGATGGCATAGACTATTTAATTTGTGATTATTGAAAGACTCGATGCCCGATGTAATTAGTCGAACGCTTATACTGTGGAGCGAAGCCCCCCGATTTATCTTACAAGAAGGAAAAAAAAGAATATGCTACTTCTACATTGTTGGTTTCAAACCCTCTTTGTTGACAGGGTGATCGGTTACCTTGTATTAGGTACAAAACATATTTGATTGTCCATTAAATTAATTTCTGATTACTTTGATAAATCATTTTAATTATAACATCACAGTGAATAAACACACTATAAAACACAATAATTGATTTACTACCCTGGTATTTTTGGTTTTCAAATATAACAAAATAATAATAAAAACGACTATTTTAATGTATACTAATATGAACAACTTTTATCTAATGGGAGCAAATGCTAATTAATAATAATCTTACTGAAACGTTTGGATGGTAGGAAAAAACATACTCCTCTCCGCATAACGAGCACCTATGGGGACAACTGCCACTAGATATTTGTTTTGCATCATTAGGTAGGTGCGTGCCCATTGGCCCCTTCATGCTGCGCTGAAATACTTTTATATAATTAAAAGTCGGTGGACAATAAATAAGCGAACAGCTGTAAAGGTTGAACTTCATGACAATGTATGTGACTTGTGAAGGCTCTTATTCCATTTTCTACTTTTTCATATTCCCGTGGGCGAAATTAACGCGGAATGTGACATTTTGGGGTCCTCCATACACGCTAAATCTAACCTTATGATCTCCCAACACACAACTTTTGTATCGCATTGGTTTCCCCTCTTCCATCTGGATTGGATTTTGAAAGCCCAAAATACTACTGGCTTTGTTCTCGTCTCAGTGGAACAACCTTTGCTGATACATTGTTGGGCATCTGCAAATGGCGAAGATGGGAGCAGTATCAGCAGTGATCTGCCTGTTGGCTCTGTTAGGCATGGCTCAGGCAAGCAATAAGTTCTCGGTGACGGGCATGGTTTACTGTGACAACTGTGCTGTTGGTTTTCCTACCAGGCTCTCAACCCCTATTCCTGGTATGCATTTCACACCTAGCTTACATGATTTCTGTATTTTGACCTTCCAAAATACCAGGCCTGGCATTCAATGCTGTGATGAGTATAGCTCTTACCTTACTTTATGACCCATTTTTGGTTTGGGCATTTTGGATTGGTTATTCCAGGTAGTTTATGTTTAGGCTTCCCCGTGTGCTTAGTTTGTTTTTTATTGTGATCAGTCTATTTTCATAGATCTGCTATGTTGTGCATACGTTTTCTATGTGGGTATGATGTTTTTTGAAAATATAACTCTTTTAATTTTGAGCTTAAAAGGAAAGTTTTTCTCCATGTGTGATGACTCCCATGTAGTGTTAACTCCGATTCTCCACTATAAGATCAAGGCTTGTTTCTCTGTTATTTTTTGTGGAGTATAGTGTATGAGATCTGCTTATAATAAGTTACATTTATTCTCAGATGCGAAAGTGGCAGTCCAGTGCAACGATAAGGCTGGAACTCAAACCTTCTATGCCGAGGGAGTAACTGACAAGGATGGGAAATTCAGCATTCCTGCAACGGGCGAGCGTAGCCAAGAACTGTGCAAGGCAAAAGCCCTGAGCAGTCCTCTGCTAAAATGCAACATTCAACCAAAAGGGGAGCAAGGTCCAGTATATTTAACTCATAACAATGGCATCAATTCAGACGAGAGGATGACTGGCCCTTTCTATTTCCAATCTCATGAGAAACACGCGGATTGTGCTGCTGTCATGGCTGAATATAATCAGTATTGATTGGAAACAAAAACGTACTCCTGAGTATTTATTATTTTCATTACGTTCTATACCTGTTAACTGGGCTCATTTGGATCTTATTTGGAACCCCTTCAGCTGTAATCAATTTTTTTTGGTGGTACTACTAGTAAACTCTGCTGAAGTAATATCTTATTTCAACCATGATTTATGCATTTACTTGTCTTTTTTATGTACTTATGTATCGTTCTACGATTTATTATTTTTGATCCGATATCCCATCTCCACTAGCTGTGATTGTTGCATTATATTCTACTACTGGTCACTATACTCTAGTGGAGAGAATAAGAATCGCTGACACCACAAGTTTTTGTATTGGAATTCATTGATAAATAATATTATTTATCCACAAATAAAATCTACGTATACCTTTACAATAAAAAGTGGTCTGTACGTGGTTTGTTGGTATTCACTCGCACATCTCCAGCAGATCTCCATTATGACTCCAAACACGAGTTTTTAGTACAGATCTAGATACAGATCCAGTTTATACTTCACATCTTTTTAAGATTGGTCTCTCTCTTTCTCCTCCTCTGGCGAAGCTAAAACCTCATTTGTCTTTATAATTTTGTAATAACAACATTCTGTTACAATAACAAGTGGCTTCGTGTAGAGTAAAAAACTTAATAACAATTAGTGTAGAGAGAGAAAATCTTTATGTTGCTACTCTAAACACCCTTAATTTTTGTCCAATTTAAACAGGGATAGAGTCTAAGAATAATGAGAACGTCGAATTGGTTGTAGCTAATAATATATTTTTTGGTTGAAACAATATGGATATCCATCACACAAAAGGAGGTATTAATTGGATGATATTGTAGCAATTCCCTTGATATATATTTATTTAAATTGTGAAGTATATTGAGGTCATGGACTGAATATAATGGAATAGAATAATTTTAAGGTTTAAAGGTTTTGATTATAATTTATGTTATTTGAGATTTTGGTTATAATTTGTAAAATAGATTATAATATATAAGGCTATCTATTTTTAATATGCAACTTATACATATTTTATTTATTACGAATTTTAAAATTGTAACTTTTATTTCAAGAATACAAATTCTATACCATTAAATCAAATCAAAAATACAAAATATAAATAAATATTTTATCATTATTTAATATTATATTTTTAATGATATTAAAATTTTAAACATTTAAATTTTAATTATATATATCAAAACTTTATTTTAAAAAAATAAAGATAATATTTGAAGTTATTTATTTATTTATTTTAAATAAAGATTATGAAGAGCTTCTTTTTGCCATAAGCCATTCTAGCCAATAGTGTTATTTTCAATATATTTTCTTGCTGAAATAAAATCTTTTCGAAAAAGTTTTTGTTTGATTTAAAAATAAAAATAAAAAATTTGAGGAGTTACTTTTTGTCATAAGTGGTGTTAGTGAAGTAGTGCTATTTTCAATATATTGTCAAGTTGATTTGATGAAGAAACTGAGATCTATTTACACGTCATAAAAGTAATTGGTGGAGAGTGTTAGGGTTAGGGCACGACAACGATAATTTGCTATTGCACAGGGTAATGCATTCATTGCAGTTTGTTATTGTGCAAGGAGTACACACTAGCGCAATTGTTGGATAGAGACAATGCAGTGATGATGTCAAGGGGCTTTACAGTGTAAGATACCATGAAACATTGGCCTTTTTATATAGGGGTGTTGTTCGCCCTAAGTTTCTTTTAGATTCACCCTTGGCATTTTCTATTCCGTACATTGTAGAGAAATCAGATGAAGTGCTTACAGTGGATATTTCTCTCCATGAGGTAGCTGTGTTAATCTCTTCTTTTAAAGATTATGTAGTTATTTGTAGGTTTAATGGGTTTTGACATCAGTCAGAGGAGTCGCATCAATGGATTGAGGCTACTTGGATCAAACATTGTGTGATCCATTTATCTGCTAAAGGGTTCTACATAATTTGAATTTTTGAGCTTGAAGATTATCGAAAAGTTTTTGAGGGACTTTGGTTTTGAGGAAGAGTTGGGCTCTTTGTTACCCTGTAATTTGTTTATTTTGATACCTCAACAATGGTGGTGTTTAAAATGTTGGTTTGGGTTCGACCCCTTAATCTCTCTCTTCCCTTCTATCGCCCCTCAAAATGTGAAGCTATTGGTAATACACTTGGAAGTTTCATCAAAATGGATATGGAGCAATATAAGCCAGGGTTGTTTACCTACCCCTATATTTGTGTGGAGGTTGCCCTTAGCAAAGGTCTTCTAGATCGAATCTAGCTGAAACATGATAACTCTCGTTGGCTTTAAACCTTAGATATAGTTATTATATTTTTAAATAATCAAAATATATTTATCAAAGTATAAAGGAAAGGGAGTTTTGCTGGGGGTTAGATGTAGTTATTGTATTTTTGTTTAAATTTTAAATGATATGTGTAATCTTTCATTACATAATAAAATAAGTATTTGTTGGGCTCTTTTTCTTTAAATTGGTATATGTTTTCTTTAGTTGTGCATTTAAATAATTAAGAGTTTTAACATGTTAACATGTTGGTATTACATAAAAGAATAGGGTCTTGTGTATTCATTCGAAGTATGTAGTTCAAGATTGGTTCTCATTAGTTTTGTTGCGTAAAAGTATACTCATCTAATTTCTTAGACCAGGGTGCTCGAACAAGTACTTAGTCCTAAAAGCATCCTTAGTCCTACATCTAACTTAACTTACTTATTCATTACTTAAATATTGAAAGAAAAATAATTTGGCATAAAATGATAACATATAATATCAACTCCATTATAACTATAAACAAATGAACACAACTGTTACATCAACACAAACTTCTTTCCATTATATTCATAAGTTATATCAAAGAGTAAAATAAATCTAGAATTACAATGATAACCAACTCATCAACAACAATACAAAGTAGATCAAGGGGGCATTTATACTTGGTTTACCTGACCAATCAGTTATAAAAGTAAATACAGTTAAAATGACTCATTGACGATCATCAACAAAATTGAGTCATGGCAAGACGTTTACAATAAATTCCTAGGGACGTAGGCCTAATTGACCCTCTATTCTCTCTTGATGTTAGATCCTCATCGTCGAGTGCCCATCTTCCTATGGGTCAGTGCTGAATTTGTGCTTGACTTAGTCTTTTCCAACATTCCTATGAACCGCTCCATAATCACCTCTACTTTTGTGCTTTCCCCAAGTCCACTAATATCAGAGTCTTACATTTTTGGGTTCTCCATGGATCATGCTTCTTTACTCCATGGGACTTGCTTCTTCTGCACCATGAAATCTCATGCCATAGTCTTTCGTGTTGCGGTCTTCCAAATTATGTCTCTTCGTTCCATTTTTTACTAAAAAATACTTAGCCAAAATAGTCTTCAAAATTGGGGGCCCAACATAATCCCACACTAAGCCAATTGTCCGTCTTAGACTATACATCTTTTTTAGGTCCCTTTAAAAATTTAGATCTTGACTATTCAATCTGCTTCTTCATGCCCTCCCATTGGTTTAAAGTATTTTGGAGCTTGGACATGATTTCTTCAACCACTTCCTTAAGCTTTTTTGTCTCTTTGGGATGTTCGAGACAATCCCCTGCTTGAATGACCAAATGCTTGAGGGATGTAGAAGCATCCTTATGAACATCTTCAAGCAAGGTGACCTCTGTTACTTATCTTTGGAATGCCAAAAAATTGGCATTAATCTCCTGGTGGTGAGTGTTTATTTTATTCTCCCTAGCGTCCACTTCTTCAAATGCTTTGGCACATTCAGTGTGATCCTTTATTACTAAGGCATTGTCAGCGAACTATTGGCAATGAAGCTCCTCTGCTTAAAGCCTTATTTCTAATTTTTTTTTGTGATGCTCTAGTTTAGCAAAAAATCCATCCAGGATGGGAACGTATCACCAACCCTATTCAAAAATCTCTTACAAACCTCTACAACTTCAGTAAATTATTCCATTACCCATGTCTGATCATGTTGAGGGCTAGTCTGATCCTTGCATTTCTTCCACAAAAGTTCTACTAAGGTTTCCAACTTTTCAATTAATTCTATGGTAAGGAATACCCAATCTACAAGACCCATATCTTGGTTCAAAATTAACTCGCAGAGGGTTAGGGTATTTACTCTAGCTACCATTGTTATCTCCAATTGGTGCTTGAGTTCATCCAACTCCTCTTCAAGTTTGAGCCTTACAATGCACTTGTTGTGATAGAGATCAACCATTTCTTGATGTTTCTTCAAAAGTCGCTTTACATCAGATTCAGCCAAAGCATTATACCTGGTCACCTCATGAGTAAACTTCAAGAGTGTCATACTTGCCTGTGTCAAGGTGCACATCCGAGGATCTACCCAAAGTGTGTTAGGAAGTTCTATCTATCTTGGTGCCAAAATCAAGCTTTCTGAGGGAAGCTCAAAATTGTGTTCTTCATTAAAGATATCATTATAAAATGATAAATCTCACTAAGTCTACTCAATCGAGTCCTCCTATGCAAAATACTCCTACATAAACAAATGCTTGCCCGACACTCTATTTTGGTATTGAGTGTGAAGGGTCATGGCTGTATCAGTAGTCATCAGCGTTTACTAAATGGATTCATCAACTAGCTCCTTTCCCTTAGAGGGATCTCACTCAAGTATCATGACATTTGGGTCTTCATTGTAATGACTAAGAACGATATCAAGACCACTCATTCCTAAGGCTATGTCTAAACCATTCCTCTCTTCACCAATGAAATTTTAAATATCCACTTGTGCTTCCTTAAGGGTGTTTTCTTCATATCGCACTAGCAATGATGTCTTCTCTTGTGTTGGGGTGACTTGCTCCTCCTGTTCTTCTTCAAAGGTTTCTCTTTTGAGTATTGCCTTTGGGGTTGCTATCTTCTATTCTAGGTCACCATCCTTAAGCATTGAAGTTTCTTGTTTTGAAAGACTAGATTATGCCATGGGATCTGAGCCTTCTAGTTGACCTATTGGCACATTATCCTTACTTGGGGAAGGGGCATTCCTTTGCCACTTAGCTTGTTTAGGCTGAGCATTGGTGTTGGCATCATGCCCTTGCTTCTTATACTTCCTATGCCTCCCTATCTCCAGTGGTGGTTGAATAGTTTCTTTCTTATTATCCACACTCCCTGATGTCTTACACAAATTTAACATATAAAATCACCAACCAAAATTTATTGAACCTTAATGTTGGTATTGTCTGACTCTAGCTTATCCCTATATGTATTTTGCCCTTGGTAATTATACATTTGATGGAGAGTATGAGTCTCAACATCAATCTTCTAAGTATCAATTTGTACAAGGCATGCATCATATATCCTATTGACAACATTCATAAAATATCTAGCGGTGAAGGCATATGGTAATTTAAGCCATTTGGACAAATCTTTCGAGGGGACCATTCATATGCACGTTGGAGAGAAGTGTTGCTTAACTACAAACTAGGTTTGATCTCCAAGCTATGCAATCAAGACTTTGGGAATGCGCTACTCATTTCTAAAGGTTCCTTCATGTCATTGTACCAACCCTTCATCTTAGCTTTATGGTAAGGGATTATAGAGATAGGGCAAGTAAACACTTTAAACCTTTTCACAAGCGACCTATGCTCAGGGGGTAAGCCCATTTCAAATTAGCAGTTGTGTACTTTGGTACACCAATTTCATCAAAAATTAACAAAAAAAGAATATCAACGCATGTAAATTTTTGGTTTGGCAGGGGGTGGGCCTTTTCTGCATCTATAATAATATTTTCACTAAAATAATGTGATCAGTTATACTTAACTAAAAAGGTAACCTGATGGGCGACATACAAATGTGCCATGTCCACCTCTTTCCACCTATTCACACCTCTGACCTTTGTCATTAACAAGCACGCTACCACTCTAAGGGTGAGATCCTAAAGACTTGTTATGTGCATTGCATGGCCTTGTTTTTTGTATTCAAATGCCTTGGCAGTATTTTCAATCTCCTCCTAGTCCTCCAAGTTTGTGGGGAGGTTAATGCCTAAGCATTATAAACTTGTAACTTTACTCACCCTTTAAGATGTGATCCTCATTTGATGCCCAACAAAATATAAATAATCCTCATGTACACGTGAAATAAGAAATCTAACAGCTTCCATAAGCTTCCCAAAATATGGTAGATTAAATAACTGAAAGAGTCCTGCATCATTAAGCTTATTAAAAATACTTAGGTCATAAACAAACTCATTATGGGTATTTTGGCACTCCACCCAATAGTCGCACTACAACTCCACCTCATTCCCTAATTGGCGATGACTATAGTCAAAAATATTACAATTTGGCACATTCTATTCCCACTTCTCACTGCACAACATTGCTTCTCAATATTGCATTTTATCAATTAACATTGGGGGTGGAGGTGGTGTTGTAGTTTTATTCTTTGCCTAGCACACCATCATAGATTTTATTTTGTTTTATCTCTCAACCTTCTGTGGTAAAATTTCCTCATGCATATCAGATTCACCAGTTACCTCTTCTCTTATCAAAATTGAATGAACACCCGTACTTTCAAATTCATCTTCCTCATGGATTAAAGTTAAGGGCTCTCTTAGCTAGGTCTTTTTCTTCAGCCTCATCACCCTCCAAAGATATTAAAGGTTGAGGCACAACCATCTGACCCTCCTAAATGAATACATGATTACTTATCTAACTTGATCAACTCTCTTGCTTCAACATTCTCCAATGGTATACATCGACCTCTGCAACCTATAATTTATGAAACCTGCACTTCCTCAATCATTATTTCATCACTTTTCTTGTTCACCATAAATACTTCACTCCATAATACTCAAATTAGTCATAGATATTCGATCTATGCTCTTCTAGCAACTTGAAAATGCTCTTCTAGTAACTTGAAAATGCTCTTCTAGCTCTCATCTATCACTTCACATAATTAATGCTCCTAATGGTATTGCCATGATTCACATTTGACACACTTGCCATTACAATTGCTTTTCTCACATTTAACACATCTATCCCATCTTGCACTTTTCCCAAAGTGCATGACAACTATAAAAAATTTCAAAAATTTATATTCCCAGGGTGGGAAGCTTGCTTGTTTACCTTGACTCTTCATAGCAGTTACATGTTGTATCCTGCTTACCTGTTTATACTTATACACTTCCACTTATGCACTCTATTTTTCCATGTGTATACCCATTCACCATTTCCTTGGTGCTCTAAATGTTTAATTCTTTCACTCTTCTTACCCCATACAAAAAGTTTTCAGTGGTCCTCCACGACATTACAAAGAAATATAAATGTAAAGAACTAAGAGTTGACCTAAAACTAAATAAGGGCGCACAACCAATGCCATGCCTTATTAAAAATCAAACCAAAATCCTATAATAAACTATTGGCATATGCCTTATTACAAAAGAGGGAAAACACTACTAAAAAAGGTAGGGGCAAAGCCAATTACCATTGAAAGGGCCTGGAAGGAACTAGCCATCTAAACACTTTAATTTGCATGCATTGGTGGGACAAATACTATGAATAATAAAAAGATCATCCCAATAGATGCAAAAATTTCTTGAATGGTGCACAAACTTGGAGTCATGAACCAAAACCTACATACTTGGAGAAAAAGTCTTGTTATTAAGGTGATGATCATGTGAGGTAATCTGTTTCCGCTTATCCACTCCTTGACTCCATGTGCTAGAAAACAAGTTTCATCCAACTAAAACAAATCATCCAAGTATGTTTTCAAGGATTCCTCATCATCCAATTGACCAACACATGTAATACGTAGAGAGGATATAAGGAACTTAACTGGAAGAACAACTTCGATACCAAACATGAGATTAAAAGGTGTACTCTTGTTCAATCATTTGTATGTAGTCCAATACACCCATAATACCACAAAAACATGATCATCATATCCAGTTTGTTTAATATTACAAATCTTAGTTAATTTATTACCCAAGATCTTATTGAACACTTTAGTTATACCATTGGCCTGAGAATAGTAAGGTGTAGTCTTCTGGTGCATGATCATGAATTCAACCAAAAGCATATGGATGGTATCATTAAGGAAATGAGTTCTTTGATTACTAGTCAAACTTAATGGACATCCATACCATGTATTAATATTCTCACAGAGAAACCTAGCAGCAGTGGCAATGGTACAATCCTAGGTTGGCATTGCTTCAGCCTAGTAAGTGGGGTAAACAGTGGTAGTAATGACATAACGTGCTCCAATATGCCTCCATGTTGGAGTAATGGGGATAAAAAAATCAATATCCCACTTCTCAAAGGGTTCATGTGCCAAGATCAGATGAATGGATATAACATCCCTTCTATTTAGATTACCCATGCATTGACAGATATCCCATTGGTGCACATAAGCTTTAACATACTTAAACATAGTATGCCACCACAAGCTAGCTAAAAGAATCTTTTGTGTTGTAACATCACTGACATAATATCCTCTTGAAACACCTTCATGAACCTCCTAAATAAATTTAACGCACTCATGTTGCATGACACAATAGTGTAAAACTTCATCTCTCCCAAGTTTATAAAGACACCCCCTATGAGATGGAAAGGAGTTGCATGAACAACCAATTGCTTTTTTTCTTAAGTGCTGAAGTGGGATGGTGTCAAACCCATATTTAGAAAATCTAAAATATCCTCCAACCTTTTGGGAATGCATGTGACTTAGAAAATTTTCATGTCAGTTAAATCATCTTCAATGACGCACGTTGGTTCACCAGATTTAATGTGCGATAAATGATTAGGGCCACAATTAGCCTTACTAGGTTTCACCATCACCAAGAACTAGAACTCTTAGAAAAACACAATCCATTATCAAATGTGTCCATGCATTATCGGCTTATTCACTAGGTATTTCAGTGCTTTATGGTCTATAAAAAAATGAATGGGGTGGCTAGCAAATATTGATGGAACTTTTAGAAAATGTAAACTATGGACAAGGCTTCACGTTCTGTAGTCGAATAATTTTATTCAGCTGGAGTGAGATTCTGACTATCAAAATAGATAGGATGATCAAGGTTTCCCTCATCAGGTTGAGCAAGGATAACACCTACTTCCATACCTGAAGCATCAACATACACATGAATGGGCTTTGTCTAGTCCATAAACTGTAGAATATGGGAAGTAATGAGCTCGTCCTTGAGTATGATGAATTCTTGCTAGTGAGCATCGATCTAAACATAAAAATCAATATTTGGAAAGAGGAGAGCATTCTCATTGTCATGGTAATAATTTTTTAAATTTTATTGTTGAAATCCATAGTGTATTTGGTGATGTAAGTTGAAATTTGTTGTTTTCTATGAAAACTCTTAGACGATTGTAGATTGATAGTTCTAAGCCTTTGACTTAGGAATCCAAGCCATTTTTGTGACAAAAGGCTTGGTTTTTTGAATTTAAATTTAAATAATGCATGTATGCATTATTTTTTCATAACATAAAAAATGAATTTGCTCTATGGTTATGCATTTTTTTGATTATATCTATGTTCGTGAGCTCCCTAATAATGGTGTATCATGATAATTTAAATTGTAAAGTGAAGTGTATCATGATAGGGGAAAGGTCCCTAACTTTGGAGAGTGAATTAAGGTGTTGAGGTATCACATTAGATTTCAAAAAAATTACACATTTTAATATGCCGACTTAACTACTTATAATTAAGGTTTTAAGGTCTAACCCATTATACATATTACGATATAACCAATTTTATCACGAGAGGTCATAAAATGTATTTTTTAAACCTATGATCAAAACTTAACCTTTGGATTACCAATCTAGAAGTGCATTAGAATACCACTACTTTAATTTTACTTGTCAAGATATGATTTTTTCATTTAAATTTTATAGATTAAATGTTGAACAAGTATATAAGATACTATGTATGCTCAACTTCTAGTGCACTTTAATATTTATACACGCTAATACATATTCCATCAATGGAGCACACCTTAATAAAAATTCTATTTGGCTATTGGTAGGTGAAAGTCACTACTAGTACCTTTCCCCTATATACATTACCACAAAAAGGATACAAGGATATTTTGATAGGCTCTATGGCCTTAGTTAATAGGTTATGTGATAATATGATGAAAATGTTTGACTGTGATAATGTAATGAGAATATTTAACGTGTAGCATAAGCCAAACATGAGACAACAAGACTTATTTCAAGACTAACGTGTCAACCCCAATGTCATAAAAAATATAAATCAAATAGTCAAACATGGTTGAATCTGAAGGAAATTAGAGCTATTTTGAGCCCCTTCAACCTAATTACATGGCTATAAAATGTGATTTGGGGGTTGACTGCCTCTAATTCAATTAGATATTGAAGCAAATAAGCATTAAATTCAAGTTTTACATGTATAGGATGTGGTTTTGAGTTCAATAAATTTGATTGTACCATCATATAATAAATGCAAATGTCAATTGGTTCAATTATGGATATAACTAGGGTCAAAATGAGCCACATGAGCTTATTTTAAATTGTATATATGATGTGATTTGGATTAAAATTAACCCTAGAATGTCATAATATATAATGAACCAAAGAGTTGATTCATTCAATCAAGGAGACATTTGAGGCCAATTTGAACCCCTTCAACATAATTATAAGAGCATGTGATATGATTTGATGCTAAATTAAGTTTGATTTTGTCATGAATTGATCTAATTAGTCAATTAGTGTAATTAAGATGTGATTTGGGCAAAATTGAGCCCCTACACCAAATTTATGGCCTAATCGATTGTATAGTCTATGCAACATATGGATTAATTGACCCTAATTTTATCAAAAATGTAAACATGAAGGCTATTATGGCTAATTTGAACCTATTGAACCTAAATGCAAGTCTATGATGTGATAAAGGGGATAAATTAGCTCACATTTCATGACATGTTAACCCTAAACCCTAATTTTATCACAAATATAGTTCCCTTAAACCTTAATTTCATCACATGTATACAAAGCATTACAATAAAACCTAAACCCTAATTTTATGACAAATACAACCCCTAAGTTCCCTAATTTCATCACAAATGCATTTTTATGAAGGTAATTGGGGCCAATGTGAATGCATTGAACCTAGTTTTACGAGTCTAGGATGTGATTTGGGGATAAATTAGCTCATATTACCTTACATATTGAGCCAATTAGTTAATTGTTACAATAGAAAACCCTAAACCTTAATTTTATCACAAATGCAAACATGAAGGAAATTGAGGCCAATATGAACCTGTTGAACATGTACATAGAGTATAAAATTTGATTTAGAGTGAAATTAACCCTGATGTCATCATATATAATGAACCAACAAGTTTATTCATTCAATCGAGGAGGTATTTGATGCCAATTTGAACCCCTCCAACCTAACTACGAGAGTAGGATATTATTTGGGGCAAAATCAAGTTTGATTTTGTCATGAATTAATCTAATTAGTCAATTGGTGCAATTAAGGATGTGATTTATGCAAAATTGAGCCCCTAAACCAAATTTATGGCTCAATCAATTGTATAATCTATGCAACACATGGCTTAATTGAGCCTAATTTTATCAAAAATGTAAACATAAAAGTAATTTTGGCTAATTTGAACCTATCAAACCTAAATGCGAGTCTAATATGTGATTAAAGGGGATAAAGTAACTCACATTTTGTGACATGTGTTGGCTTTAAATCCTATTTTTGTCACAAATTTAATGTAATTTGGACTAATCAAATATAATTTGGACTAATTTTAAATATACTCTGGGTTAATTGAATCTAATTTGGACTAATTGAATCTAATTTAGACTAATTTAATCTAATTTGGACTAATTTAATCTAATTTGGATTAATTGACATCAACCAAGGGGAAAATTGAACCTAATTTGGAGTAATTAAATCTAATTTGGGCTTAATTGAATCTAATATAGACATAATCAAATGAAGGGGCTAATTGAAGGGGCAAATGCATTGTATGATTATCTTATTGCATGGTTATATGGAATGAAGCTATAGAGTAAATAATGCATACACGTTAATCACTCTATAGACAAAACTTAGTTTTTAATGACTATTTTAAACCCAAATCAAGAATTCTATGCCCATAGACATTCTATGTGTACTTTTTGCATATTCTTTGTGTGTTTTTCAAGTACATATTTTGACCCCACCTTTAAAAATATATCAATTATGCAATGGGTGATGGATCACATTCAAGGAAGAGAAAAAGTTGAAGAAAAAAACACCAGAGTAACTAGAAGAGTTGAGAGAAAAACACAAGGTACAAATGCAAGTACTTCATTCTAAACAAAGTATAAACACTGATCATAATGAACTAAATGTTGTAGATAATGATCCAATTGATAATAATGAATTGAATAATGATAAAATTGGCAATAATGAATTGAATAATGATAAAATTGACAATAATGAATTGAATAATGATGAAATTGACAATAGTGAATTAAATAATGTTGGAAGTTCACATTCAAAGTATATTTTTCTTGATTTTATTGATAATGAGTTTATGCATGATGCTTTACCCTCCAACAATGAAAAAAAATTCATGGAAACAAATAATGATGAAATTAACAATGAATAAAATTTCATAGAAACATATAATGAAGAAAATATCATCCCACCACTAAACAATGAAAGTAATAATGATTTTGAAACACCCTCTCAACAAATTCCACCATTAATAGCACCTCCAATAATTATGCATATAAAAAACAAGTATTTTAATTGAATTAGTCATTAAATATTTTGAAACCAATGCATAACAAAATGTCTAACCGCCGTTCAAGAAGATTAGCTCAAAAAAATTGGGATAGTTTTTTTCATAAATTAAATTATGATAATAAAAATTGTCAATTATTTGTTTCATTGATGAAACTGATTAATATGAGACCTATAATGTACACATGAAGACTAAGAACATATAATATGGATGGTGAAAATAATGAAAATTTTGAAAATATACATAATGCATATCATATTGTAGGCCCATAATCACACAATAAAGATTTTAATGTTGCCCAACATATAATTACTACTTGTGCAGTAAATAGTCAAACAAGGAAAAACTGATTGATTTCAAAAACAAGCCGAACACTTGATATACATAGAAAAACATAAATGAAAGCAATTGGAAGATGTGAAATACTTAATGAACCCAATACCAATGAGCTTTGGTCATTCTGTAGTAGACTTCTATGAAAGGACAAGGCTTTAGTAAATGCTCTCATAGAGTTACTTGCATGATTTTAGAAAGACAATACAAGAGTTTTTCCCAATGCAAGAGATGTAATGAAAAGAAGAGTTAGTTCTTGTAACCATGAACCACATCCAAAAAAAATCTTAAATATGACTCAAACACAATTGTAATCTATTTTTTTGAAAAAACATCCACAAATTTCTATTAGTCAAAGATTTTTTGAGATGGCTAAACCTTTTCATATAAAAATAAATCACATGCACCACTTGTTGTTATAGGCAACATGTTGAATTTTCAATGTAGTATGTTGTTTTTTCCCATATTCATTGTAATCTACATAGTGAGAACATTTTACAGGAGTGTGGCATAGAAGTTCTATCAAAACTAGCTAGAGAATTTATTATATTTTTTTTTTGTGAAATACCAAATAGATAGTTCTTTTATAACAAAACATGTTTGGATGGAAATTATATCATTTGAGGAGGATTGCCAAAATTAAAAAATTGTATCCATAAGGACTGTATAAATGCAATTGGACAAGAATTAATTAGTTTGAGCAAATACAAATCTATGACTTATCAAGTAAAAGATGACAAAGAATCTAAAATGTGTGAGCTTGTTACAAACTAGATACCTACTTTAGAATTTATGGTCAAATTCAGGGAGAAAATTGTTTATAAATATACAAGGCACACACATAGGACTAGATGGTTGGATGAACATTTTAAGTTGAGCAAGGACACATTCCCACTTGATTTGATTGTTTTAGTAGTCAACTTTGCTAAAAGTTACATATTCAAACCACAAATGAAAGTTCAATCACAATATTACAACTCATCATAAGTTACCATATTCATGTATATAACATTCATGCATGTACCTAATAATATGGATCAAGATAAAAAATATTAAGGGAGTACCATTTATATGTTGGTTATGACCAATCACATTGTACATAGTATGTGCAAGGTTGTTTTGAGAAGTTCTATGGATAGTTGACTTAAAAGAACATTACTTTCAATCAACATTACATTTGGTCAAATAATTGTACATCACAATTCAAAAATGCATGGATGTTTTATTGGTTAAGTGGTCTACACATTACCACTATCATTAAATTTGTTTTGAGTTTACTGAGGCTGAACATGGAAAAAGGGAGACTGATGGTGTTGGAGTATTTGTAAAAAGAGCCATTGCAAGGTAGGATTTAAAATTTGAAGAGGCTGCTAATTTGATTGATGCAAAAATAATGGTTGAATGGTCTAATGAGAACATTTGTCATGGTGCTCAAGCAAATTTTACTATTCATAGACATTTTTGGTTAATGGAAGAGCACTTGGTAAACTATGATAACTATATGACTCTAATGGGTTCAAGTGAGCTCTACTCATTTCGTAGCTCAAATGCAGGTTATTAGACTATTCATATGAGACACTTGGAATGTTTCTATTCTGTGTGCATGGAATTATTTGGAATGAGTGTGAGTCACAAGAGTGGGTGGATGACTGGAGTTGTAGACCTTTAATTCTAATCAACATATATCAGGTTTCAACAACATTGTAACTTACAAATATGACATCATCACATGACTTTGACCATGTATCTAATCTAGTCTAACCAGGTATATGATTAATCATTATGTACTATTTATTCTCATTATCTATCTTGATAATGTCATTAAATTTTATTTTTTTTGATGCAGGGCATGTTTTTATAGTTATTACTAACGAGGGTGATAAAGAGGGAACATATTACTACTTATATTAGTGTGTAGATGGAAATAAAAAATCTACTTCCATGATCATAAATAAAGGAGACATTGACTATCCCACTGGGTCTGTGGTAGTCACTGAAAATTGGCTTCAATGATATCCTATCAAAAATTTAGATGTATGGTTGTTTTAAGACTTTGAAATGCATACGAAGATACTACACAATTAAAATTTTGTATTTTGCAATGAATATTAAATTGAAAAAAATATCATGGAAGGCCATTAAACATGAATCTATGGAAAATTTTTGAGTCAAAACATGAAGCTATTCTTGATACTATCAATATTAGAGCATATCCTAGTGGTTTGTTAGATTAAAATGCGTAAAACTTGTAAAATGTAGATGTAATCAATTCTACCAAATATTTTTGATTTTTTAGGTAGTACATGCATAAATTTCATTTTTAATTATTGACTAACAATTTTTTTATGTTAGTGGTGCCAAATAAGCTTCCACCTTCACGCGGTTTTCACTATTATTAAAGAATTTCATATTTTTGAAGTTAAGAGAAGTTTATTGATGTAAATTGCCAACTTGCATTCTCTAGACCTCATCACCATGCTTCATATCCATATCTCTTTCTCTACTAAACCTTAGATCATGACACCACTTCTATCATCTCCATATGACCCTTAATACAATCATTACTTAGATGGTTTCAACAATTTATGTCATTTTTTATGGTTAATTCTCACAAAACTCAAAAATCCACCTATTAACAAATATGTTATAAGTCTATTTTGGTTCATTTATAATTATATTTTCATCCCAAGAATATATAATCACATTAGGCATGTTATATACAATTTTACCAAGTTACTTATAAAGTTATAGGCTTCATCTCTCAAGCATTTGGGAGATATGATAATTTTAGTCTCCTAAACCCCTATTTTGCTTATTTAGACACAAGTTTGATTACACACTATAAATTATAAGATTATTTAGATAGTCTTACAAATATCTGAATCAAATATATATTCTTAAGATGATCATTTAATATGTATGGATAAGGTTTCAATTAATTTTAGGTAATACTTTAGGAGATATACAAGTTTATTTATTCTAAAACCCTCACTTTCTTGACTTTTCTAGACATGAATGATATAATAATATATATAGAGGTTTTAAAGGTATTCAAAATATGAGACCAACTAGAATGCATAGAGGGGGTTATGACAGAGTTATCTACCAAATTTAAACCTATTTGGATGGGTCATTTTCAATTTAGACCAATTTTAGTTACTAAAACCTTGCCTTAAGGTTAAGAATAAGAACTAGGCCAAGAACTACCAAAAGACTAAAAATGACACTTTTTAGTTTGATAAATATATAAAAATGGTTGGAAAAATTCTGAAATTGTTATCTTGTTGGGTGGATGATTTGAATTACAAACCTATAGTTTCATGTCTTAAGTTAGGTTAAAAATATGTATTTTTCTTATGTTGGGAATGGCATTCTTGAGCCTAGAATAGGTGGTGGGTTTGTCGCTCGAGCATGATGGGAGGATAAGAACCTATTTATATATATTATATGCCCCTATATATGTGTTTTTATCACTAGCATTCAGCCAAGAATCACCAGAAATGGAGTTGTCTAACTGTAGCTTCAACTTTGACAACATTTGTTGTCAGCATTTCTACACTCCTGAACAGTAGTGAAAATGTAATTCCAGGTAGATGTGGATGTCATCATCATTATATAATGTGTAATTTTCATATTTATACATTCTCAAAGTGATGTATTTAGACATAGGGGTCCTAGAAGCAGAAATGCTAGTTGGAGCTCAAGACATTGTCTCTCCACTACCAAAAATTTACATTTTAGGACCTGTTACTGCAACTTGTGCCACAAATTTATCACAAAGTTTACAAAAAATTTATATGAGGTGTAATTATAATGATTTAACATGCACATAAAGGATCTTATGGGTCATCCATATGGCTCATAGTTTCTATTTTATGCATGCCTAAAGTTAGGCTAAAATCTGCATTTTTTTTGTGTAGGGAAGGACGTTCTTGAGTCCAGAATAGACGGTGGGTTTGTCAATAGAGCATGATGAGAGGCCAATAACCTGGTCATGTACATTATCCACCCATATATACATGTTGATAGTGCTAATTTTTAGCCACAAAGCACCAAAAATGGATTTCTTCAACCATAGCTTCAACTTTGACAACATTTGTTATAAATGTTACTACGTTCTTGAACAAAATTGAAAATGTTATTTTGAGTGGACTTGAAAATCATAGTCATTTGAGCACATGTAATTTTCATATCTATATGTGCTCAAAGTGATGGTTTTTTAGCTATGGCCTCAGAGGTATAAATGCCAGTTGGAGCTCAAGAAGTTGTCTCGTCACTGTCAAAATGTTGCATTTTAGGACCTGTTACTGCAACTTGTGACATAGATTGCTCTCCAAGTTTATACCAACTTGATTCAATATGCAATTATAGGGATTTCAAATTCATATAATGGATCTTATAGTTCATCCATATGACTTACATTTTTTATTTTAGACATGTCTGAAGTTAGGCTAAAAATATACATTTTTCTTGTGTTGGAAAGGGCATTCTTGAACCCATAATGGGAGGTGGGTTTGTCGACCAAGCATGATGGGAAGACAATAACTTGTTACTAGATGTTATCCACCCTTTTATATGTGTTTTATGTAATATTTTTTTCCAATAAGCACCAGATATGGAGTTTTCCAACTGTAGATTCAACTTTAACAACATTTTATTGTCAGTGTTTTTACACTCTGAAAAATAATGAAAATGTGATTTCAAGTGGTTTAGATTTTATGTTCATTGGAACACATGTAATTTTCATATCTATATGTTTTTGGAGTGATGTAATTTCACCTTGGGGTCCCAAAGGTAGAAATGCCAGTCGAAACTCAAGAAGTCTCCTCACTACTAAAAAGTTGCATTTTAGGACATGTTACTGCATATTGTACCACAGATTTCACTCTAAGTTTATACCAACTTGATCTAGGGTGAAATTATATGGATTTAAAATTAATATCATCTTATGGTTCATCCATATGACTTACATTTTTTATTTTACATATGTATGAAGTTAGGCTAAAAAATGTATTTTTCTTGTGTTGGAAAAGGCATTCTTGAGCTCAAAAAGGGTGGTGATTTTATCAACTAGGAGTGATGGGAAGACAATAACCTAGTATTATACATTATCCATCCCTATGAACATGTTTTTAGTGCCATTTTTTAGCCAAGAATTACTAAAAATAGAGTTCTCCAATTATGGCTTCAACTTTGACAATTTTTATTGTCAATGTTTTTGCACTCATGAATAATAGTGAACATATGATTTTGAGTGGAATGGGACCTAATGGTAATTACATAATGTTTAATTTTCCTATTTATACATTCTCATAGTGATGTATTTTCACCTGGGTGTCCTGAAGGTAGAAATATCAGTTGGAGCTCAATACGTTATTTATTCACTACCAAAAAGTTGCATTTTAGGACCCATTACTACAACTTGTGCCACTGATTACTCTTGAATTTTATACTAACTTGATCTAAGGTGAAATTATAGGGGGTTAACATGCATATGAGGGATCTTATATTTCATTTTTACAACTTATAATTTTAATTTTATGCATGTCTAAAGTTAGGCTAAAAACTACATTTTTCTTGTGTTGGGAAGGGCATTCTTGAGCCCAAAATGGGTGATGGGTTTGTTGAATGGGCATGATGAGAGGCCAAGAACCTAGTTCTAGAAATGATATGCCCCTATGGAAGTGTTGACAGTACCAATTTTTAGCCAAAAAGTATCTAAAATGGATTTCTCTGGCTGTAGCTTCAACTTTGAAAACAGTTGTTATTAGTGTTTACGTGCTCTTGAATAGTAGTGAAAATGCAATTTCGAGTGGACTTAGACATCATGGTCATTTTGGCACATGTAATTTACCTATCTAGATGTGCTTGGAGTGAATGATTTTAATATGGGGCCCTTGAGGCAAAAATATTAGTTGGAGATCAAGAAGTTGTTTCTTCACTATCAAAAAGTTGCATTTTATAACTCGGTATTGTAACTTGTGCCACGAATTTATCTCTAAGTTTATACTAACTTAATCTAGGTTTAAATTATAAGGATTTCACTTGAACAATAAATATCTTATAGTTCATCGATATGACTTCCAGTTTCCATTTTACACATGTCTGAAGTTAGACTAAAAATATGCATTTTTCTAGTGTTCGGAAGGGCATTCTTGAGCCTAAAATGGGTGGTGGGTTTGTCTATTGAGTGTGATGTGAGGCTAATAAATTAGTCTTAGATGTTTCCAACCCCTTCAGACATGTTTCTAGTGCTATTTTTAGCCAAAAATACCTAAAATAGAGTTCTCCAACTATATCTTCAACATTGACAACTCATCTTGTCAATGTTTTCGTGCTCTTGAACACTAGTGAAAATGTGATTCCATGTGTATTTGAAAATCATGGTTATAAAAACATGTATAATTTGTGAATATATTTAATTTTTATAGCTGTAAAATCATATATGACTTGCAATCTCATAAGAAGACATTTACTTTTCTCAATTTCCACATTGAATAGGGAATGCAATGCAACTAGCCTAATTCCACTTACAATTATCCCATTTACCCATAATACACACTCTATGTTTTTTCAATTTCTGACTACTTATTCTCTTTGTGGTCAATCTTAAATTGTTTAGGTCTCTTCAAGGCTTTACATTAGGTCTAGATTCAACTATAAGTTTGCATCTTCTCTTTTAGGTCTAACTGCTTGTTTGAATGAAGAAACATTTTTATATTATCTTCTTAATTGTATACAATTTAATTTACCTTGTAAAGTAGGTTATATTATTTGATTATTCCTTTCAATACCAATTACTTTTTTCTCAAATTTTGTCATACTACAAAGTTGGGATAATTCTGATTTCTTGCTAAAAGAGTGATAGAACAAGAAAGTTGAAGCTATTTATGGAGCAAGAAAACATTCTAAAGTGGGGATAGAGCCTTAAAATGTGAGTTGAGATTAATATCCATAGAGAGGAATAGAAACTATTGAAGTAAGTTTCAATCCGTAGGTCTAATAGCAAAGACCTAATAGAATTTTACTCCAATACTAAAATGGTAACATGTGAAATGACCAAAATAAGTACTCCAATACTATAAAGTGGTTGTCAAGTCATAACTTTAGAAGTCACTCCAATTGAAAGTTTTGGGATAAAAAACTAGATACTTACATATCTTGAATAAATGGGTATAAGTACTTTTAAACTAGATAAAGTAATATTATCATGAATTCTAAACATAGTGTTATTTTTGGCATCACAAACATTTTGACATCCTCTAACATGAATTCAAAGTATAAATATGTTCCATTCTCAATTTTGGATCAATGGTTAAACATTACACTTCATTGTTCGTAATGTAAATAAAAAAAAAACTCATTTCTCATAAATTAGTTTTAATATTTAAATTTCCACTAATACCTCATATAAAACCATAATACATTATATGGTGCAATTTAGGATCTATGTCGATTTAAAATAATAATAAAAACCATAACATCATACAAAATAAGAACATACTATAATTTTAAGTGAATGCCATATATACATACAATGCCAATAATACATACATTGCCATATAGGCATACAAAAAATTACATCATCTAACAACATAGTATCTAATGTTAGGGGAATGTCATATACACATATAATGCCAAAAATGCATACATGGGCATATAGGCATACAAAAAATTACATCATCTAAGACATCCTAATCATTAAATAGCCTCCCTCTCTTTTTCTTCCTTAAAGAAGACTCTCCTTCGGATGCCCTTCTTGTAGATAGAGATATCTCGAATACCTTGGATTGTTCCAAGTTCTGACTGTGAGTCCTATGCTGATAGCTTTCTTGAAATTAAACCTATTCAAATACAAATATTAATAAAAAAATAACATATTATACATGAAACCAAGTTAACAAAATTAATTTTAAACTAGAATAAAAAATCATTTAAACATGCACTTACTACAAGCTCATGGGCTTACTTAATTTGCTTCTGACACGAGTTAGTGATAGGTTCAACTACATGAATAAGTATGTGAAATGTGGAGTAAATATGAGGAGGTGTCATTGAAATCATCTGAATTGGACTATCAGATGCCATCTAATAACCCTGCATACATAATACATTCACATAATTTATATTAGCCCAAGTACATGTAGTTAATTTATTAAAATAAATCTATTTTTACAGTTCAAAATTACAAGTTAATATGCATTTTTATGAGTGCCTATGTAGATGACATTGTATTAGAAATTTTTATGTCTGTCTTGGCTCACAATGATGGATTATCTACTTCAGTCATCAATTGAACAAACATTGTTACTTAGTTTACTAGAAACTATTGAATATATATGGCAAAGTTTTATCCTTTTTTAAACCAAAAATGTATTTAATAACAATGTACTTGAATTTTGAGATCCTTGATAGATAAATTTAACTGAAGTATAAGACATATATACATAGAGTAAATTTAAATAGAGTATAAGATTAACTCAAAATTTTACCTCTATATATGTAAATGGGGCCAACTAACATGGACAAATGCAATAGTAGATGACCCATTAGGTAGCTCCACAAATGTAAACATAAGCTAAGTAAGATCAAATAATGAAACTATGGATTATGCTGATGAAGGCACTATCTCCTCCTACAACATAAAAATTACATATGTATTATTCAATTTATGTGTAAATTAAATGTTAACTTTTAAATTTATAAATATAACTTAAATTTAACATGAAAATTATATAAAAGATACTTGCATGCGTGTAGCGGCCGATGTGTGCACACCAAACATGCATTCCAAAAAATTATCACTTAAGAGTATATCAACCCAACCCTCTAAGCACCACCTTTTTCATCCAAAGGTCTAGTGCATATATGATGACAATATCTATAGGGTGTAATTGGGTACACACACTAGGTGGAGTATCTCCAACATCAGTCTCTGAAAGCCTATTTGTGTGTTGAACTAGTGTATCATTAAATGTATTAAGCACAGGTAAAGTGAAAATCTCCATGACCTCCTTCACCGTAAAGGGAATCTTAAGATGAAGTGGTTTTTGGGTAGGGATCCTTGTAATTTGATTAGGCACATGATGTGTACTTGGTTGATCCTGCATAGAGCCTTTCCCTTGGCCATGAAACTTACCATAGTCAAAATAGTTTGAAATCTCATTGAGGAAAAAATCATAATAGAGTTTACTCAAAAAATATAATAGGACCTTATGTTTGTTACATTGTTGATAATAAAGCACCATCCACCATTGGTCCCAAAATTGGCTTTAATCAAATTATGTGGGCATTGATGGATTGGGAAATGTTTAGCAGTTAATAGAAATGGTGCATTGGTGGTTGAGTCAATGAATAAGGCACACAATTTATCTTTTGTTATTTCTTTTTTCTTCACCTCATGTGCTAAAAATTGGTCAACATAATAAGCCCTACATGTATCACTATACAATACCCATCTATCAATTTGACTCATTACCAAGTCAAGTTGACATATTATCAACTCTAAGGTATTAGCTAGATAGGTGTGGTGGGTGTTGGTGGAAGTGTGGTCTCTCATTCTCCTAATTATTTACTTAATTTAAATTATACTTTCTAATATGTGTGAAACTAGATCATCTTGACTGCTTGGAGGATCTTGTGGAACTGTAAGAGGTATAGGAGGGTTAGACAGAGGGTTAGGAGAAAAGTTAGCATGGTGGCCTCTTATACTGGAGTGGGATGTTTAAAGCACATAATTTACCAATTAAATAATGAAAATAATGAAAAATTAATAAAATTTAGGGTTATTAGGTTTAGTTTTTTATCACTTACCTCCTCTCCACAGTGGCATCATTGATTTGGCGAGGTTTTGGGCTTTTCATAGGTAAAATGCAATTGTGTGATGGGAGAGACAAGGAGATCAAAGTGAAAATGAGATGGTTCACATTTTTTGGGGCTTCGTTTTATGTTTTTTGATAGCATTAAAAAGGCATGTATGTTATAACGCATACACATTATGGATTTTTATCCAGAACCTAGATTTTAAAAATTGCATACATGTTATGTTCATAACCTATACATGTTGCCATAAATGCCCATGGAATTTTCCCCCAACTCCGTGCACATACCTGTCTTACTCATTTAGTTATTAGATTGAGAATCACTTAAAACCTTAAGAAAATCCTTCTTTTCTATATTGAAAATTTATCACAAAAACATACACATCCTAAACCTCTCAAAGCAGCAACCCTAGAGCTAAATCTGAATACAAAACTTAGGCCAAATATTTATGTTGTCAAGTGTCTAAGACTAAGCATTGAATCACATTCTAGCATGATCAGGATGTTGCACACACACACTTAAGTGGGATAACTACGTGTGGTTTGATCCCTCTTTAGAATATTGAAATGTAGGTAACGCTTAGTCACTACATAGGTAGTGGTTGGGATTATCCAACCCATCCTTTTAACCTTTTTTTGCCAAGTCAATATTATGTTGAAAGTGAAACTAGGGTTTTAAGGTAAGGGGAGGCAAATCAAGGATCAACACATAATACTGAGGGTAAATAAATACACAAAATCATCCATGAGTGTAGTTTCAATGATATGAGATGACAGAGACTTGTAAAATCAATAAAGACAATATCGGTAGAGATATGAACAATACTAGTTGTTGTAGGGGTTTAAGCTTCGACAACAATGTCCACATAGGTTTTAAGGTATTGTTTATTTATCTGAGTAGTTATAGAGCTAATAAAAAATATTTACAAAGATTGTGATGTAGGCAGTGAGTGACATAAATTAAAAAATCAACTAAGTGCATCTCTCCCCCCTATCTTGTCAATTCTAAATTTAGTAAGTGATATATTAATCTTTATTGTACATTCATATTTGTATGGTAAATTCCTTACTTTACATAAATTTAATTTCAAGAGTTATATCTCATTTAGATCACCTTGGTCTCAAAATAGTTAAAAGAAAAACAAAATTACCTATTATAATAAATAATCAAAATTAAACCTATCCTACCCTAATCAAATGTGTTTAATTAAAGCTCACACATCTTAAGGCATTGTTACCTAATCAATCCTAAAAACTAAGGAATATAAAATAAATAAAAAACCCAATAAAACATACCTAAAACATGAAGAAGCAATGAAATGTATGGTGAAATGACCAATGTGGTTGATAAATGATATTGTGAACCAATACCCATGGACTATTGACAACATTGCTATCTTTGGCTGCATTGTAGAGAACCTATGTTCTTCTTCTATGGTGTTCATTTTGATGGCTTTAGGTAGCCATATAATGGCTATGAACATGTCTTTATGAAAAGGATTTTGGTATTAGAAGGCAATGTCTAATGAAAACTAGGTGGATGTAGTATCTAGAAGACAAAGATCGTGTCATCTTAAAAACTCGATCAAGAATAGTTGAAATTTTAGTTCTCTTGATAAACGCCTTCCACAATCTTGACTTTGAGAATTCTTGACATATCAACAATGACTTACTTTGTGCTCTTTAGATCCAGATCCATGTAATAGGCAATCTTCAATATATTAGTAAAAAATCAACTTTTAATTTTTAAAGTACAATGTAAACATCTAACCAAAATGTAAATGAAAAAGAAGAAATCCTTCCTCTTAAAAGAAAATTTTTACCTCTAGATTAGTTATATATTCATGTGTATAGAAATATGCCTAGCTCAAATTTAACATTAATAAATACACAAAATTATGGGAGATTTTGTCCCTAATTGTTTTTCCTTCAACGAGATGAAAAACATGAAATATGTTTGATTCCCCATCTTTAATTACATTCCCATTACCCCTTCATGGTAATTGTTAGTTTAAAAATATGTGCTGAAAAAGTTTTATATAATTAAAGGAGGTGAATGATAAGTGAACAATTATAAAAGGTTGAAATTCATGACACTGTTATCCACCTTTTCTTGTTGTGCCACATTCTCACAATTAAAATTAGGGAAAAACCATGTGTTGTGCATTCAAACCATTATCTGGTATCTCTATAGATAGATGAATATGTCCTCCATACATGCTAAAATACAACATATAATATCCAAACATAATCTTTGTAGCGCATTGGTTTCACCTCTTCCATCTGCATTACTTCTCATTTTAGGGCAGGCATCAAACAAATTTTGCTAGTGCATTCTTGGGCATCTAAAAATGGTGAAGATGGGAGAAGCTTCGGTAATGATCTGCATGTTGTCCTTGTTGGGCATGTATCAAGGAAGAAATAAGTTTGTGGTGATGGGTATGGTGTAATGTGATAATTTTGATGTTGGCTTTACCACTAAACTCTTCACCCCTATTCCTGGTATGTATTTCTCAACTATTTACATTCCATGCTACAATTTTTTTTTTAGATCTTTGGGTTTATGTTTGTTTTATGGTTGCATTGTTTTGATACTTCTTTATTTGAATTCTCATATGGGTTGATGTGATGGATATAACATTTGGTCTACTCTACGACCCACGTTTGGTTTGGGCATTTTAGATTAGTCATTCAAGGATTTATGTGGTTCATGTCTAGGCTTCCTCGTTTGTTTAGCTTGTGGATTTTCATGATCCATATCCTGGTGTTTGATAGCTTTTTTTATTTATTTCAAATTACCATGTATTTTCATAGATATTTTGTGTTGTAGATACATTTTTCATTTGGGTGCTTTCCAAACAAAACCCTGATAATGGAAGAATATCTTCTAGAGATAGCAAGGTTTTTGAAAATATAACCTCATACTTTTGAACTTAAAATAATTTTTAAAGTAGTCAACTTTGTTGAAAATCACACATTCAAACCATAAATTGAAGTTCAATAATAATATTAAAACTCATCACAAGTTGCCATATTCATGTATAAAGCATTCACGCATGCACCTAATAATATAGAGAAATATAAAAAACTATTAAAGGAGTACCATTTCTATGTCGGTGATGACCAATCACATTATACAAAGTATGTGCAAGGTTGTTTTGAGAAGTTATATGGACATTTGAGTCAAAGGAGCATTAATTTCAATCAACATTACATTTGGTTAGACAATTGCACATCATAAATTAAAAATGCATGGAAGTTTTATTGGTTAAGCAAGATGCACATTACCACTGACATATAATATATTTGGAGTTTACTGAGGCTGGCCAAGGAAAAGGTGAGCATGATTCACTTTGTGCATGTGTAAAAATATCCATTGCAAGGGAGGAGTTAAAATTTGAAGAGGTTACTAATTTCACTAATGCAAAAATCATGATTGAATGGTGTAATGAGAATATGTGCCATGGTGCTCAAGAAATTTCTACTATTTTTAGACATTTTTGGTTAATGGAGGAAGAACAATTGGAAAACTATGAGGATTGTATGAATCTAATTGATTCAAGTGAGCTCCATTCATTTCACAGTTTAAATGCAGGTTCTTAGACTATTCATATGAGACACTTGGCATGTTTCTATTCTACGTGCATGGAATCTATTTGGAATGAGTGTGATTCATAAGAGTGGGTGGATGACTGGAGTTGTAGACCTCTAATTCTAATCAACACATATCAGGGTCCACCAACATTAATGACTTATAAACATGACATCACCACATGACTTTGACCATGTATCTAATCTAGTATAACTAGGTATAAGATTAATCATTATGTATTATTTATTCTCATTATCTATCTTGATAGTGTCATTAAAAAATATTTTTTGTGATACAGGGCATGTTTTTATAGTTATTGCACATGAGGACAATGAATATGGAACATATTAATACTTATGTTGGTGTGTAGATGGAAATAAAAAATTAACTTTCTCGATCATAGATGGAGAAAACATTGACTATTCCACTAGGTTTATGGTAGTCACTAGAACATGGCTTCAATGATATCCTATCAAAAATTCAAGTGTATGGTTGTTTGAATACTTTGAAACACATATGAAGATACTGTACTTTTCAAATTTGGTTTTTGAAATGAATATTAAATTATAAAAATATCATGGGAGGCTATTAAACATGAATCTATGGAAAGTTCATGAGTCAGAACATGAATCTATTCTTGATCTTATCAAGATTAGAGCAAATCCTAGTGGTTAGTTGGATTAAAATACGTAGGTATGTTAACTTGTAAAATGTAGATGTAATCACTTCTACCAAATGTTTTTTATTTTTTAGGTAGGACAGGCATAAATTTCCTTTTTAATTACTTACTAATCATGTTTTTTAGGTTAGTGGTGCCAATAAGATTTCACCTTCACATGGTTGGCACTATTAGTAAAGAATTGCATATTTTTGAAGCTTACTGATGTAAATTGCCTACTTGCATTCTCTATACCTTATCACCATGATTCATATCCATCTCTCTTTCTCTACTCAACCTCAAATCATGACACCTCTTCTATCAGATTCATATGACCCTTAATACAATCATTAATAAGATGGTTTCAATAATTTATGTCCTTTCTCATGGTTAATTCTCACAAAACACATAAATCTACCTACGAACACATATGTTACAAGTATATTTTGGTTCATTTATGATTATATTTTCATCCCAAGTCTCTCTAATCTCCTTATGCACATTCTATACAATTTCCCCAAGTTACCTATAAAGTTATAGGTTCCATCTCTTAAGCGTTTGGGAGATATGATAATTTTAGTCTCCTAAACCCCTATTTTGCTTGTTTAGACACAGGTCTAATTACACACGGTAACTTATAAGATTATTTAGACAGTAGTGAAAATATTTAAATCACATATATATTCTTAATATGATCATTTAATAGGTATGGACAAGGTTTCAATTCATTTGAGGTAATACTTTAGGAGATATACAAGTTTTTTTATTCCAAAACCCTCGCTTTCTTGACTTTTATAGACCTGAATGATATAATCATATATTTAGATATTTTTAAACGTATTCAAAGGATGAGACTAGATGGAATGCATAGATATTTTTATGACAGAGTTATATTCCAAATATAAAAATTTGTATGGGTCATTTTCAATTTAGACCACTTTTAGTGACTAAAACATTGTCTTAAGGTTAAGAACAAGAACTAGGTCAAAAACTACAAAACGACTAAAACTGACCTTTTTATATTGATAAATCCATGACAATGGTTGGAACAAGTCTGAAATTTTTATCTTGTTGGGTGGATGACTAGAATTTTAGATCTCTAGTTGCATGTCTATAGCTAGGTTAAAAATTTGTATTTTTCTTATGTTGGGAAGGGTATTCTTGAGCTCAGAATAGGTGGTGGGTTTGTCACTCAGGCATGATGGGAGGATAATGACCTAATTTTGGACATTATCTACTCCTATATATGTGTTTTCATCACCAATTTTCATCCAAGAAGCACCGAAAATGGAGTTCTCTAACTGTAGCTTCAACTTTGACAATATTTATTGCCAGTGTTTCTACACACCTGAATAGTAGTGAAAATGTGGTTTTGAGTGGAATTGGATGTCATGGTTATTGTAACACATGTAATTTACCTATATATACATGATAAAAGTTATGGATTTGCAGTTGGGGGTGTTGGAGGCAGCAATGTTAGTTGGAACTCAAGAAGTTGTCTCCTCATTGCCAAAAAGTTACATTTTAGGACCCGAACTGCAACTTATGCCATAAATTTATATTGAATTTTATATAAAATTGATTAAAGGTGTAAATAGGAGTATTTAAAATTCATATAAATGATCTTACAATTCATTCATATGACCTATAGTTTCTATTTTATGCATGTCTGAAGTTAACCTGAAATTTGCATTTTTCTTGTGTTGGGAAGGGCATTCTTGAGCCCGTAATAGGTGGTGGTTTTGTCAACCGAACATGATGGGAGGCCAAGACACTAGTAATGGAATTTTTCCAACCATACATACATGTTGAAAATTCTAGGTTTCAGCCAAGAAGCACCGAAAATGGATTTCTTCAACTATAGCTTCAACTTTGACAATATTTATTATTAGTGTTTTTACGCTCCTAAATAATAGTGAAAATGTTATTATGAGTGGAATTGGACATCATGATCATTAGATAATGTAATTTTAATATATAGATGTGATAAAATTGATTGATTTTCACCTAAGGGCATCGAGGTAGAAATGCTAGTTGGAGCTCAAGAAGTTATCTCTTCATTGCCAAAAAGTTGTATTTTAGGATCCGTTACTACAACTTGTGCCATGGATTTATCTCTAAGTTGTAAAAAATTTATTTAGGATGAAATTAGAAGGATTTAAAATGTAGATTATAGATCTTATGGTTCATCCATACGACTTACAATTTTTATTTTATGCATGTTTAAAGTTAAGCTAAAATTCTACATTTTCTTGTGTTGGAAAGGGGGTTCTTGAACTTGGAATGGTTGGTGGGTTTGTTGACTGGGCATGATGGGAGGCCAAGAACCTGGTCTTGGATGTTATCCACCACTTCAAAAGTATTATAAATATTATTTTTCATCCGAAAAGCACCAGATAGGGAGTTCTCCAACTATTGATTCAACTTTGACAACATTTGTTGTCAGTGTTTTTGCACTCTTAAATAGTAGTGAAAATATGATTCCAAGTGAATTTGATTTAATGGTAATTGGTGTTGGGTGAATATTTTTTCACCAGCTAACTGATGAGCAAAATAGGTGAGTTCAACCATAGCATAAGGAGATTGGTCGGCCAAATGCGTAGGTTTACCACATCAGAAGGGGATAAATCTCTCCTCTCATCAAGGGGAGGTTCCCTATAACTATGAGGAGATATATACTATATATATATATGAAAAAAATAACAATTAGGGATAGGACTACTCCATCCATCTCTCTTATTTTAGAGATGATGTTCACAAACAAAGGAGAAATCCTGGTGAAAACACTGAAGGCACTTCTCTTCTTTCAGAAGTAGTCTACAACAAACAACAGGTGTTCTTTCTGAAAGGTAACCAATAAGTAAATGTAACAAGGGTGCAGTAACCAACAGAATGAGGTGTAGCACAAAGTCTCCCCCTCAACTACCAAAGAGTGAAATACGAAGGATAATGGGGGCACAAAGTCATCCCAAGATCCTTTACATAGAAATAGAAAAAATAACACACACTAAAGACAATTGTGGCAGCACAAAGTCTCTCCACAATCGACTTTAGGACACCTTCTTGATTACTTCCACTAGTTTTGATTATTTAATTAAATGAACAAGACTGCATCTAAGAAACAAACATAAGAACAATCCCCTAAATAACACAAGTTATTACAACACAAAGTCTGAAAGTAACCTACTTTCTCATTCAAATAAAGAAATATGATTAACAATCTGAGCTCAAAGTCTCAGTAATCGCCTTTCAATTTGGGCAGAGTTTTGCTTCTATAATAGAGAGATCCCCCCTTTTGCATAAAATAAGAGATTATAATATATAGTAGCTAAGAAATACTTGGCACTTTGTTTCATGGAAAGGCCCATGCTGCATTCAATGCCTTAAATGCATTTTTAGTTCAGTCAAAGAGGGCCATGTTGGAACAGGGTGTTTGCCTTAACTGTGGCATATCGATTCATCTCAAATGTCTCCTCCAAAGTATAGGCCACCTAGTCTTCTTCTTGATATTGGCATAGCTGTCCACTTTTTCTTTACTCCATGGAGAAAATTAGGCCACATCCTTGAGTGCTTATGCACTTAGATGCTAATTGGTGCATTGTTTCACCTACTGAAATAACTCTTACACAGATATTTCTGGTTTTTTTGTATTGTTCTCTCTTTCCTTAACATATTTTGTCTCTTCCTCATGATTTGAGCCCTCAGGCTCTCTTCTTTTCATTCTACAGGCTCTTTTGGCTTCCTTTTCAGTTGGTCGCTTAGTTTGTTCTTTAGGTTCCGTGCCACATTTGAAAACCAGTGGATATTTCATTACCCTAAATTTGACGTCTGTGGGGATGTCATTGGTCGATGGTCGCTTGAACCATTTTGAACCATGAACCTTTGAACCTCTGAAATTTCATTAGTTCAATGGTTCAACGGTTCGAGTGGTCTTATCGACTCCTTGGTTCCATTGCTTCTTTGGTTCTTTTGCTTTCCTGGTTCAATCGCTTCTTTGCTCGTCATTTAAACCATCTCTTTGAACTGGTCTCTAGAATCTTCCACTTTTTTCCTTTGCTCAAAGCTTCTTTGAACCTTTGAACCTATTGAACCTTTGAACCATTTGGTTCAAGGTTCAACAATTCATCTTCTTTCTTAGAAGCCTTTGTTTTCTCTAAGTCTCTCAAGCTTTGAAATTCCTTCGGCGTTATGTCTTTGGAATACCCCAAAGGGAAGGTGTCCCTTCGGGCTTTGAGAAAGGTCCATTTCTTGGTCGTTGAGAGCCCCCCTCAAGGGTACATGCCCTTTAGGGTTCTTTGGGCGGCCTTCTTCTTCAAATCCTTCGAACAAAATGTTCGAAGGAAATCCTTCAGACATTTTGTTTGAAGGAATCATTTCTTTTGCCTTTGCCTTTTCTGTCAGGCCTTTGATCATTCCTTCAGACAAAATGTCTGAAGGAATTCCTTTGAATATTTTGTCTGAAGGATTTCACTTGTAAAATTCTATTGCAAAAAATCCCTCTGAAAGATATCTTTTTGTTCCATTTGCCCTCCGCAAGGGCACTTGTGTTTTGGGCTTTAGGACACCTTCCTTTAAACCTTTCGATTGAACTGACTGATTGAACTAACAATGGTTCAACAGTTTAATGTTGTGTTACACTCATTCAATTGACTGCTTAAACCAACCACTTTGAACCAATCTCATTGAACCTTTGAACTTTGAACTCTTTTGGTTCAAGGTTCAACAGTTCAATCTTTCTTCTTTTCGTTAAGTCTTTTGAAGCCGTTGAACTTGCCGAAGTAGTTGAACTTTGAACTTTTGCTAAAGCGCTTAACTCTTTAAGCTTGCCGATGTCATTGAACCTTTGAACCCATTGAACCTTTGAACCTTTGGAGGTGGAGTTCAATGGTTCAATGGTTCAGTGGTTCATTCCATTTGTTTTAAGCCTGTTGATGGACCTTTTGGTTAAATCTCGGTGTTGAACCAACCTTGAAATTGCCTAAGTGTTGGGAACTTGTTTCTTTGTGAGAGCTCGCATGTTGAAGTTGTTGAATCTATTGAACCTATGAGTCCCTTAGCTAAAAAAGTAAATACTCCAATAATGGAATGAACATTGTTTCAATTGAATATCCCTAACAAATATCGAAGGTGCGATCATTTTGTTCTCTATCCAACAGAACTACAGACTCTACAGGCTTATTTATATAGACTTTGCAGGCTTGGTTCTATGAACTCTACAGGCTTGTTTCTATAGACTCTACAGGCTTGGTTCTACAAACTCTATAGGCTTGTTTCTACGGACTCCGCAGGCTTGGTTCTACGGACTCTATAGGCTTGGTTCTATGGACTCTGTAGGCTTGTTTCTCCTAACTCTTACTACAGATGGTGGCTGCTATGAGATGTTACAGTGATGTGGCTGCTACAGTGGCACGAGACCAAAATAGTTTAAATGTTGTCCTAAAAAATGAGTAATAAATTTTGGGAACAACAGCTGGCTCCAGTTGGGGAACTTCCATTGATTGTAAAAACAATTGAAGGGAGTAGAAACTAGAATCTCCAGTTCCTTTAAGTCATTGGGCTATGGAGTCATGCTACCCAAAAAAGAAAGGTGCCAAAAATGAAAATGAAAGCACAAAATAGAACTAAAGACTATATAAATATACATATGTACAACTGATGTCACCTGATACTTCAAGGATTAAAGTGCTTCAGATGCTACCCATTGTGAGGTAGAGAAAAGGGCGTGCCATCTTGATACTTCAACAGGAAATTATTTTCACCATTGAGCTGATAGATAGTAAATGGGCCTCTCTATAGGGAATCAAATTTCACATGCATTCCCTTTGGTTCTCTTCTCTTGTCCCATAACAGAACTTGATCACCAATCTAGAACTCACAGTTTTTTGCTTTTTGGTCAAAGAGCTTCTTCACCAGACTTTGATGCGCAATAATTTAGTCCACCACCATAGTTCGCTGCTCATCTAGCTCAGTAAGGCGCATGATCCTCTTATCGATGGAGCTTTCATAGGTCTGATCTTTGATCGCCTTTGCCAATTTTAGTGATGGCAATTCTAGGGTGATTGGTATCTCTGCATTGAGACCATACAGAAGTTGGAAAGGTGACATACCTATTGCCCTTTTAGGTATAATTTTGTCTGCCCATAAAGCATCAACCAATGCTTTATGCCAGGTTTGTTGGTTGTCATCCACAAGTTTCCTGATGATGGTCACCAGGTTCTTGTTGCTTGATTCAACAAAATAATCAGAGGAGTGGGAGAGGGTAATCCCATAGTAAAAATAGAACTGAGTGATCTCATGAGAAGAGAAACAGGTTGCATTGTCTGTCACAATCTTGGTTGAGACCCCAAAGCTGGAAATGATGTTTTATTTTAGAAAATTGCATACCACTTCTGAAGTAGCATGCTTGGTTGGAATTGCTTCCACCCATTTGGTGAAGTAATATGTGGCTGTAAGGACATAATCATGTCCAGCGCTTGAAGATGGGTTTACAGCACCAATAAAATTGATTCCCTATCACTGAAATGGCTCTTCTATTACCATTGGCTTAAGAGGCAGAGTAACTAACTTGGGTCTTCCAATGAACTATTGGCATAGTTCACATCTTCGTACCTATTTGTATGCATCTTGAAATAGAGTAGGCTAGTAATACCTAGCTTACAGAATCTTATGAGCAGTTACAGGCACAAAAAAATGTCCTCCACAGGCCAGATTATGGAAGGACTTCAAAAGTTGGTTCTGCTGCTCTTTATCCACGCAATGAAAGAACACTCCATCGAGGTTCCTCTTATACAGGCCATTGTCCCATAAGACAAAATTGGAAGCTTTCAATTTAAAACTCCTCCTTTCTTTACACGACATGTGAGTGGGATGCTCACCATAAGTAAGGAAATGAGCAATACTTGAATACCACTCATTCATGGTGGAGACAAAGAGGACTGTTGGTGTGTTTTCCACTTCTGTTTCTTCATGCCCTACTTCTTTAGGTTTGTTGCCAGCAATCAATTGGTAGAGGCCTCTTCCTTGTATAAGCTTCATTGGTTTGATAATGAGATCAAACTTCTAGATTTTAGCAATCTAATTGCCCCTTTTGGTTCCAAACTCCTGCTGAGTTAATATGGATTTGACTGTCGTATCAGGAACTAGGGCAGTAGTGTGTGAATTTAGGATGTAAAAATGGAAGTGCTTTACTGCCTTTACCACTGCATAAGAATGTTTCTCCATGTTTGAATACTTCAGTTCATGAGCTTTGAGAGGACAACTCATGAAGGATATGGGAGATTCCACACCTTTGTTCTGTTGAACCAGAATTGCTGAAAGTGTGTGCTCAGAAGCATAACTATACACTCTGAAATCCTTGGTATAATTTGGACAAACTAGAATTGGGGTGTGGGTGATAGCTGTCTTGATGTCTTGAAATGCAAATTTGCCTTCTTCAGTCTAGCTAAAAGTGGCCTTTCCCTTTACCATGTTTAAAATATGGTGAGTCTTCTCTGTGAACTCAGGGATGAACCTTCATTAAAAATTCACCTTTCCAAAGAAAGAGTGAACTACAGTCTTACTTGTGGGCAGAGTAAGCTCCCAGATAGATTTGACTCTTTTTGAGTCAATCTTTATGCCTTCTTGGGATACAATGTGTCTAAGAAGTTTCCCTTTTGTTACCCCAAAAATTGACTTCTTTGGATTTAGAGAAATGACATTCTGGTGACATCATTTCAACACTTGTTGCAAATGGTGCACATGATCAAGATGATGCTTGGAAAAGACTATTAAATCATCTAGGTACACCACAATAAACTTACCCATTTCATCTTTGAAAGCAAGGTCCATTGCTCTCTGGAAGGTGGTGCCAACATTTATCGGGCCAAATGGCATTCTTCGATACGTAAAGGTGCCCCAAGGTGTGGTGAAGGTAGTCTTATGCTGGTCTGCTTCACCAACTTCAACTTGATTGTATCCTAAGAAGCTATCTAGCATTAATAACATCTCTGAACCGGTCACTATCTGAAGAACTTGGTCCATGATGGGCAGAGGATAGTTATCCTTTAAGGATGACTGATTCAAATTCCTGAAGTCCACGCAGAGGTGAATTTTGCCATTCTTTTTTCTCACAGGTACTATGTTTGCAATCCATTTGGAATGATGGATTGGGAAGATTATCCTAGAATTCAACATTTTTTATATTTTAGATAGAATAGTACCGGATATTTTTGGATTGTACTACCTAGAATTTTGCTCGTAAGGCACCGAATCACTCTCGAGAGGAATTTTATGGTGAATTTCTTCAGTCCTGAGTGACTTCAGATCATCATAGGAGTATGCCAAAACATCCATGTACTGGTGGAGAAGAGCGGTAAAATTGAACTTCTCTTCTAGAGTGTAACACTTCCCAATTTTCACCATTTTGGGATTTTTTTGGTACCTAAATTTATCTGATCAAATTCCTAGGAGGAGCTTGAAACCATTTATTGATGTTCGACAAAACTTTCATGCTTGTCAAACAACTTCTCAAGGGAAACCAATCCTTTGAGAATCTTATTCCCCTTTAGCTATAGGAATTCCTCACCTACGTCTAACTTGATTCATGGGCTGGTTCAAGCTTCTGAGGCTCACTGCCTTCAAAGTGAAGTTGTTTAAAGATGTCTTTTTATTCCAAGAAGACAATGATTTAGTTGTCACCATTGAACACTTGCCAATGATTGGCATTATCATGCACACTTGGTCGAAAGACCAATTTGATAGTGTACCTGTCTCCTTTAAAATCTATGTGAGGAACCAAAAGAGTTGCTAAAATAACCAAAGCATCAGCTCGGTTATTGGATCCCTTGAGAACTATAGAGATAATGAAAACATCAAAGCTTTCAATTTGATCCCAAACTAGATTGTGGTAATGGTGAAATCTCTCATTTTTGGTTTGGTACAGGTTCCTCACCTGACAAACCACCAGCTCAGCATCTCTTTTGGCATGGAGTTTGATGCCTCTGTCTTGAGCAGCCTTCAATCCAAGCAAAAGAGATTCATACTCAGCAGTGTTGTTGGTGTTGCTAAACTGCAATTTGTATGAAGAAAAAAAAATATCTCCTTGAGGAGATATCAACACAATCCCAACTTCTAAACTGGTAGAGAAATAGCTACCATCGAATTCTAGTATCCATACATTATCAAAAACTATTTTTACCCTAGATTCTTCTTCATTTGGAGGGGAGGATTCTTCTGCACTTATACTGCATTCTACCAATCCTTTTGTTGTTCCATTTAAGCCAATTTTTAGATTGTCATTTTCAAAAGTTTCATCAATTGCCACATGAACCTCCTCTGTGGATAAGAATTAATTACCCATGCCTGAGGACTCAAATAGAATTTGAGCTTCAGACGCTGATGTTTGGGTGATTGTCAGGATCTTGCTCCACCAAAAGAGCACAATATGATTACCAAACCAAGCAACTTAATATGCGGAAATTAACCAGATTCACCAAGTAACTAGAATTCAGAATAACACAAGATATGAGAGACAATACACAACTTGTATTAACACTTTATACAGAAAAGAATACAATAAAGAAGATGCCACTTCTTCTCCACCACCTTACAGAGGTTTCCCACACCTCAAGTGAACAGTAAATCTTCTCCCCAAAGCTCTCCCTCTCAGGTCCCAACACCCAACTCAAATACAGAGTTGGTGTTCACCTCCTGTGCTCCACGCACACCACAAGTGCTCCACGCACTCCACAAGTACTCCACGTACTCCACAAGTACTCAAGGTACTTCAAGTAGATCTCCCATGAACCTGCAACAACCTGCAATTCAACAGACCATACTTATGGAAGGAACTCCCTTGCCTTCCTCTTTGCTCTATCCGAGTACACACCTGCACTCCAAGTAGATCCTCCCTGATACTGCTCCCTGTTGTGTTGCTATCTATATGATCTTGCACACCTGCAAATCAAACCCAGTTCTGCCCACCTGTGAACCTTGACCTTGCACACACATACACCTGCAGATCAACGATCTTACTTACCATGTAGATCTCCTATATAGGCCATGCACCTGTGACCAAGATCCTACACACCTGAAGAATCCTGCTGACTCTCCAAAACTAGCACCCACCTTGGTACTGCTGTGGAACTAGGAGGAACACCCTTGCTCACCTCACACACAGAAGGAACAAACTTTGCTCAACTCAAACTAGAACACCTTTTCCAATACAACCATGAGTCTATTATATAGATCTCATCCAAACAATGATTAGACATCTAATTACAATAATTAGATCCGCAGCTCTCAGTCTAAAAATAGATCTAAACATGCAAACACTTGGTTCGTTAGCTAACTGCCCGTAATAAGCTCACAGTCGAACCACACAGGCGATTGACGTCGGTCCCTGTCTGCCTGGGGGTCGCCGATGCTGGCCGATCCATGACTGACGTCGGTTGCCTTCTTGTCTCCTACCTGCCGACGTCGGTTGGCCAGACCAACGCCAAAGACTTCTGACACTCAGCAACTCTTCCTGCAACCTCCTCCATGTCTGCATCAGTGAAGCTTTTAGCTCCACAACCTAACAATCTCCCACTTGGAGATAAACAACTGCACTGTACCTGTACCTATACCCCATCTAATCTATTTCCTGGTTTGTATCCCTCTTCAAGCTCAATTCTGAAGACAACCCACCACACATCCCATGGTGTACCTCTTGTCATTCGAGTACTTGCCACATTTGAACCTACAAATCCATGTAGTGAAGTCCTGACCCTGCATAACATGAATCCCTGCTGCTGGTCCCTCTCAAATCTCTGAGAACCCACTTTCCCGAATTGGCTCCTAACTCTCTGACAACTCCCACTGCATGGGAATACTCGGGTCTATACCAGACCTCATGTGATTTCGGACACTGTACCTGTCCAGCCCTTAGTGTGCTCCGGCTCTGCATCCTGAACCTCACCAACACCTAATTCACATCAGCTCCCACTCGAGACAAAATCAACCTGTGATCTCCATGTCTCCCATGTCAAAGAATTTCGTTGCTCCAAACTCCTCATGACATGCCACTGAACTAATCTTACCCTTAGCTCAGCAAAACCCTGTATGTCTGAACCTGTACCAAGTTCATCCTCCACATACAACAACAGGATAATGTTGCGACCATCATCCACCTAGTAAGATAAACACAATGGTTATACTGACATTGACTAAAGCCCTGCTTTGTCATCCACCTGGTACCACCTGTCAGTCCTGTCCCACTGTCCTGCAGCTCCTCAAGACCATATACCTGGTCTTCCATCTCACGTATCCGTTCTCTCTATTCTTCAACTAAGGTATCCATTCATCTCTGTGTTTTCATACCTGTCGACAACCCTACCAAAACACACCTGTTTGGTTCTCCTCCAAGGAATCACATCCTCATCCATGCCAAGCTCACACCTGTTTCCTGGATCCTTCCTGCTCTACAATTAGCAACATGTATAAAGAAGAGGAACAATGAATTTGAGGGCCTACTTATGTCTTCAATCCTCCGTATGGGTGTTTGAGACTCCTTGACAGCTTGCTGTCCACCCAAAATCCGTTGCAGTGACCAACCTTGGTCATTCCACAGTCTGCATCCGACCGAAGTCGGTTCCCATGCGTCTGTCCCTGACTACCGACTCTGCCGACATCGGTGTCCCTGTTGCCAACGTCGGTCCTCCTGACCAACATCGGTCTTACCCACTGTCGACGTCGGTCCTCCTGACCGACGTCGGTCTTACCCTGCCCGACATCACCGGCTTCGGTCTGCACATGACCGACATCGGCACCTATCTGTTCGACACCGGTTCCTCCTGACCGATGCCGGTACCTGTGTTCGCCTGTGAGTGATGAATTTTTACCCGCGAGCTCCTTTGAATCAAATCCCATGTCCAAACTGGCCTGCTCAGAAGTATCCAGCACCATCCACTGGTTTCTGTCCGCCATCTCCTCCAAGTACACCAAGGCTTTCCAGTTCTTAAGCCTGTCAAATATATCTGTCTTCTGCTTAAGAACATGTATCTCCTTCCTGCTCATGTGACCAAGCCTACGAAGCCACGTCTCTGCAACAAAAGAAGAATCAGTAATATAAACAAGTAGATAAAGGGTACCTGTTTTCTTACCACCAGCTAATTTAAGTGCATCCGCTGTGAGAGTTCTTGTGCATCTCTCATCACCCAATCTTTCTGAAGAAATTAGCCATATCTCCAAACCTGGGACCTGCATGACCTTCATCAACACCTGTGTGTTGGCCGCCTTTAATTTCAGCTTCACTTCCCCTTTGCCAATTCTTTGGCAAGGCTCACCAGCTCCTCTACCTGGGGCTGCATGGAAAGAGGCAACTGAATCTTTTATCCAAGATTTAACTTTATCCAAGAAACCTCCCAGAGCATCCTGTGCAACATCACCTGCAACATCTGCTTCTTCAGTTTCTTCATGCTGATCTGCTACCAACCAACAATAATCTTTTACCTGCTCTTTCTTTCCATAGGACCTTAAGAGACCATATGTGCTTTTCAACTCTTCCATTCTTAGCTTACTTTCATCTGCCATTGCTCTACTTCCACTCAATCAGAAACCCCTGAGAGTGACCTGTAATCAAAACACACTACCCAGATCTAAACCAATCTGTTAGTATCCCAACCAAAAGCTCTGATACCACTTGTCAGGATCTTGCTCCACCAAAAGAGCACAATATGATTACCAAACCAAGCAACTTAATATGCGGAAATTAACCAGATTCACTAAGTAACTAGAATTCAAAATAACACAAGATATGAGAGACAATACACAACTTGTATTAACACTTTATACAGAAAAGAATACAATAAAGAAGATGCCACTTATTCTCCACCACCTTATAGAGGTTTCCCACACCTCAAGTGAACAGTAAATCTTCTCCCCAAAGCTCTCCCTCTCAGGTCCCAACACCCAACTCAAATACAGAGTTGGTGTTCACCTCCTGTGCTCCACGCACACCACAAGTGCACCACGCACTCCACAAGTACTCTGCGTACTCCACAAGTACTCAAGGTACTTCAAGTAGATCTCCCATGAACCTGCAACAACCTGCAATTCAACAGAACATACTTATGGAAGGAACTCCCTTGCCTTCCTCTTTGCTCTATCTGAGTACACACTTGCACTCCAAGTAGATCCTCCCTGATATTGTTCCCTGTTGTGTTGCTGTCTATATGATCTTGCACACCTGCAAATCAAACCCGGTTATGCACACCTGTGAACCTTGACCTTACACACACATACACCTGCAGATCAATGATCTTACTTACCATGTAGATCTCCTATATAGGCCATGCACCAGTGACCAAGATCCTACACACCTGAAGAATCCTGCTGACTCTCCAAAACCAGCACCCACCTTGGTACTGCTGTGGAACTAGGAGGAACACCCTTGCTCACCTCACACACAGAAGGAACAAACTTTGCTCAACTCAAACTAGAACACCTTTTCCAATACAACCATGAGTCTATTATATAGATCTCATCCAAACAATGATTAGACATCTAATTACAATAATTAGATTCGCAGCTCTCAGTCTAAAAATATATCTAAACATGCAAACACTTGGTTCGTTAGCTAACTGCCCGTAATAAGCTCGCAGTCGAACCACACAGGCGACCGACGTCGGTCCCTGTCTGCCTGGGGGTCACCGACGCCGGCCGATCCATGACCGACGTCGGTTGCCTTCTTGTCTCCTACCTGCCGACGTCGGTTGGCCAGACCAACGCCAAAGACTTCTGACACTCAGCAACTCTTCCTGCAACCTCCTCCATGTCTGCATCAGTGAAGCTTTTAGCTCCACAACCTAACAGTGATAATATATTTTGCCTCCTTCTCAAGAAGTAGCCTCTGCATGATGCCTTTGACAGGGATCCTCACCTCAAATAAGTCCATGCTTAACTCACCACCATCATCCTTGAAAAAATTTTGCCCAAGAAGGATGACATATGAGGCTGGGACGTCAGCCACCAAGACTGTCACCTTGATTCTCTTGTCCGGGAATGCTACAAATGCAAATTGGGCATTTTTGATTTATCCCAATAGTGGCACTTGTTTGTTCTCTATGGAGAAACATCTCCCAAATGTCTTGGTCAGTGTGAGACCAAGAGATTCTGCCACTTTGGCAGGCATGATATTGTTAGATGCACCTGAGTCTATAATGCAATTGTTTAGTTGGTGTCCATTTATCAACAGGGAGACATAAAATGGTTCAGTTTTTCTAAGAGCAGCAGGAGGAGCAATGCCAAGGTTATTCTAGGTGGATGTGGGAGTCACCTTTGGAATAGCTGGTCCTATAGGGATGGTTTTATTCTTCACACATTCCACTAACTTATCCAACTGCTCAGGGTTGGATTGCAGGAATTCAAATTCAGACATTTGAATTTTAGTTTTCTTGACATGGTCGACTATGTCAAATGTCTAAAATAAATTATGAACATGGGAAGGGAGTTCATCCTTCTAGTTTTTAGGGGGGAGGACTGATCTGTGAAAGTGAAGTGGAAGGTGAAGGTGTACTTGAGGTACTTACTTTTTTATTACTCACTGGGTCCTTTGGTTGGAAAGGCAGAGAAGTTCCTCGTTTGGCAATTGAATTTGTAGGTTGAGCTCGCTCTTCTAATTTTTCTTTATCAGCTTGCTGGGCTGACTGATTCTTGGACCAGGTGAACACAGCGTATGATCCCTCAATTACTTTACCTTCACTTTTGGGTTCATCCTGGTAATTTAGGAAACCAATGTTGGAGTCGTCAGCTGATTCTTCTTGGTTTTATATGAAGAGATTAGCATCATATTTTGGGTTCAACTCAGGTTGGAGGGAGAAATTAGATTTTGTTTCAAGATATCTAACTGCTGAGTTGGCTGGTGCTGCTTCAATAGGTAGCTTCCCCTGTGGGGGAGGAAGATGATTTGGTTGCCTTTGATTCCTGACAACATTGCCTTGGTATGACTGATTGGGAAATGTCTTCCTTAGTATATCTCTGTATGAAGGAGCAGATGACATCCTTTGTGCCATTTGCTTTTTGAGAGCTAGCAACTCATTTGCTAGATTTTGCACCATTGGATTAGTGGTGCTTGTAGATGGATATTCAGAAGATGAAGAAGATTTACTTCTGTTAGGATCTCTCCTTATCTTTCTTGCCAAGATAAGGTCATCTTCCACCTCAGTGGCCAAATCCTGAGTAGCAACAAGGTCTAAGTGGCCAACCCATCTCAACAGGAAACTCACTTCAGGCAGTTGAGAGTTGATGAAAAAACATTTAAGATTCTCAGGTGTTGGTTGAGCAATTATAGGAATTTGGTTCCTCAGCTTGTCGAACTTAGCAATGAAGTCCCTCATAAGTTCATGAGGCTCTTTCTTTATTTAGGTGAGTTGGGCTAGTAGGGCATGTGCATCTTTTGTAAGCTTGAACCTTGCTTCAAACTTAGCTTTGAGGGTGTTCCAGTCAGTCACAGTTTGTGCTTGCAGATGATAAAACTAGTCTGCAGCAACACCTTGTAATGTCTCCACAAATAGTCTAACTGCCACGTCCTCATACTCCATGCCATCACGCCACAGGCTATGCTAAAGGTCACAATATGTTCATCAAGATGAACTCTCCCATCACCAAGGAATTTGGGGAAATTTTTCCTTGAACTGCGTGGTAGCTCATGTAGAGGTGGAGTTAAATTGAGTGGGCCAAAAGAGTTACCCCAAGGGCCTTGAACCGCCATGATTTGATTATGGAAAGGGGGGATAACAAATCTAGGTGGAGTATGTATAGGCAAAGATCTACTAATAACATAAAATGAAGCTTTGCCTTGTATTAGTGACCTGATATTGGTAGGAGGAAGACTCCTAGTTTGTTGAACTTGAAGTTGTGGAGGAAACAAATCAAAATTTCCATGCTGCACCAACTCAAAAATAGCATCAATAACACATTGGGCTCTCTAGCTTCTTATATAGAGTGGAGTTACCATATTGTAGAATAAAAATGTAAAAGAATTGGTCTTGCTTTAGCTTGAAGCTTGAGGCTTCAAACTGCTTGCTCTTTCCCAGTGGAGTCACCAAAAACTGTTGGGTGAATATTTTGTCACCAGCTAACTTATGAGTAAAATAGGTGAGTTCAACCACAACATAAGGAGATTGGTTGACCAAATGTGCAGGTTTACCATGTCATAAAGGAACAAATTTATCTTCTCATCAAGCGGAGGTTCCCTATAACTATGAGGAGCTATATATATATATATATATATATATGCAGAAAATAACACTCAAGGATAGGACTACACCATCCATCTCTCTTATTTCAGAGATGATGTTCACAGACAAAGGAGAAATCCTAGTGAAACCACTAAAGGTACTTCTCTTCTTTCAGAAGTAGTCTACAGCAAACAACAGGAGTTATTTTTGATAGGTAACCAATAAGTAAATGTAACAAGGGTGCAGTAACCAACAGAATGAGGTGTAGCATAAAGTCTCCCTGTCAACTGCCAAAGAGTGAAAAATGAAGGATAATGGGGGCACAAAGTCATCCTAAGATATTTTACATAGAAACAAAAAAACAAACACACACTAAAGATAATTGTGGTAGCACAAAGTCTCTTCGCAGTCAGCTTCAAGACACCTTCCTGATTACTTCCACTAGTTCTGCTTATTTAATTAAATGAACAAGACTGCATCTAGGAAATAGACATAAGAACAATCCCCTAAATAACACAAGTTATTATAGCATAATGTCTGAAAGTAACCTACTTTCTCATTTAAATAAATAAATATGATTAACAATTTGAGCTCAAAGTCTCAGTAATTGCCTTTTAATTTGGGTAGAGTTTTGCTTTTATAACAAAGAGATTCCCCCTTTTGCATAAAACAAGATATTATAATATATAGCATCTAAGAAAGACTTGGTGCTTTGTTTCATGGAAAGGCCCATGCTGCATTCAATGCCTTGAATGCATTTTTAGTTCAGTCGAAGAGGGTCATGCTAGAACAGGGTGTCTGTCTTAACTGTGGCGTGTCGATTCATCTCAAATGTCTCCTCCAAAGTATAGGCTGCCTAGTCTTCTTCCTGATATTGGCGTAGCTGTCCACTTTGTATTTACTCCATGGAGAAAATCAGGCCACATCCTTGAGTGCTTGTGCACTTAGATGCTACTTGGTGGACTGTTTCACCTACTGAAATAACTCTTGCACATATATTTTTGGTCTTTTTATATTGTTCTCTCTTTCTTTAATGTATTTTGTCTTTTCCTCATGATTTGAGCCCTCGGGCTCTCTTCTTTTCATTCTACAGGCTATTTTGGCTTCCTCTTCAGCTGGTCACTTAGTTTGTTCTTTAGGTTCTGTGCCACATTTGAAAACCAGTAGATATTTCATTACCTAAATTTACGGTCACTGGTCACTTGAACCATTTTGAACCATGAACCTTTGAACCTGTGAAAGTTTATTAGTTCAATGGTTCAATAGTTCGGGTGGTCTTATTGGCTCCTTGGTTCCATCGCTTCTTTGGTTCATTCGCTTTCCTGGTTCAATCACTTCTTTGCTCGTCAGTTGAACCATCTCTTTAAACTGGTCTCTGGAATCGTTCACTTCTTTCCTTTGCTTGGAGCTTCTTTGAACCTTTGAACTTGTTGAACCTTTGAAACATTTGGTTCAAGGTTCAATGGTTCATCCTCTTTCTTAGAAGCCTTTGTTTTCTCTAAGTCTCTCAAGCTTTGAAATTCCTTCAGCTTTATGTCTTTGGAACACCCTGAAGGGAAGGTGTCCCTTCGGACTTTGAGAAAGGTCCATTTCCTAGTCATCGAGAGCCCCCCGCAAGGGTACATGCCATTTTGGGTTCTTTGGTCGGCCTTCTTCTTCAAATCCTTTAGAAAAAATGTCTGAAGGAAATCCTTTAGACATTTTGTCCAAAGGAATCCTTTCCTTTGCCTTTGCCTTTTCTTTCGGGCCTTTGATCATTCCCTCGAACAAAATGTTTGAAGGAATTCCTTTGAACATTTTGTCCGAAGGATTTCACTTGTAAAATTTTGTTGTAGAAAATCCCTCTGAAAGATATCTTTTTGTTCCATTTGCCCTCTACAAGGGCACTTGTCCTTCGGGCTTTGGGACACCTTCCTTTGAACCATTCGATTGAACCAACAATGGTTCAACGGTTCAATGGTTCAATATTATGTTCTACTCATTTAATTGACCACTTGAACCAACCACTTTGAACCAATCTCATTGAACCTTTGAACTTTGAACTCTTTTGGTTCAAGGTTCAATGGTTCAATCTTTCTTCTTTTCGTTAAGTCTTTTGAAGCCGTTGAACTTGCCGAAGTGATTGAACTTTGAACTTTTGCCGAAACGCTTAACTCTTTAAGCTTGTCGATGTCATTGAACCTCTGAACCCATTGAACCTTTGAACCTTTGGAGGCGGGTTTCAATGGTTCAATGGTTCATTCCATTTTTTTGAAACCTACCGATGGACCTTTTGGTTGAACCTCGACGTTGAACCAACCTTGAAATTGCCTAAGTGTTGGGAACTTGTTTCTTTGTGAGAGATCGCATGTTGAACTCGTTGAACCTGTTGAACCTGTGAGTCCCTTAGCTAAAAAATTAAATACTCCAATAATGGAATGAACATTATTTCAAGTGAACATCCCCAGTGAATACCGAAGGTGCGATCATTTTGTTCTCCATCCAGTAGAATTACAGACTCTATAGGCTTGTTTCTACAGACTTTGTAGGCTTGGTTCTATGGATTCTATAGGCTTGTTTCTATGGACTCTATAGGATTAGTTCTATGGACTCTGCAGGCTTGTTTCTATGGACTATGTAGGCTTAGTTCTATGGACTCTGCAGGCTTGGTTCTATGGACTCTGCAGGCTTGGTTCTACGGACTCCGCAGGCTTGTTTATCCCGACTCTTACTTTAGATGGCGGCTGCTATGAGATGTTACAATGACGTGGATTCTATAGTGGTATGGGACCAAAATAGTTTAAATGTTGTCCAAAAAAATGAGTAACAAATTTTGGGAACAACAATTGGAACACATGTAATTTTCCTATCTAGATGTGTTTTGAGTGATGGATTTGCACCCAAGAGTCTTAGAGGTAGAAATCCCAGTTGGAGCACAAGATGTCTCTTCACTACCAAAAATTTGTATTTTAAGACCCGTTACTACAACTTCTTGTTGGGAGATAAAACAAACCGAAAGCACACAATTGATTACCAAACCAAGCAACTTAATATGCGGAAATTAACCAGATTCACCAAGTAACTAGAATTCAGAATAACACAAGATATGAGAGACAATACACAAATTGTATTAACACTTTATACAGAAAAGAATACAATAAAGAAGATGCCACTTCTTCTCCACCACCTTACAGAGGTTTCCCACACCTCAAGTGAACAGTAAATCTTCTCCCCAAAGCTCTCCCTCTCAGGTCCCAACACCCAACTCAAAATACAGAGTTGGTGTTCACCTCCCGTGCTCCACGCACACCACAAGTGCTACACGCACTCCACAAGCACTCCACGTGCTCCACAAGTACTCAAGGTACTTCAAGTAGATCTCCCATGAACCTGCAACAACCTACAATTCAACAGACCATACTTATGGAAGGAACTCCCTTGCCTTCCTCTCATGCTCTATCCGAGTACACACCTGTACTCCAAGTAGATCCTGCCTGATACTGCTCCCTGTTGTGTTGCTGTCTATATGACCTTGCACACCTACAAATCAAACAACGGTTCTGCTCACCTGTGAACCTCGACCTTGCACACACATACACCTGCAGATCAACGATCTTACTTACCATGTAGATCTCCTATATAGGCCATGCAACTGTGACCAAGATCCTACACTCTTGAAGAACCCAGCTGGCTCTCCAATCCAGCACCAACACACCTGGTACTGAGGCACTAGGAGGAACGCACCATTGCTCTACCTCACACACAGAAGGAGCTTATAATTATGCTCTCTTACTCCCTAGCACACATTTCCAATACAACCATGAGTCTATTATATAGATCTCATCAAACAATAATTAGACATCTAATTACAATAATTAGATGCGCAGCTCTCAGTCTATAATTAGCCCTGATCATGCAAACACTTGGTTCGTCAACCAACTGCCCGTAATTAACTCGCAGTCGAACCACACAGGTGACCGACGCCGGTCCCTGTCCGCCTGGGGGTCGCCGACGCCGACCGATATCTGACCGACGTCGGTTTCCTTCCTGCCCTATCCTGCCGACGTCGGTTGGCCTGACCGACGCCGGTGTCTCTGACACTCAGCAACTCTCCTGCAACCTCCTCCGTGTCTGCATCAGTGAAGCTTTTAGCTCCACAACCTAACACTTGTGCCCCAAATTTCTCTCTAATTTTATACCAACTTGATCTAGGGTGAATGTTAGTGTAGCACTTTTTTCCACTAGGGTTTGCCTACATGGTCGTATGACCTTTCTATGTAATTAAGTTTCCTTAGGTTAGTTATAAAGGGTCCATAGGCTAATTTTATTTAATTTTAATTAGTTAATTAATAAAATTTGAGGATTCCTCATGTTTCCCTAACTTTTTCTATATGTACCCCACTTTTTCTTTTTGGAAGGTTAATCGACTCATTCACATTTTTCAATAGACAGGTTAATGCATATTTTTCCTCTCTTAGAATTTTGGAGCTCTCTCTACAGGAATCAACATTGATTGTTTGAATGTTATTCAAATATCTTGGCACACTCTTTCATAGTACTAGAGTTATCTTGACAATCTCATACATCAGACTCCCTAGTAAGATCCTCCATGCATTTACCTTGCTGGTTTTTCTTCTATCTTGGCCACCAATAATGACTTTAGAGGCATTTTCTTAATCTACCTCGAAACTCATGTCAAAAAGCCTTTGATGAAAAATCCATTTGCATATATTTTTTGGTTTTTTTGAGATTTAAAATGGGTTATATTTGGTTTTTGAGAAACTTCATAGATTTTCTTAAAAATCATTTTCCTTCAACTAGTACAGTGCCCGTACAGACCAAGTAATCACCCTTGAAAACCCTGATCTACACTCCATAGACCAAATCGGGTTCTCCAAGGTTGATTAATTAATCCGTAGATCATTTTGGGTTTCTCTAGGTCAACAACTTGAAGTAATCAGGTTTCTTCAGTGTGACAACTTGAAGTAATCAGGTTTCTTCAGCATGACAACTTGCTACTAGACTAATTTGGGCTTTTGAGGCAGTCTTACTTCTCCAAGAACCTAATTTGCACTGGGGTAGACCCATTCAGGTTTACCAAGGTCTGTTACTTATTACTTATTTACTTTATAAGTAAAGCAAGTTGAAGAACCCAATTTGTACTGGGGTATACCCATTTGAGTTTGTCAAGGTCGATTACTTATTACTTATTTACTTTATAAGTAAAGCAGGTTGAAGAACCCGATTTACACTGAGGAAGACCAATCTAGGTTTTCCAAGTTTGATTAATTATTACTTATTTACTTTATAAGTAAAGCATGTTGAAGAACCCAATATGCACTGAGGAAGACCAATCTCGGTCTTTTAAGAGCGTTTAATTATTACTCATTACTTACTTTATAATTAATAAGTAATGCAGCTTTAAGACCTTAATTTTCACTGGCTAGATCAATTTGGGATTTCAAGGTAGTCTTACTTGTCAAAGAGTTTGAAGTAATGCATTTGCATGAACCCAAAGTAAAGCAGTTGCATAAACACATGTGACGTTCAAGGGGGCATCAAATTTGAGGTGAAAGGTAATGAATAAGTAGATTTAATTTATTTCCTTTTTTAGAGTTTTGGATGAAAAAAGACACATCTAGAAAAAAAATCCATTTTTGGAAAGGGTCTACGAATATGTGGGAGTAAGAACCGGTAAGTATTATAACTTTCAATTTGTAGCTCCTTTTTGGGTGCCCTTTTTTTTGAAAGTGCATATTTTATTGATCTCTACACATTAGTAACATTATTTAAGGACTTTTGTAACATCTATTTTTTACATGGTGTAATAGCTTAAAACTCTCTTCAAGCCTTTGTACCTTTCCTCTTGGACGCATTCTCGGTAGTGCCTGACGTCCCTCTCATACTTTCTCACACTAATTGCCCATAGACGCATTCTTGGTTGTGTTCAACATCCAAGATTGCGTGTGCATTGTAACTTTAGAGGGGTATTTTTAATAGTTCAGGGGGTACTTGTACTATGTGCTTTCTATTTTTCGCTTTCATTTCAATTCTAAAATTTATCTCATTCTCATCTGCACTAATAGATCTAAACATTGAAGCACTCACACCATTTAACTATTTAGAATGGAAGTCTAAAATGCAACTCACTTTGAGAGGTAAAGGACTCTATCAGATTATTATGGGTGAGGAAATTGAGCCATCTATAAATGCAAAAAAGGTTAAGTGGTACAATATATGTGACGAGGCCTATGGATTTCTATGCCTGTCAATGTGTCCTAACCTCCTATTTTATGTTGAATCTTCAAAAACTCTAAATGAAGTCTGGACAATCTTGGACAAGCTTTTTGGAGTACAAGACATCATGAGGGGTCATGAACTCATCACATTGAGCCTAGGTGACTATGACACCCTACAATACTTATTTAAAAAGTTTAAATCACTGAGATTATAGTTAAAACAATTTGGTATTGAGAAAATAGATGACTAGTTGATTCTATCTGTGCTTGCAAAACTAAGTCATGACTATTTAATTTTTATCTATACATTTTATGATACCAAACGTGCCCTTAGATCCACGTAGAAAATGCCATCATTTGATGAGTTTGATGTCGATCTAACTTCGGAGCAAGATAAGTTGGTTCAAATGGGTGCACTGAAGTCTTCAAAATCACATGCCTTGATTGTCAATTAGGACAAGAAGAAGCCTTCTAGCAGTGGCAAATAGGAGAAGAAACAATCTAAACCTAATCATGAGCACAAGAAGAATAAAAAATTAGATGCCAAGCCTAAGGCATCATCAAATGGGTCCTCCTCAAGCAAGAAACCTAAGAAGGAGAAACTCAAATGCAACTTTTGTAAGAAACTTGGGCATGATGAATCTCAATGCATGAAAATGAATATTAACACCTTGACTAAGATGCTTGAGAAGAATAACATCAGTGTTCCTGAATCCTCATCTTAGAACACATCAGCATAAGATTATGTAAAAGGTAAAGACAACAAAAAGGGTAAAAACAAGGGCAAGGCACTTGTTTTAGTAGCTTTTCAGCCTTCGATTTGGGTTATTGACTCAGGTGATTCCTATCACATGGCCTCCTCAGAGGATATATTTTTAGAAATAGAGCCATGTTATGTGCCTTTAATTCTCATGGGTGATGACACTTTATCAAAAGATCAAAAGTCAATGATAAAGGATCAATAGAAGTAAGTGACAGGAACTTCAATAATGTTTTATGTGTTCCTTCACTGTCCACCAATCTTCTGTTAGTATATCAAATCACTCACATAGGTGCAGGGAAGCGAGTTGAGTTCACACCTGATTTAGTGCTCATCAAGGAGCTACATAGTGACACCACAATGGCTTATGGAAAGGCTAATCATCAATCTAGGCTGTATACCTTCTCATAATTTGCCCCAGATTAGCCCTCAGCTGCACTGCTTACTCATGCAGATGGAGTGAACAAACTATGGCATAAACGGTTTGGACATTTAAACTACCATTACCTAGAGCAACTCAGTCATCAAGACATGGTTTTAGGATTGCCTAAAGTCAAATTATCAAATGGCCTATGTAATGGATGCATTCTTGGTAAGCATATAAAAGAGAAATATGACAAAGGTAAAGCAAGGAGAGCTGAACAGAAGCTAGAGATAGTCCATAGTGACTTAGCAGGACCATTTCCAAAACCTCCATTCAATAGGACAAGATACATACTCACATTCATTGATGACTTTTTGAGGTACACCTGGGTGTTTTTTCTCAAAAAAAAGTTTGAGGTCTTTAATCACTTTAAGGACTTCAAGGCACTTGTGGAGAAGCAGTCATAATGTTCCATAAAAATATTAAGGATTGATAATGGAAAAGAGTATGTCAACAACAAGTTTGAGAAGTTTTACACATCAAAGGGGATTTAGATGTAACACATAGTTCCATATATTCCTTAACAGAATGGTGTGGCTAAATGCAAGAACCATATATTAAAGGAAATAACAAACTACATGCTTCAATCAAAGTCTCTTGCTCCTTAGTATTGGGCCGAAGTAATCAATTGTGCATGCTATATTCAGAACTGAGTTCCACACAAAGCCTTGAAGGGAATCACTCCTTTTGAAGCTTGGGATGGCCACAAGCATGAAATAGATCACTTTCAAGTGTTTAGATCACCAATAATGGCCCATGTTCCCAAGAAGAAATGCAAGGCAATGGACCCTTAGAGTCAATCTTGCATCTTTTGGGGTATGCAGAGGGTGTTAAGGGATATAGGATTCTCCATATTAAAAATCATGAGTTATTCATTGAAAGGAGTGTCAAGTTTCATAAGGACCCACTTGAACACAATCCTGGCACTCCAAACTCTTCAAAAGTCTCACTGAACATTGATTACACTTCAAATAGTGATATAGATCCACCTCAATATCCTCCTAATGATGAGGACGACTCTTATTTTTCTTCAAATTCAAGCGATGAGAGTAGTGATGAGGATTCTCCTCCTCCATCTCACACTCACACTACAAATAATGAGGACTCACCTCTTGATTCTCCAATCTCATATAATTTTGGTCTGATTTGGGCTAAATAGACACTTCAAAGTACTAGAGGATGGGTTGGAAATCCATTAGATACAAGGTAGACACGATCACAATTTCAAGGGACATCACATGCCTACTTGTCCATTGTCTCAGATCCATAAACCTTTCATGAGGCATTTGTTATTATAGAACGGGATTTTGCTATGTAGGAAGAGTACAGTTCCCTAATCAGGAATAAATCATGTGACTTGGTACCTCTTCCCAAAGGAAAAAAATTGGTCTGGTATAAATGGGTTTATTGAACCAAGTATTGTGCATATGGTTCAGTTAATAAGTATAAAGCTCGTCTGGTTGCAAAGGGGTTTTTTTAGGTGCTTGGCATAGACTACACTGAGACATTTGCTCCTGTAGCTAAAATGATGTCTATAAGACTCACTCTAGCCATCACAACTGTACATCAGTGGGATGTTTACCAAATGGATGTAAAGAGTGATTTTCTACATGGTGACCTCAAGGAAGAGATATATATGGATCAACCATAAGGCTTTGTGGAAGATACCTCCTTGGTCTGCAAACTCATAAAATCTATCTATGGACTCAAACAAGCCCTTCGAGCATGGTATGCTAAGATGGACTCCTTTCTCCTCACAATCAGGTTCACCAGATGCCACTTAGATATGAATGTCTACATCTTACAGTAGGATGATTCTCTATTGATTCTATTTCTCTATGTGGATGAATTACTGACTACAGGGAACTCATGATCATCCATCTCAGTAGTGAAAATTGCACTTTCAGATAGATTTTCAATGACAGACATGGGATTATTGCACTACTTTCTCAAGATTGAAATCATTTAGTTAGATTCTAGGATAAATTTATCACAATCCAAGTATTCTCTTGATTTTATTACAAGGTTTAACATGGATGATTGTAATCCATCTCCTACTCCCTTCTTGTCTGGTATGAAGCTTGAGGCTGATTGTCCTACACCACTTGTTGATACAACTCTACATCGGTAACTTGTGGGTAGTCTTATCTATCTCACACACACTAGACCTGACATATTATATGCATTTGGATTGGTCTCCTGGTTTATGTAAGAGCCACATGAGTTGCACTAGAAAGCAACTAAGTATTCTTCACTACATTCAAGGTTCGCATAACTATGGGATACACTATGGAGTAGGAAAAAAGGTTGATTTGATCATATACATAGATTTAGATTGGGATGGAGATATTCAGAGTCAAAATTCCATTTTAGGCTACAATTTATCACTTGGTTTAGGTCCAATAAGTTGGTCAAGCAAGAAGCAACATGCAATTACTTTATCATCCATAGAGGCAGAATATAGAGGGGTTGTCAATGCCACCACTAAATCAATTTGACTTCAAGGGATTCTCACTGAGTTTGGTATCCAATTTCTTAAGCCAAAAATCATTTATTGTGACAACCAAAGCATTATCCAGATTTGTAGGAATCCAGTTCTCCATCAAAGGACCAAGCACATAGAGATTCACATGCATTTCATCAAAGAGATTATCAAAGAGTAAGTCATTGATATTTGATACTGTCCAACATTAAAGTACATTGTAGATATTCTAACCATGCCTTTCATAAAGAGTAAATTTGTTTATCTATGAACTCTCATTGGGGTTAGGGCTGCTCCACCTTCTTCTTCCTCTTATGGAGGTTCATCACTATGTACTTGGGTACCTCATCAGGCTTTCAATGTTGGGACCCAATTCTCATCTCACCTAAGCTATGTTTAAGTGGGGGTGTTAGTGTAGCACTTTTTCCCATTGGGTTTTGCCTACACAATCGTATGGCATTTTTATGTATTTAAGCTTCCTTAGGTTAGTTATAAAGGGTCTATAGGCTAATTTTATTTAATTTTAATTAGTTAATTAAGAAAATTAGAGACTTCCTCATGTTACCCTAATTTTTTCTATATGTACCCCACTTTTATTTTTTATAAGGTTAATCGACTCATTCACATTTTGCAATAGACAGGTTAATGCATATTTTTCCTCTCTTAGAATTTTGGAGCTCTCTACAGGAATTGACATTGATTGCTTGAACACTATTCAAAGATCTTGGCACACTCTTTCAATGAAACTAGATAGATTTCACATGAATATGACCTTATGGTTCATCCATATGACTTACAATTTCTATTTTACACTTGTATAAAATTAGGCTAAAAATATGCATTTTTCTTGTGTTGGGAAGGGCATTTTTGAGCCCAAAAAGGGTGGTGGTTTTCTCAACCGAGCATGATGGGAGGTCAATAACCTGGTATTAGATGTTATACACCCCTTTGAACATGTTTTTAATGCCATTTTTTAGCCAAGAAGCACCAAAAATAGAGTTTTCCAATAACAACTTCAACTTTTTTTAACATTTGTTGTCAGTGTTTTCATGCTCTCGAATAATAGTGAAAATGTGATTTTGAGTGGACTTAGACATTAGGGTCATTGGAGAACATGTAATTTTCATATATATACATGTTCACAGTGATGTATTTTCACCTGGATGTCCCAAAGGCAGAAATGTCAGCTAGAGCTCAAGAACTTATCTATTCACTGCCAAAAAGTTGCATTTTAGGATCCATTACCATAACTTGTCCCATGGATTGCTCTTGGAGTTTTTACTGAATTTATCCAAGGTGAAATTATATGGATTTCACATGAACATGAAGGATATTATGGTTCATACATATGACTTATAGTTTCCATTTTATGCATGTCTAAAGTTAGGCTAAAAATATGCATTTTTCTTATGTTGGGAAGGATGTTCTTGAGCTTGGAGTGGGTGGTCGGTTTGTCAACCGAGCATGATGGGAGGTCAAGATATTGGTCCTAGATATTATATGCCCCTTTAAACATGTTTTAAATATAATTTTTTTGTCAAAAAGTATAGAAAATGGATTTATTTGATTGCAGCTTCAACTTTGACAACATTTATTGTTAGTGCTTATGTGCTCTTGAACAGTAGTGAAAAAGCACTTATGAGTGGACTTAGATGTCATAGTCATTGGGACACATGTAATTTTCATATCTAGATGTGTTTAGAGTGATGAATTTTCATTTAGGTGTCTCAGAGGAAAAAATATTATTTGGAGCTCAAGAAGTTGTTTCTTCTCTACCAAAAAGTTACATTTTAGGACTCATTACTATAACTTGTGCCACAAATTTATTTCTAGGTTTATATTGACTTGATATAGGGTGTAATTATAAGGATTTCACATGCATAATAAGAATACTATAGTTCATCCATATGACTTACAGTTTTTGTTTTGCACATGTCTGAAATTAGACTAAAAATCTACATTTTCTTGTGTTGGGAAGGGCATTCTTGAGCCTAGAATGGGTGGTGGGTTTATCGATCGAGCATGATGGGAGGACATGAACCTAGTACTAGATGATTTTTACCCTATATATGTGTTGTTAATGCCATTTTTAAGACAAAAAACACCGAAAATGGATTTATCCAACTGTAGTTTCAACTTTGACAATTCATCTTGTCAATGTTTCCATGATCCTGAACACTAGTGAAAATGTACTTCTGAGTGGATTTAAATGTCATGGTTATGGAAAAATGTAAAATATGTGAAGATATCAAATTATTGTAACTATAAAATCATATATAACTTGTAATCGTACGTGAAGACATTTACTTTTCTCATTTTACATGTTGAATAGGGAATGTGATGCAAGTGACCTAAATCCACTTAAAAATAGCCCATTTACCCACAACTACACACTCTATATTTGTTTAGTTTTTTATTGTTTACTCTCTTTGTGGCCAATATTAAACTGTTTAGGTCTCTTCAATGCTTTGCATTAGGTTTATATGCAACTATAAGTTTGCATCTTCTCTTTTAGGTCTAACTACTTGTTTGAAGGAAGAACTTGCTTAGATCGTCTATAATTTAATTTGCCTTGTCAAATAGATTATCTTCTTTGATTGGTCCTTTCAAGACCGATTAATCTTTTGTCAAATTTTGTCATACTATAAAGTTGGGATAATTTCGAGTTCTTTCTAAAAGAGTGATATAATAGGAAGGTTGAAGTTGTATATGGAGCAAGAAAACATTCTAAAGTGGGGATAGAGGCTTAAGAATGTGAGTTGAGATTAAAATCCATAGAGAGGAATATGAGCTATTGAAGGAAGTTTCAATCTATAGGTTTAATTGCAAAGACCTAATAGAATTATACTCCAATACTAAAATGACAACATGTGAAATGACCAAAATAAGTATTCCAATACTAAAATGATAATGTGTGAAATGACCAAAATAAGTACTCGAATACTAGAAAGTGGTTGTCAATTCATACATTTAGAAGCCACTCCAATGAAAAGTTTTGGGCTAAAAAACTAGATATGTAGATAGCTTGAATAAATGAGTATAAGTACTTTGAAACTAGATAAAGTAATATTATCATGGATTCTAAACATAGTGTTATTTTTGGCATCGCAAACATTTTGACATCCTCTAAAATGAATTCAAAGTATAAATAATGTTCCATTCTCAATTTTGGACCAATGGTCAAACATTACACTTCATTGTTGGTAATGGAAATTAAAAAAACCTCATTTCTCATAAATTAGTTTTAATATTTTAAATTGCCAGTAATACCTCATATCAAACCATAATCCATTATATGGTGTAGTGTAAGATCTATGTAGTTTTACAATAATAATAAAAACCATAATGGCATACAAAATAAAAACATGATAGAATGTCAAGTGAATGCCATATAGGCATACAATGTCAATAATGCATACATTACCATATAGACATACAAAAAATTACATCATTTGACAACATAATATCTAATGTCAGGTGAATATCATAGACACATACAATGTCAAAAATGTGTACATTTATATATAGGCATATAAAAAATTACATCATCTAAGATATCCTAATCATTAAATAGCTCCCTCTCTTTTCCTTCCTCAAAGAAGACTCTCCTTGAGATGCCCTGATTGTAGATGGAGATATCTCAAATGCCTTGGATTGCTCCAAGTTTTGATTGCGGGTCCTATGCGGATAGCTTGTTTGCAGTTGAACCTGTTCAAACATAAATATTATTAAAAAATTAACATACTATACATGAAACCAAGTTAATAAATTAATTTTAAACTAGAATAAAAATCATTTAAATATGCACTTACTGCAAGCTCATGGTCGTACTTAATTTGATTCTGACACTCAATTGGGTTAGTGATAGGGTCAGTGACATGAATAGGCATGTGAAATGAGGAAGAAACATGAGGAGGTGCCATAGTAGTCATCCGAATTGGATTTTCAGACGTCAACTAACAACCTTGCATACATAATACATTCACATAAGTTATATTAGGCAAAGTACATGTAGTTAAATTATTAAAATAAATCTATTTTAACAATTCAAAATTGAAAGTTAATATGTAATTTTGTGAGTGCCCAAATGACATTGTAGTAACAATGCTTATGTCAATCTTGGTTCACAGTGATGGATTAGTGTCTATCCCAGTCATCAACTGAACAAACAACATTGCTTAGTTTTCTAGAAACTATTGAATATATATGGCAATTTTTTCTCCTTTATTAAATCAAGAGTGTATTTAATAGTAATGTACTTGAATTTTGAAATCCTTGATAGATAAATTTAACTTAAGTATAAGACAAATATACATGAATTTTTTTAGTAGTTAGTGAAAATGGTGCATTAGTCGCTGGGTCAATGAATAAGGCACAAAATTTATCTTTTGTTATTTATTTGTTCTTCACCTCATGTGCTGATAATTTGTTAGCATAGTAAGCCCTACACGTATCACTATACGATACCCATTTGTCAATTTGACTCGTTACTGAGCCAACTTGACCTAATATTGACTTTAGGTTATTGGCTAGATAGGTGTGGTGGGTGTTGGTGGAAGTGGGGTTCCTCATTTTCCTAATTATTTACTCAATTTCAATTATACTTTCCATTATGTGCAACTAGATCCTCTTGACTACTTGGGGGATCTTGTGGAACTATAGGAGGGATATGAGGGTTAGAAGGGTTAGGCAAAGGGTTAAGAGAAAAGTTAGCATGGTGACCTCTTGCACTGGAATGGGCTATTTAAAACACAAAATTTACCAATTAAACAATAAAAATAACAAAAAAATACTAAAATTTAGGGTTATTAGGTTTAGGTTTTTTATCATTTACCTCCTTTCCACAGTGGCATCATCGATTTGATGAGGTTTTGGGATTTTCAACAAAGATTTGGTAAGGTTTTGGGCTTTCCATAGGAAAAATGCGATCGCATGATGGGAGAGACAAGGAGAACAAAGTGAAAATGATATCGTTCACATTTTTTGGGGTTTGGTTTTATATTTTTTTGATAGCGTTAAAAAGGCATACACATTATGGCTCAATATCCTGAGCCTAAATTTTAGAATATGCGTACATGTTATGTTCATAAGACATACGTGTTGTGATAAATGTCCATGGAATTGTTCCCAACTACGTGAACATATCGATCTTACTCATTTAGCTATTACATCGAAAATCACTTACAAACTTGAGAAAATCCATTTTCTCTCTCTTGAGAATTTATCACAAAAACATACACATCCTAAACCCCTCAAAGGAGCAACCCTAGAGCCAAATCTGAATATAAAACATAGGCCAAATCTTATGTTGTCAAGTGTCTAAAACCAAGCATTACATCACATTCTAGCATGATCACGATGGTTCACACACACATCTAAGTGGAAGAACTACGTGTGGTTTGATCCCTATTTGGAATATTAAAATGTGGGCAATGCTCAATTACTAAGCAGGGAGTTATTAGTATTGCCCAACCCATATTTTTGACCCTTTTTTCCAAGTCAATATTATGTCGAAAGTGCAACTAGGGTTTCAAGGTAAGGAGAGGCAAATCAAGGATCAACGCATAAGATTGAGGGTAAACAAATACACAAAAATCATCCATGAGTGTAGGTGCAATGATCTGAGATGACACAGGGTTGTCTAATCTATAAGGACAATATCGGTAGAGATATGAATAATACAAGTCATTGTAGGGGTCTAAGCTTTGATAACAATGTCCACATAGGTTTTAAGGTCTTGTTTCTTGATCTAAGCAATTATAAAGCTAAAAAAAATATTTACAACGATTATGATATAGGTAGTGAACAACATAAATAAAAAAATCAACTAAGTGCATCTCTCTCCCCCTTGTCTTGTCAATTCTAAATATAGTAAGTGATATATCAATCTTTCTTTTACATTCAGATTTGTATGGTAAATGCCTTACTTCACATAAATTGAATTTCAAGAGTTCTCTCTCATTTAGATCACCTTTGTCTCAAAATAGTTAAAAGAAAAACAAAAATTACCTATTACAATATATAAGCAAAATTAAACTTATCCTACCCTAATCAAAAGCATTTAATCAAAGCCCACACATCTTAAGGCATTGTTCCCTAATCAATCCCTAAAAACCAAGGAATACAAAATATATGAAATACCCAATAAAACATACCTAAAACATGAATACAAACATGACGAAATGTATGATGAAATGACCAATGTGGTTGATAAAGGATATTGTGAACCAGTACCCATGGACTATTGACAACATTGCAATCTTTGCCTATATTGTAGAGACCCTATGCTCTTCTTCTATGGTGTTCATTGTGGTGGCTTTAGGTAGCCATTTCATCGCTGTGAACATGTCTTTTTGAAAGTGATTTTGGTTGTAAAAGGCAATGTCTAACAGGAACTAGGTGGATGTAGTATCTAGAAGATGAAGACCATGCCATCTTAAAAACTTGACCAAAAATAATTAAAATTTTAGTTCTCTCGATAAATACCTTCCACAATCTTAACTTTGAAAACTCTTAATATATCAACGACAACTTACTCTACACTCTTTACAGTAAAAACCATGTAATAAATAAGTCTTAAATATATTAATAAACAATCAACTATTAATTTTTAAAATACAACCTAAACATCTAACCAAAATATAAATGAAAAAGAAAGCAAGCCTTCCTCATTTAAAAAAAAAAAAAAATAGTTACCTCTATAATAGTTATATATTCATGTATAAAGAAAATATGCATCCCTCAAATTTAACATTAACAATTACACAAAATTATAATTATGGGAGATTTTGTCCCTATTTTTTTTTTTTACTTCAACGACATGAAAAACATAAAACAGATTTGATTCCCCATTATTAGCTACGTTCCCATTGCCCCTTCATGGTAATTGCTAGTTAGGAAATATGTTCGGAAATAGTTTTATATAATTAAAGGAGGTGAATGATAAGTGAACAGCTGTAAAAGGTTGAACTTCATGACACTGTTATCTATCTTTTCTTGTTGTGCCACATTCCCGCGGTTGACATTAGGGAAAAGCCATGTGCTGTGCATTCATAGTATTAGCTGGTATCTCTATACATAGATAAACAGGTCCTCCATACACGCTAAAATCCACCATATAACCTCCTAACACAATCTTTGTAGTGCATTCGTTTCGCCTCTTACATCTGCATTACTTTGTTCTCATTTCAGGGCAGTCGTTAAGCAACTTTTGCCCGTGCATTGTTGGCCATCCGAAAATGGTGAAGATGGGAGCAGCTTCGGCAGTGATCTGCCTGTTGGCTCTGTTGGGCATGGCTCAGGCAAGCAATAAGTTCTCGGTGACGGGCATGGTGTACTGTGACAACTGTGCTGTTGGTTTTCCCACCAGGCTCTCTACCCCTATTCCTGGTATGCATTTCTCAACTATTTACATGATTTCTGTATTTTGACCTTCCAAAACACCAGATCTGACATTCAATGCTGTGACATTTTTTTAGATCTTTGGGTTTCTGCCTGTTTTATAGTTGCATTGGTTTGCTACTTCCTTCTTTGAATTCTCGGACGGGTTGATGTGATGGGTATAGCGCTTGCTCTGCTCTATCACCCACTTGTGGTTTGGGCATTTTAGATTAGTCATTCCAGGATTTATGTGGTTCATGTCTAGGCTTCCCTGCTTGTTTAGCTTGTGGCTTTTCGTGATCGGCATCCGGGAGTTTGCTAGGTTTTTTATTTATTTCAAAGTGCCGTGTATTTTCATAGATCTGCTGTGTTGCGGATACGTTTTTCATGTGGGTGCTTTCCAAAAAAGCCTGCTAATGGAGGAATACCTCCTAGAGATAGCAAGGTTTTTGAAAATATAACCTGTACTTTTGAACTTAAAATGAAAGTTTCAAAGTTCTGTTGGTTTTTAACTTTTGTGTCCTCTGAATTACATAGACATTGGCAGATCTGCCCTCAAATAGCTGATTACAACAATCTGAGTAAACATATACTTAAATCATGGTCTTATTCAGTAGCTCTCACGATTAGGGCTCTATGTTGTGGAAGTTATCTAAGATCCAACTCAGTCGGCTCTATATCTAGTTTTTCTAGGGATTTATACCTTGATGGATAGCATTGCAACCCACTATCCTTTCAAATTGAAGTCATAACATCTGTTTTTGGTATGTATATCATTCTTAGGAAAGAAGCGAATTTATATTTGGCTCCTACGCCACCTGGGTGGGTTCACGTATTCGTATTCTACACTGTAAGGACAAGGCTTATTTATTTGTTACTTCGTGTGGAGTATTTGTATTCTCCACTGTAAGGACAAGGCTTATGTAACGTGCATTTACTTTCATCTGCTGTAGAAGGCTTATTGCATTTGCTTTGAGCCCATAGTTAAGATATTTTTGAAAAAAAAAATCTTCTTTGGGTCCATGTTAAGAATTGAGGGGTATATATTACTGGTACCCAACCCCATCTGATATTCGAAGCATTTGCACCTTGATGGATGGGAATGGGATAACAATTTTATCATTACCTCATCCTCACATGAAGACTACAACCCCTTCGATGGTCATAAGTTTTCACATTTGATAAAATAATAGAAAAACCGAGTGTGTGATGTGATACAACGTTTGGTACAACTTAGTTGTATGTGGTGTGTCAGATCTGCTTCTATTTCTAATATGTTACATTTATTCTCAGATGCGAAAGTAGCAGTCCAGTGCAACGATAAGGCTGGAACTCAAACCTTCTATGCCGAAGGAGTGACTGATAAGGATGGGAAATTCAGCATCCCTGCAACGGGCGAGCGTAGCCAAGAACTGTGCAAGGCAAAAGCCCTAAGCAGTCCTCTGCCAAAATGCAACATTCAACCAAAAGGGGAGCAAGGTCCAGTCTACTTAACCCACAACAATGGCATCAATTCAGACGAGAGGATGACTGGCCCTTTCTATTTCCAATCTCATGAGAAACACGCGGATTGTGCTGCTGTCATGGCTGAATATAATCAGTATTGATTGGAAACAAAGACGTACTCCTGAGTATTTATTATTTTCATCGCATTATAGGCCTGTTAACTGCTCTCATTTGGACCCTATTCCGAGTCATTTAATCAAAATTTTATGGTACATACCTGAATAATAAATTGGTGATGCGTTTCCTTTTTTTGGGGCTACTAATGTTCAACTATTTCAGCCATGTCAGCCATTTATATTTAATCATGCTTTCTAAATATCTACGTGTCATTATATAATTTACTATTTTTTATTTGTTAATGTAACAATATGTCATCTACATTATGCATTACTGGTCCCTATACCGTAGGGGGTACGCCACGTTTTATAGTTGTCCCCTAAAAGTAATGCATTTCTAAATCGATCATTATTTCCTAATAATCAATTCACATATTCCATGTTCATGTTCATGTTCAAAGTGATGGACAATTCAATTTAATATGTATATAAAAAAAATTATAAATTAAAAAAATAAACTCTAAACTTGGGATGTTTCACTTTCACGATTTTAGTTAAAAAAAAAAAAAACTTTGTAAAGGATAATAATACTAATATTGAATTGAAAAAGTATCATAAAAAATAAAGATAATAATATTAATATTGAATAGAATTGAAAAGTATAATGTAAGGTACAAAATATGAAGTACAAATCTAATTTCATCAAATCTAAAATGTAAAAATTTCTTGCCCAAGTAAATATATGAATATAAATCATATTTTTCTATGTTTCTTCAATCTCACCACATTTACAATAATATCATGAGGTTGTTTCTTAATTTTTTGATATATAATATTGTACATGCAAATTTTTTAGCCAATTTTTTTTTAAAAATCAAGCATGTTTCAAAAGAAAAGGCGTAATCATTTCTGATCATAAGCTATGAACGTTTGTAGAGTTTTAGAAGTCTCTAAAGAGACAAAAGTACTTTTTAATCTTAATTCATATAAGTAGAAAACATTTAAATATAAATTAATTCCTAATTTTAATGTTTATGAGATAAATATGATACATTTGAAGAATATAATGATTTGTTTATATATAGAGGTGGTGTGAGTAAACTTTTAATTGTGTCAATGAAACCTTCAAATTATCAAGTAATTGGAGTTGGGTGTAGCTTTGTGATTGTAAGCTTCAAAATGAAGATATATATTATAGTAATTTTAAATCTTTAAGAAAAAAGATTCAACAAAAGTAATATTTGAAGAATATGATGATTTGAGTATATGAAGAGGATATATATTGTAGTAATCTTAAATCTTTAAGAGGAGATTTAGTGAAGATATATTTGAGAAATGTGATGATTTATTTATATATGGGAGTGGTGTGAGCAAACTCTCAATTGTGCTAATGAAACTTTCAAATTGTACAATAATTAGAGTTAGGTGTAAAGTGGTAGTTGGATAAATTTACTTTTAAAGTGAAGATATGTATTATAATAATATTAAATATTTAAGAAAAGAGATTCAAGTAAATATATATTTAAAGAATATGGTGATTTATCTATGTGTGAAGGTGTGAGCAAACACTCAATTATGTCAATGGAACCCTCAAATTGTAAAGTAATTGGAGTTAGGTGTAGCTTAATAGTTGGACGAGTCTATTCTCAAAGCGAAAATATGTACTGTAGTAATGTTAAATCTTTAAGAAAAGAGATTCTTAAAGTTCTAGCCATTTGGCTTAGAGGTAGGCTCAACAAATCTCATCTTTAATACCCCTATATATCTCCCTTTTAGACATATTTAATACATTAATTGAAAAATTATGTGGAAAGAGTCTTTTCATATCAATATTTAGAAGGCCTAATAGAGTAGAAGCCTTGTCATAATAACCGAATTTGATCTTATATTATCGCAGTTGCATGGAGACTTCGATTGCTTAAGATGGGTACACGAAGAAATCAACCAGAGAGTTGGCCATATGTTTAAGCATGTGTATCATAGTCACCATTTGAAAGCCACAACAATTATGAGTGTTGTTGTACCAAACTCAATGAGAATGATGTCTCAAGTAATCAATCTTTTAGCATAGAGATGCTTGCATAATATCAAGGTTAATACTTTTTCAATTTGGTTTTGATTAACTTTCCTAAGGTAAGGCCTTGAAATTTCAACTCCATATAGAAGAGTAGGTGTAACAAATTACTGAAAGAGGTGAATCTTTGTTTAGATACTTTAAAATTGAATTTAGAATCACTGTATCTCAAGAGTGGTGAGGGTATTGTAGACTCAACAACCAATAAAAAGTTATGATGTAGCCTAGAAAAAAGATCGCTAAATATACATGTGAAGAGACCATCTCAACATTTTGAACTTTATATGTAAAGAAAACTTATTTGTTATTATACTTCAAAATGTTAAAAACCATACTTTCTTTTTTTCAAAATTAATTGAAGACTATTTGAATCACAAAAGGATGCTAAGATATCTAGTTGTCTCTAGAGACCACCATTTGAGTGGGACATCAAAATTATATTGTTTGCAAATAGAAAAATCACAATACAAACTTTTTACAATAAACAATTATATGTGCCTAGGTAAATTGATAAGATTTTATAAAGTTTATCTATGTATAGAGCAAAAAGTGTAGGGGAGAGTGGACAACCCTACTTAACCCTTGTAGTACTTCATACTACCTTTGTCTCACCAACACTTATGTGCATGCTACCAACAATGGATTCATAGAGTGTTATAACCAATTTTGGAAGACCCAAAGCCTTGAGTCTATCAATGAACAAATGCTAAAAAGAATGTCAAAGGTTTTGCAGAAGTCTATAGAGTAACAATAAACCGTACACCTTTTAGACTTAGCCTCCTAAATTATATAGGACAAAGTAAAAATATGATCACTGGTGTGATGATTCTCCTTGAAACCTAGTTATCCCTTAGCTCTTATCTTTTTAGTCTTAGACCATCTTAAAGATATGAATGTCTAAATCAGTAACAAAGATTTTTGCAAGTGTGAATTATAGTGATCATTTAAGGATTATTAGGATCATTGATATTGGTTGTCCAAGAGGGAGGAAAGTCATAGGGTACAATTTAGTTAAATAAATTGACAAGGTAAACATCTAAAATTTTTGGATTATGCTTGAAGAATTCTGATTTTAGATTATCTACATCTTGAGCTTTATTAGGATTGAGTTTAAGGATGGCACATATGAAAAAGCAATTGATAAAGAAGTGACAATGAATAGGCTTGGGGTTAACAAATATGCAAGGTTGGTTAGGCACATTATAAAGGCTAGAGGCATAGTCAAACCAAGTTGAAAAATCAAATATAGCACAAATTGACTTCTTAGGAAGAAATACCCTCCAAAAATGTTTGGGGGTGAATTTAAGTTGATGGAGAATGGCTTTGCACTTGTTTTTAAATAGATATTTTTTCTATTTCTAAGGATGCTCCTATAGACTCTTGGCATCTTTTTAGATTTAAGTGGAGTCTTTTTTATAATATACTTGGTTAGCCTATGGATATTCCTACAATTGTTGTCAAACCAAGCATTACACAAGTAATTGCCAACTCTACGTTGGTGGGGCATATGGGTTGAATGGGAAAAAGTCTATAACGTTGAATAAAATATGGACTCGATGAATAAACTAGCACACTCAATTGGTTGTGGATAGCTTAAGTTGAAAGGTGTATTATTTTGAGGATATAAGTGTACTCTTCATTTAATTGGTGGTTAAAATGGATAATGATAGTTTGTTAGGGTTTAACAATATTAGGAACAACAGGTAGGGAGTTGAGTGCTAAAATAAAAGATAAGACATAATGATTAGAAAGAAGTGAAGGAAAATATGAAACTTGAAGGTCCATGATCTCTAATAGAAGATGTGATGTTGGAGCACCTTAAGGTTCATGGACAATCAATATCGAACCAATTTTGTTGTTGTTTTCCTTGTTTAATTTTGTTTGTAGATTTCATTTATCTTAAGGTACTTCAAAGACCCATATTGAGAGATGGTTGATGTGGTTCAATAATTCAAACATGGGATTTCTTAGTTGGAGCCATTATCTTCGCCAATGGTTTTATTTCATCCATTGTTTTGGCACATGCTTTTATTTCACTCATTGTTTTAGCTCATGATTTTATTGATTATAATTTCCAATGTATCCACACAAGTTATAGAAGTTTTAAAGTGGTTGAGAGTTGGTGAAGACAAACCTACATAAAGATAACCTTGTTACCATTTGAAGACATCTTCTAGCAATTAAAGAGTTGTCTTCATGTGCGTTTGCAAAAAGAAATAGTTTGTTGGTTGTGTATTGATTTGCTTGAGTCTGAGTGACCAAGTATTGAGCAGAGCATTGGTGGTTTTGGAGACCTAAGACAAATGTTAGAAGTGTTTGTATGTGTTATGGGTTTACATTGTTATAACTAGAATTTGTTTCCAAAATTTCTTTGAGTCCATTGTGGCTTATTGATATTAATGTTTGGTTGTAATAAGACTGGGACTACCTTTTGTGTTGAGGCTGAATCTCATTTTTTTTGTAATTCTAGTTTGGAGATTTACTAAAATTATGTGTTCACTTCTTTTGTTTGACTTTTTTTAAATCTTATGTTTTGTAACTATGATATATGTGGCTAGGAATTTGTTGGATTTATTTGACCCACTATAGCGTAATGCACAAAGTGGTATCAGAGCTTGTTGAAGTATCTTGGAGTTGAATAAAGGCCCACATAGGCAGAAGAAGGTATGTACCTATTTGCAATGGAAGAGGCCTTATAAATGTTAGAAATGCAGAGTTATTGGAAGCCATTAGAGGTTTTCAAGCTTGGATGGAAGCCATGGAAATTGCTCAACGAAGAGGAGTGGAGGAAGAATTGAGTGATTTAGAAGAGAATGAAGAGGAAGAAGAACGATACGAAAGGGAAGAACCTAAAGAAAGGGTAATTAAGGTTATTGTTAAAATGGGAAGCAAGCCTGGGATGGATCTACCCAATAATGCCAGTAGTCTAGACTTAGAAGAATTGATCGAATAGATATTAGACATGGAGAAGTATTTTGATTTGGAGAAAATTGAAGACCCCAAGAGGGTTATTTATATTAATAAATTGAAGGGTCATGCATCATTATGGTGGGACCAAGTACAATAAGAGAAAGTTCGTAAAGGAAGAGAAAGAACTAAAGTATGGGATCGAATGCGAAGTAAGCTGAAGCTCAAATTTTTGACTTTTGATTTTTTTATGATGTTATTTAATAAATTATAGATCATAGTTAGAAGGAGTTTAGTGTGAAAAATACACAAAGGAATTCTACAAATTGACAATCTGAACCAATCATTCTAAAGATATTAAAGATATTTTTCAAGATGTATTAATGGGTTGAGACTAACAATTCAAGATGAGATTGATGTGATAAATATTAGATTGTTGGAGGAGGCATACCAGTATGAATTAAACACCAAAGATAAGCTAGCTAGAAAGCAACAAAAAAGTAATGGTAGAGGTAAAATTCATGGCAAGCAATTAATTGGACATGGATGAATCTCCATAAAAAAGGAGCATGAAGGTGTGAGAAGTTCACAAAGAAGAGGATTACAGTCCTCAAGAAGAAGAGGATTCAGATCATGAGGACCTGGTCGAGGGTTCAATGGCACCTATTACCACTATGGAGCACATGGGCATCAGGTATGTGAATGTCCACAAGTTACTAAGGAAAATAGAAGGAATGACAATAGAGATAATGTTACCTAAGCCAAAGAAATATAATATGATATAGGTGCATCCATAGAACCAAAAAATGGAGAGAATCTGATGTTGAAGAGAGTAATTATGAACCCCCAAAAAGAAAAGAGCCAAACCATGGTAGTGAAGGAACATATTCAAAACCAAATGTAAGTCATGGGGTGAGTGTTGCAAGTTGATTATAGACAGTGGTAAAACCAAAAAAATGGTGGCTATAGACATGGTGGAGAAATTGGCCTTGTAAATGGTGGCACACCCCAACCCATGCAAGGTTTCATCATTGCAAAAGGGCCACCAAGTCATGGTGTATGATCAATACAAGATCAATTTTAATATTGGTAATGACTATGATAAGGTATGGTGTGATGTTATTCCAATGGATGGTTCTCATATTCTCTTAGGAAGGCCTTGGAAATATGATAGGGATGTGGTACATGATGGGAGAAATAATATATTTATAGTAACTAAAGATGACAAAAGCTATGAGCTGCTACCTATGAAAGAAGAAGTAGAAGAGGCCAAAAATGGAGAAGTGTTACTTTCTGGTAATCAGTTTCTAAAGGAAATTAAAAATACCAAGGTGTGTTATGTTTTGTTTCCTCAATAAAAACATAAGGAGGATAATATTCCAATAGAAGTTGTAGATATGTTGAAAGATTATGCAAAAATTGTCTCTAGCGACTTAATTAAAAGGATAACATCTATGAGGAAAATCTCATGATAGATGGCTCTAATACTAGGAGCTAATCTACCCAAAAATGTACCCCATCAAGTGATCCAAATATGATTGCAAAATTAAATAAATAGGTACATGACTTACTAGATAAGGGATTGATTAGGGAAAGTTTTAGTTCTTGTGAAATTCTAATAATTTGACACCAAAGAAGGATAATGAATGGAGGATGTGCACTGATTCAATGAATATCAATACAATCACTATTTGGTATAGGTTTCCCTTACCTAGAATAGATGATTTATTAGATTGTCTAAGTGGTGCTAGTTATTTCTCCAAAATAGATTTAGAAAGTGTATATCATTAAATTATGATAAGAGAGAGTGATGAGTTGAAAACTAATTTTAGAACTAAGGATGGATTATACAAATGATTATTTATGCCCTTTGGAATAAGCAATGCCCCTAGTACTTTCATAAGACTAATGAATGAAGTGTTAAAACCATTTATGGGAAAATTTGTTGTGGTTTATCTTGAAAAAATATTAATATTTATAAAAACTAAGGAATGACATTTACAACATTTGAGACAAGTTTTAGAAAAATTGAAAGAGGAGAAAATATTGATAGATTTGAAGAAATGCTCATTTTTGAAGGAAGAATTGATATATTTGGGTTTTTTGGTATTTGGAGAAGGGTTTAACATGGATCTTGCAAAGGTAATTACAATTTGGGAATAGCCTACTTAGAAAAATGCTATAGAGGTAAGAAGTTTCCATAAATATGCTAGTTTCTATAGAAATTTCATAAGAAATTTTAGAGTAATTTGTGCACCATCGACTTCTTGTATGAATAAGGATATATTTACATGGACAATGAAAGCAAAGAGAATATTTGAGCTTTTGAAGAAGAAGCTGATATGACAACTTGTGATGGTACCACCTCATTTTGAGGTGTTTCAAGTGGATTGTGATGCTAGTGGAAAGGATTTTGGAGTTGTGTTGAATCAAGAGGGTAGATCTTTAGCCTTCTTTAGTGAAAAATTAAATGAGGCAAAACAAAAGTATTCTATTTATGACCAAGAGTTATATGCTATCATTCAGGGATTGAATAAATGGAGGTATAACTTGTTGGCTAAAGAGTTTATTCTCTATATGGGTCATCAAGCATTAAAATATGTGAACAACCAAGCAAAGTTGAAAAGGAGACAAATGAGGTGGGTTGAATACCTATAAAGTCACTCTTTAATTTTGAAACACAAATCCAGACAATGAAATAAAGTAGCTGATGCACTAAGCATGAGGATATTGTTGTTGAAGACTATAGAGTTTGAGGTAAGTGGGGTTAAATATTTATAATATTTATTCAAGGATAACCCCGATTTTGCTAAGATCTAGAGGGTGTGTAAAGATGCTAAGATATGTAAGGATTTCCTTATTTAAGAGGGATATTTGTTTAAAAATAAGAAATTATGTATACATATGGAGGGGGAATTAGTGATAATTTTGGAAGGAACAAAACCCTTTTACAATTAAAATAAAAATATTATTGGCCTATTACGAAACATAATGTAGAGAAGTTTTTCACTAGATGTAGAATCTGCCAATTAACAAAGGGCACTACTAGGTGTAGATACGTAAATATGGTCACATGCACTTGATAATGTTAATTATTGACACATATTAAATCACTTAACTTACACCTAAACACATGAGTCTTATTCGATATTCCTATAGCCATTTATCTATATGTGGGCTTGACCCCTCTATTCACTATCAGTAATATACAATAATCTTTAAGTCAATGCTCAAAACTATATTATATAATCTCTTAGACTATTTTAACCTCAAAACAATTGCCCCTACTTTTTCAAGGGCAAGTTCATGCTAGGCAGACAGGTTAGCTGCCACAGACTTGTCCACCTATTACAACCTCATTCCCGTGCCATTTAATGGCTAATTTATAAATTTAAGATATTATTATGAGCCTTCTTGCACATTTATTAAGGTCAACTAAAGGAAATTTCCAAAAGGTTTCACTATAAATACAAATAAAATGTCATTCATTATTCCTAGCTTGGCACTATCTATTGAGCACTTATACACTATTACACACTGAGAAAATTTACCTTATTCTTCTAAATTTTAAGATCATTCACTGGGATTAGTCACAAGACAAATATGAAGCAGTTCAAATCAAGGTAAGAACTAACATTATTAAGTATTAAATCCAAATTTCTAGTTGCATACATATAGTCAAGGAGCACAATTGCATAATCACTCTAGGTGGGAGAAATATGCGTGGCTTGATTACCTCCTCAGAACATCTAAATATGTAGGTAGTGATCAATCATCAGAGAGGGTGATTGAAGTCAGTACAACACATTACACTTGCCCTCTCTTTTTGTAGGTTTCTAATTCTCATGAACATGCCTAAGGTTTCTAAGGCAAAGAAAAGGAAAATAATGACTTCCAAGCATCATCTACAAAATTTGAATATCTTAGTGATCTCAATGGACATAGGCTCAAATGAAAGAGTAATCACATATTCATCATAGTCAATGGGGACAAGTCCGTAGTCAATGGACATCACCAGCCTGTGCTACTATCTAGGGAGCATAAACTTGTCCAAAAATATTCACAGACACTATCTCTGAGCATAAATTGACACAGTCTCATCTTATCTTAATTTTCACTATTAGACATCAATAATACTCAACCAAAAACTATAAAAGTTAAGTATCTTATATTTAGGTGTACTTACTATGTTTAGCATATGCCACTTATCAATTTCAATCAATCAATTCTACTATACATTCATATTTATGTTTAAATGTCATACATTACACTCTGAAAATATCTATCAAGTTTTATATCTATTAAACAAATTTAAACAATTTTATCAAAAATAAGGTAAAACATATTGGTGAACCCATACATTTTTGAGCATTGTTTTTCTGATTTTCATCCTAGGGTTTTAGATTAATTTTTGATTTCTATTCAGATAAATATTTTCTTTTGATTTGGTTTTCAATTTCTTTTAATTTTCTTAATTTTTTATAGAACTGTATTTTGACAGTTGTAAAACTATAGGAGTTGTCATTATAGGCAAAGTGGTCATCAATTTTACCCAATCTATGGTGTGAGGGGTAATGCTCCAATACTCAATCCATTAAATAAAACTATATACAAACTTTAGTTCCCATGTTCCTTACAATATACCAAAATTCTTCAAGATCTTGGTTTGACATAACAATGACATCTTAGTATGAAAAAGTAGTGGCAGAAGTTGATGGCTGAATGATTACGACTTTAGATTAATTATAATAGATCTTACACAACTTTATTACATATTTAGAAACATATTTATGACTCTCAAGGTTGGATAAAGATGCAAGAGAAGAGCATACATCTTGTTTCTATGACTCTTGATTTTCTAGATAGACTTAGATTCAAACTTCACTAATGCCAAATGCATCCCAAACACTCATAGTTATAGTAAAAGATAGGGTCATGCCAAGGAATCTATGCTAGGCGGTGTCAACTATCAACTTTACTTTAAAACTCATATTTTAAAAAAGAGATTCCAACTATCCTACTTTATGTATAATCAACCTTTAAATTGAGATGCTATTGGAATCGAAAAATGATGATGACATATGTTGTGGGTCCAACATGGCTTCTGATTCATCCACTAAGTCATCTTCACTTATTGGAGTGAAAAGACATCTTATCTGAAACACATGACATGTGATCCAATACCTTCATCATTATCTTCATGCCATGGATTGATATAAAATAAAGATTCCCATTCTAGTCTTCTCTTGATGATGGTGTGTACAATAGTGTCAGTAGAATGCCTTTATTATTCATGGATTAGATGTGGGCCAAAGTATTCTACAAACCTGTAAAGATATTTATTGTGAGTTATCCTGATCTTAACATGCCATGTCCAATTAGGTCTTCTAAGTAAATTAGAGAACTGTCGTATTTGTTGTTCATTATTGAGTTGGTGGATAGTGATTTTTCCTTCGTTTATTTTGGCATTTGATGCAACATCTGCTATTTCTAACATATGAAGATCCATAGATGCTTCTCATGAAAATATTAGATATCTAGGATATATACCTTCTTGTAAAATTTATTCTTGTATCAAAATATTCAATTCATGAAACTTTTGATTTTTTATCCTAGTTAGATTAAAACCAGGGACAGTTTAAAACATGAGGGTTACAACAAGATTTTAACTCAACCAATCTACTATTATATTGTTCTGAGATGTAATATGTTCTACAAAATAATTAAATTGGTTAAAACAAGCTTTCCATCAAACATATTTTCCATGACCATATTTTCTTCCACGATTCTTTTCTTTGAAGGTAAGGAATCTGCTACAGTCTGTTTTGATTAGAAAATGCTTTAGGTACTTCACCCTAAGGAAAAACTATTCTAGACATCTTTTGACTACATAAATTTAATTATAAAAAAAAATCCATTTTTTCACATCATTACCGAATACTCCATTGGCATATTCATAAAAAGTTTCGTTACCATCTTCAATGCAACACAATATTCCTCCCCATGCATGATCAGATGCATTAGTGTATAAAATATAATTTTCAGAAGTGGGGATATGCAAAGCTAGTGAATTAATCAATCCAAAGTCCATGAAATTCCATTGAAAATGTCCAAAAGGACATCTAAATGCAGTTTTTGTTTTATTAGCTTCTTTTACCCTAATTTGGTAGAAACCTGCTTTGCAATCAAACCAAGAAAAAAACTTACATCTAACAACTTTTTGTAAAAGATAATGTTTATCAGGAATTGGATAGGGATATCACTTAGGAATATAATTTAATGGTTTATAATTTATTGCCATTATTTCTTCCCTTTGTTTTGTTCAAAATGCTTATTAACCATAAAAATATAAAAAAAATATGAGGAAGTATAAGTTTAAATAAACTTTGCATCTAACAGTTATTTGATAGCATTTTCGATATCTTCATAATCTATTATAGGGATTGGAATTTTATTTCCAATCTTCATAGTCTTTCCTTCTTGTATTATGATTTCCATTTTTAGCATCTTCTTCTGCCAAAATTTCTTAGGGTCATCTAAACATTTTTGTTTTTGAATTAATTGCCATATCTTTTCAATTTCAAGTAGGGTAGGATTGTCTGGTTGTTAGCTCATGGTTTTAGGAAATTTTTTTGGCATAAAATAGCCTATAGGCTCTAATCCTTTATCCTTGGAGTGTGAACAAAACATTTTTAGGTGTTGAGTTGTAATGAGAATATCTATCTAAAAGAGTGCCCCCCAATATATATATATATTAGTATGTTATCATATTGGAAGAAATCAAAAAATATTTTATTTCATTGAATGATGATAGGCTTCTGATGCTTATAACATTGGCTTGTAAAAAAGTTTCCTTGAATAGAAAGAGATCTTTATATTTGATTTCTATCCAATTTTTCTCAACCAACAATAACATGATATTTTGTGAATGAATGAGAGGCTCCAATATCTATTTGAGCATCATAAGGTCTTCCATTGATTTCTACAAAAATAGACTGTGTATATCTTCCATTAATAAGTTGAGTGATATACATAGGGTTTGCTTCTTCTTCGATAGGAACAAATGTGCATACCAATATTCATTGAGAAGGATCTTATAGAGATATTTTTATGAATTTGTCAACCTATTCTTCATGTTATTTGACAAGAGGTTCTTCCCATACTTCTGTTTTTACTGTAGAGGTCTTTTATACATGGGATCGATCCTAGTTATGTCGTATACATTACATCTTTATTTTAAATTGAAACAATCATTATCAAAAACATCAAAATCATTGTCTTTAGTAGAACCAAAGAAATAATCATTTATGGCTAATTCTTTTTTCATAGTCTTTGGTTCCCATGTAGAAATAGATGGTACAGATACCTATGGTGGTTGTTCTTCTGGCACTAAGTAGCTGAACTTATTTCTAATCCAATTCTCACTAGCTATGTATTATTGATCTAAATGAATGGGTCTAAGATCAAGCTTACGTAGAGTAGGAGGTATGCAATTAAAATGTGGCTGTCAACCTCTACTATTGTATTTGTCTCCTCATCCTCAAATGTGTTGCTGAGATCTTCCTTGTGGATGTCTGGAGCTACTTGCATCTTCATGAGATGATTTATGAGATCATGGTATGTGCATCATGGTTTTTGGTTCCTCTAGGTCATTATCCAAGATTTATAATTCATCAGAATCACTTGGATTATTCTCAATACCTTCCTCCTCATGAACTAGTTCAAAGATATCATCCTGTTGGTACAAATCTTCATTTTATTCAATAATATCCCTTCACATGAATGCATTCATGGAATAAATAGCTTTAACGACCTTATTTTTATAAGAACAATAGGGAGCAATATGACTAGGCTGATTACAAATATAACACTTGATGGTTTTAGAGATAGGATGAGGGAAGTGATGATAACACAGATAAGTATGGCATGGATCAGGTGTACAACAGGTAGGAAAGAAATGATGTGGGAAGGTGAGGCACTTCTAAGAATGTTTAGGCTTGGTAACAAAAGGTTTGTAACCATAAGGACAAGTCTCAGGTAATTTAGTAACAAATTTTGAGGCTTAATGCTTATTCAACTTATGGATATCATGGGTCTGAGTGAGACATTGCATAAGTGGCTAGTGTGTAAAATCAATAACATCTGTGAGGGTCATATTATAAATATTTAATCCTTTGACATCAATGTAAATGATAACATGATTAGCAAGACTTTATGGCAAGGAATTAAGAAACATCATTTTGACAACATCAGATGTAAGGGTCTTGGTTTCATAAGCAAGCTTCCTATATTGCACATAATAATCTTCAAACTGAGATAAATCACAAAGCTTCATTTTAGATAGCCATTTGTTGTTTTTTAATTTCTTTTTTCCCCAGAGGGGGAACAAAATTATTAATTAGTACCTAAAATAATGACAACATTAGACGTGGTTGATCATACACTCTAGTAGCTTGTAGAGTTTCTCCCATGTTATTTCATCATTTAAAGTAATACCCCAAACATATCAAACACCCAAAATAACATTACTGTGACCATCAATATTGGTATCAACCCCTAAAGTCTTCATAGTATTACACTAGGTAGTGATATCGATAAGTGGATTTAAAATATCATCAATGTTAAAAAACTAGGGATTGATAGGAACTTGTGATTAGATAATCATGGTTAGGTTAGTGGTAGTATTTTCTTTGTATGTGGTATCTGGGATAAAACTAGATCCAAAATCTATGGATAAGTTATTAGAGATTAAACTAGCAGAATAATCCTTATGAAACTTTTCTTTCACTCTTTTAACTTGAGTTTCCTCTTCAGATTGTTTTAGCCATTCTAGACTATTTTATAACTAGGATAACTTATCATCTAGGTCAAATAATTTATCTTCAATACTATGCAAGTTATTTAATGACTAATTGACAAATGTATGGATATTATATTAAACTTCTCTAATTTACCATATAGACTCACCTATGGGATAAATGTATTCAATATATTTATTAATATCTCTAATATTATCTCTTAAAATAGAGATTAGTCCTAAAGTTTGATGAACATCTCTACATAAGTCATCAAAATTTCCCTAGAAGATGAGCATGGTACCTAGCCATTAATTTGTATTCTTTAAGTCAGCTGAAGGTTCTCTTTCATCTACTGTAGTTGGATAGAAAACATAATAGAAGTATGTGAATTCTCCTTCTACCTGTTAATAATGACTTTTATAAGGAGACCATCATCCTCCTTTATGAAAGGTGATGCCATTTTATTTATAAAATTCCATAGTGTCTTCTCTAGGTAATGCAAAAATGGTCATAGAAGGATAAATCTAAGGGCCAAGACATTCATTGACCTTTTTTTTCTTCTAATTATACAACAAGATTGCCTCGTATGTGACTTCTTCTTGATCTTTCAGAGTATCCATAAAAACTAGACCTTGGGGTTTCAATAAAGACAGATCTAGGAAGGATATGGACTATTTGGCCATCAATTTATTGAAGAGGCTTCTCTTTTTTATACATATTCAGAGAAACATGTTTTAACCGGTCAAGTTTTCATTCATCAAGAATATTAATTGATTCAACTAATCCTTTCTATAGCTTGATTGTTCCCCTAGGCCTTCTAGCATAATGTAGGTTTTCTAGGATCTTAAGATGGTTGGTATTGGTCATAAAATATAAAAATTGGATATTGATCTCTACAAATTAGAAAGGGCCAAACATATTAAGACCATATACAAAGGAGAACAAACCCCGACAATCAAGGGATCCAAACTTGACTTCTTTGCATCTTTTATCTCTAGCTTGGACTGACAGATTAGAAAAAAACTCTTAACACATGACTCCATCATTTAATATTGTTATAGAAGATAATTGACAAGCATGCTTAAACTCTTTTTGTCTTCTATGACATATAGAAACATATGACACAAGCTTAATGTTTTCAAGAATTAATGGCCATTTATAAACTCTAATTAGGCCAAAATGAATGAACTGAATATATAGATGACTATAAATATAGTCAATCTCAGTTTGAGGAATCAATGGCAACAAATTGGTTTGGTAGGTTTTATTAGGCTTATATTCCAATGCTAATTCTTTAGCCTTGATCCTTGGTTTGAGAAAAGACTTAAAAGTTGACTTATATAATACCTTACTTAGGATAGATCTATCATGCATTTTAGACCTTTTATATACTTGATTTGAGTACAAAAGGCTTATAATTAACACAATTACTTGAAAATGCTTCGTCAATCACTTCAATATTAGGTATAATTGTGTAGGACTCTCTTTCACAAAAATTAGACTGTCTAACTTTCACTCTAGAAAGTTTATAAAATCCTTTGATCTCAGCCTCATTCAAAATCTCATAGCCTTAATGTACTTCAATATCCTTTTGAAATTTTGCCAAGTCTTTGATTTGAATACTTGGGAATGAAAACTTCTCTATGACCTCCCTTAAATGCGCACTAAATATTTAATTTGCAAATAAATAAAGGATTCAAGATGATAAAATCTTTGTGATGGGATACAAACTTAGCAAGGCAACATGGTATTCCACAATCAAATTTAACAAAATTCTCCTACGAAGAAGTTGGCTCTGATACCACATTGGCCCAAACTTCTTCAGGATCTTGGTCTAATAGCGCAATGAGATCTTTGTCTTTAAGAAAAATGGTGGAAGTTGATAGCTGAATGGTTACAAATTTAGATTAATTATAACAAATCTTACATAGATTTCATAGAAAGTTAGAAATAGGTTTCTAATTCTCAGGGTCAGATAAAGCCGTAAGAGAAGAGCATATGTCTTATTTATATGACTCTAGACTTCCTAGACAGAATTATAATCAAAATTCACCAATGCTAAATGCATCCCAAACACTCTTATTTATAATAAAGGATAGGGTCCTACCAAGTAATCTCTACCTAGTGGTGTCAACTATCAACTTTACTTTACAACTCATACTAAAATAAAGAGATTCCCACTATCCTACTTTATTTTTAATCATTATTTTAAGATGAGATGCTGTTGGAGTTGGAAGATGATGATGCCATAGGTTGTGGGTCGAATATAGCTTATACTTCATCCACTAAGTCATCTTCACTTATTGAATTAAAAGTAAATCTTATCTAAAACACATAATGGATGTTTTAGTACCTTCCTTCATCATTATCTTCATGTTGTGGATTGATATAAAAGAAACATTCCCATTCTAGTCTTCTCCCAATGATGGTGTGTACAATAGTGTTGATAAAATGCCTTTCCTTTTCATGGATTATATGTGGGCCAAAGTGTTCTACAAAGTTGTAAAGATATTCATTTTGAGTTGTCCTAATCTTGACATATCATGCTTAATTAGGTCTTTTAAGAAAATTAGAGAACTTTCATATCTATATTTCATTATCGAGTTAGTGGATAATGATTTTTCCTTTGTTTGTTCTAGCATTTCATGAAACATGTCCTGCTCTTGACATCTGAAGGCCCATAGATGCTTCTTGTGAAAATATTAGATATCTATGATGTAGACCTTCTCGTAAAATCTGTTCCTATATCAAAATATTTAATTCATGAAAATTTTGATTTTCAATCCTAGTCAGATGAAAATTAGAGACATGTTGGAATATGAGGGTTAAATTAATATTTCAACTCAACCAATCTATTACTATATTCTTCTAACCTATAATATGTTTTATAGAATAATTAAATTGGGTAAAATAAGCTTTCCATCTAACTTATTTACCATGGCCATCTTTTCTTTCATGATTCTTTTATTTTAAGGTTAAGAATTTGCTATAGTTTGAAATGTTTCAGGTGCATCAACTTGAGGGCATATTTTTCTAGACATTTTTTGACTACATAAATTTCCTTATCAGAAGAAATCCATTTTTTCACATCACCAATGAATACTCCATTGACATATGAACAAAAATTTTTGTTACCATCTTCAATACAACACAATATTCCTCCCCATGCATGATCAAATGCATCAGTGTATAATTTTAAAAAGTGAGGATATGCAAAGCTGGTGCATTCATCAAGCCAAATGGCATGACATTCCATTGAAAATATCCAAAAGGATTGTTAAGTGTAGTTCTTGGTCTATTGGCTTATTTTACCCTAATATGGTAGAACCCTAATTTTGTAATCAAATTGAAAAAAATATTCACATCTAGCAACTTTCTATAATAGATAAGATTTATCAATAATTTGATAGGGATATGGCTCAGTAATAGCATTTAATGGTTTATAATTTATTACCATTCTTTTCTTCCATCCTTTTTGTTAAGAATGCTTGTTGACTATAATAGCATAATGACAATATGAAGAAGTAGAAGGTTCAATAAAATTTTCATCTAACAATTCCTTGATAGCCTTTTCCATATATTTAGAATCTATTGCAAGGATTGGAATTTTCTTTCCAATCTTCATAGTCTTTTCTTCTTGTATTCTAATTTCCATTTCTGGCATCTTCTTTTGCCAGAATTTCTAAGGGTCATCTGAACAAATTTGCTTTTGAATTAAGTACCCTATCTTTTCAATTTCAACTAGGGTAGGATTGATTGGTTGTTAGCTCATGGTTTTAGGAATTTTCTTAGTGGCATAAACTAGCCTAGGTGCTATAATCCTTTATCCTTAGAGTGTGAACAAAACACTTTTAGGTGTTGAGCCATAAGGAGTATATCTATCTATAAAATCACCACCAATAAAGATATCTACTAGCATGTTATCATATTGGAAGAAATCACAAAATATTTTCTTTATTTTAATGATGATAGGGTCCTGATGCTTATAATATTGGCTTGTAAAAGAGTTTCCTTAAACATCAAGAGATCTATATATTTGATTTTTATCCAGTTTTTCTAAACCAACAATAATAAGAGATTTTGTGAATGAATGAGAGGATCCAATATTTATCTGAGCATCACAAATTATTCTATTGATTTATACAAAAATAAACTGTGCATACCTTCCATTAATAATCTAAGTTTTATACACAAGATTTTCTTCTTCTTTAGTAGGAATAACTTTACATAACAGTCTACATTGAGAAGGATCTTGTAGAGGTATTTTTGTCAATTCTCCAGCCTCTTCTTTAGGTTCGGTGATAAGAGGTTCTTCCCATAATTTTGTCTCTAGTGTAGGAGGTACTTTATAACAAGACTCCATCCTAGTTCTTCTATCTACATTATATATTTCTTTGAAATCAAAACAATCATGATCAAAATCATCAAAATTATTGTCTTCATCAGAACCAAAGTAATAGTAATTTTAAGCTAATTCTTCTTTCATAGTCTTTGGTTCCCATGTAGGAATAGATGGTTCAAATACTTGTGGTGGTTGTTATTCTGGCACTAATTAGCTAAACTTATTTCTAATCAATCATCACAAGCCTTGTATGATTGATAAACATGAATGGGTATGGGATCAAGCTTACTTATATTAGGAGGTATGTATTCAAAATGTGGTTGCCTACCTCTACTATTGTATATGTATCCTCATCCTCAAATGAGTTGTTAAGAAGATATTCCTCGTGAATGTCTGGAGCTACTTGTATCTTTAGATGATTTGAAAGACCATGGTATGTGCATCATGGTTTTTGGTTCTTCCAAGTCATTATCCAATATTTATAATTCATCATAATCACTTGGATTATCATTAATACCTTCCACCTCAAGAACTTGTTCAAAGATATCATCCTATTGGATAAATCTTCATTTGCTTCAATAATATCGCAATACGTGATTGTGTTCGTGAAATAAACAACTTCAAAAACCTTAATTTTACAAGAATAATTGGGAGCAATATGATTGGGATGGTTATACATATAACACTTGATGGTTTTGAAAGACATGATGAGGGAAATGGCTATGACATAGATAAGTATGGCATGGAGTAGGAGTGCGATAGGTAGGAAATAAATGGCACATGAAGTTGAAGAGATTTAGAGAATGTTTAAACTTGGTAACAAAAGATTTGCAACCATAAGGATATGTCTCAAGTAATTTAGTAACAAATTTTTAGGCTTGGATCTTATTTAACTTATGGATAACATGGGTTTGAGTGAGAAATTGCATAACTTACTAACATGCGAAATCAATGACATATGTGAGGGTCATAGTAGAGATATTTAGTCCTTTGACATCAATGTAAGAGATAACATGATCAACAAGATTATATGGTAAGGAATTAAGAAACTACATTTTGACAACATCAGACATATGGGTGTTGGATTTATAAGCAAACTTACTATACTGCATAAAATACTCTTCAAACTGAGACAAATCATAAAGCTTCATTTTAGCTAGTCGTTTGTTACTTTCAATTTCATTATTTCATTGAGGGGAAACAAACTCATTAATTAGAACCTAAAATAATGACAATATTGGTTTTGGTTGATCATACACTATAGCAACTTGTAGAGTTTCTCCTATGTTATTCCACCATATTAAAGTAATACCCCAAAAATATCAAACAAGAAACATAGCATTACTATGACTATCAATATAAGAAACAATCCAAAAAGTCTTCATAGTATTACATTAGGTAGTGATCTCAGGAAGTGGATTTAAGAGGTCATCAATGTTAAACAACTAGGTATTGATAAGAACTTGTGACCATATCATCATGGTTATGCTAGGTTTAGTCTTTTCTTTCTACATGTTTTCTTTTTGGGTGCTATCTAGGATAAAACTAGATCCAAAATCTATGGATAAAGCATTAGATATTGAACTAGTAGAATAATCCTTATGAACATTTTCTTTAGATATTTCAGCTTGAGTTTCCTTTTCACACTTTTCTAGCCATTCTAGACTATTTTTTAACTGGGATAACTTATCATCTAGGTTAGATAATTTGTCTCCAATACTATGCAAGTTATTTGATGACTGATTGACAAATGTATGGATAATATCTTCAACTCCTCTGATATACTATATAGACTCACTTATATGATAAATGTATTTATTAGATTTCTTAATATCTTTAATATTATCTCCTAAAACATAGACTTGTCTTAAAGCTTTTCTAATGATATGGACATCTGTACATGAGTCATTAAAATTTCCCTTAAAATGAACTTGGTACCTGCCCACATAATTTATATGCCTGAATTTAACTAAAGGTTCTCTTTCATATGTTGTAGCTGGATGGAAAGCATAATAGAAATATGCAACTTCTCTTTCTCCCTATTTATAATGACTTTTATATGGAGGATATTATCCTCCTTTATAAAAGGTAATGCCATTTTATTTATAGAATTCCATGGTGCCTTCTCTAGGTAATACATACATGGTCATAGAAGGATAAAGCTAAGGGTCAAGACCTTCATTGACATTTTATTCTTATGATTCTAAAACAAGATTACCTCATATACGACTTCTTGTTGATCTTTCATAGTAGCTAGATAAAATAGACATTAGGGTTTTAATAGAGAGAGATCTAGGAAGGATGTGGATTGTTTGGCCATCAATTTTATGAAGAGGCTTCTCTTTTTTATGCATCTTCAAAGAAACATGTTTTAACCAATTGAGCTTACATTCATTAGGAATATTACTAGATTCAACCAGTCCTTTATATAGTTTGAATGCTCCACTAAGCCTTATAACATAAGGTAGGTTTTCTAGGATCTACAAATGGCTATTATTAGTAATGGAGTAAAAGACTTGGATATTGATCAATGTATATCGGAAAGGGCCAAACATGTTAAGACCATATACCAAGGAGAATATACACCAACAATCAAGGGATCTAGACTTGACCTCCTTGCATCCTTTATCTCTAGCTCCTAATGACAGATTAGGGAAAATTCATAACACATGACTCCATCATTCAATCTCACTATAGAAGATAATTCACAAGCAAGATTAATCTATTTCTATCTTCTATCAAATATAGTGACATATGACACATGCTTAATGTTTTTAAAAATTAATAGCTTGATATAAACTCTAATCAAGCCAAAATAAATGGATTGAACATCTAAATGAATATGGATATAGTCAATATCATTTTAAGGAATCAGTGGCAACAAATTGGTCTAGTAGGTTTTATCACGCTTATATTCCAATGCTCATTCTATAGCCATGATCTTTGGTTTGGCAAAAGACTTAAAAGTTGAATTATATAATACCTTACTTAGGACATGTTTATCATGAATTTCAGACCTTTTATATACTTGACTTGCTTTCATTATGGGAGGCTTATAATTAACAACGTTACATGGAAGTTTTTCAATTACTTTGATATCAGGCATAATTATGGAGGACTCTCCTTCATAAAAAACATACTATCAAACTTCTACTTAAGGAAATTCATAAAATCCTTTGATCTTATCTTTATTAAAAAGCTCATAGCTTGAATTTACATTAGTATCCTTTTGAAATTGTACCACACCTTCGATTTGAATACCTAGGAATGTGAGCTTCTTTGTGACCTCCCTTAAATGAACATTAAAAATTTAATTTGGAAATCAATAAATAATTCAAGATGATAAAATCTCTATGATGGGATATAGACTTAGTAAGGCAATAAGATATTCTACAATCTACTTTGACAAAATTTTATTAGGAATAAGTTTGGTGTCATGTCTTTAGGATCTTGGTATGGCATAATAACAACAGAGCCTGATGGTTGAATTATTATGAATTTAGGTTAATTATAACAAATCTTACACAAATTTATTAAAAATTTAGAAATGGATTTTTTATTCTTAGGGTTAGAAAAATCTACAAGAGATGAACATATGTCTTGTTTCTATGACTCTAGACTTCCTAGATAGACTTAGACTCAAACTTCACTGATGCCAAATACATCCTAAACATTCTTATTTATAGTAAAGGATAGGGTGCTACCAAGGAATATCTACCTAATGATGTCAAATATCAATGTTACTTTATAAATCATACTTTAATAAAGAGATTCCAACTATCCTACTTTGTGCATAATAAATATTTAAAGTGAGATGATGTTGGAGTTAGAAGATTATGATGACATAGGTTGTGGGTCAAAAATGGCTTCTGCTTCATCCACTAAGTCATCTTCACTTATTGGATTGAAAAGACATCTTATCTGAAACATGTGACATGTGTTTTAGTACCTTCCTTCATCATTATCTTCATGCCGTGGATTGATATAAAATAAATTTTCCCATTCTAGTCTTCTCCTGATGATGGTGTGTACAACAATGTTGGTAGAATGCCTTTCCTATTCATGGATTAGATGTGGACGAAAGTGTTCTTTAAGCCTATAAATATATTCATTATGAGTTGTCTTGATCTTGACATGCCATGTCTAGTTAGGTATTCTAAGTAAATCAAAGAACTATCGCATCTGCAATTCATTATTGAGTCAATGGATAGTGATGTCTCCTTCATTTATTTTAGAATTTGATGCAACATATGCTAAACCTAACATCTAAAGATCCATAGATGTCGCTCATGAAAATATTAGATATCTAGGATGTAGGCCTTCTTGTAAAATCTATTCCTATATCAAAATATTTAATTCATGAAAGTTTTGATTTATAATCCTAGTTAGATTAAAACTAGGGATAAGTTAGAACATGAGGGTTATAGTAGGATTTCAACTCAACCAATCTACTACTATATTATTCTAACATGTAATATGTTCTAAAAAATAATTAAATTGGTTAAAATAAACTTGCCATCAAACATATTTACCATGACCATATTTTATTCCATGATCCTTTTCTTTGAAGGTCAAGAATCTGCTACAGTGTGTTTTGATTAGAAAATGCTTTAGGTGAATTAGCTTGAGGGCAAAGTTTTTTATACATTTTTTGAATGCAAAAATTTCCTTATCAGAAAAAATCCATATTTTCACATCACTAGTGAATAATCCACTGGAATATCCACAAAATTTTTTTGATACCATCTTCAATTCAACACAATATTCTTCCCCATGCATGATTAGATGCATCAGTTTACAAAACATTATTTTTAGAAGTGGGGATATGCAAAGCTAGGAAGGATTGTACCTTAGATTTGAAAAATTGAACAAATTTTATATGAATGTCTATCCAAACAATTTTTTTCTTTTTCTTGAGGAGTTCTCATTAAAGAGTTTGATCATTTCCCGAATCACTATAAAATTTATTTACATAATCTAATATTTTAAGGAAAGCTTGTAACTATTGCTTATCTATGATATCTGGAAATTAAATAACCTTTTATTTAATATGAGGTTGAACCTCAATCTCACCATTCTTAATTCTCATACCAAGGAAGTTACAATGTTGTTGACATAATTGGATTTTGGCATTAGAGAGAACAATTCCTACATCCTTGGCTATGTTAAAGAATTTGTGAAGGTGATCCAAATGTGCCTCAATAGTTATACTAGAGATTAGAATATGATCAATGTATATACAATTTTTTTTATAAGTTTCTTGGAAAATTTCATCCATATGGGACTGGAAGTAAGCTGGTGCATTCATCAAGCCAAAGGGCATGACATCCCATTGAAAATATCCAAAAGGATAGCTAAATGTAGTTTTTGGTTTATCAATTTATATTACCATAATTTAGTAGAACCTTGATTTGTAATCAAACTAAGAAAAATATTTACATCTAGACATTGTCCTCCTTTATAAAATTCATTATAAACAGGGAGGAGGAGAAGTTGATACTTCTCTTATGCTTTCTAGCCAACTACAGTAGATGAAAGAGAACCTTCAACTGATTTAAAGCATATAAATTATGTGGTTGGGTAGCATGGTCATTTAAATAAAAAAATTGATGTCTTTTGTAGAGATGTTCATGTCATTAGATAATCTTTAGGACAAGTCTCTATTTTAGGAGATAATATTAGAAATATTAAGAAATCTACTAAATACATTTATCCCATAGAGGAGTCTGTACAATATATTAGAGGAGTTTAAGATACTATCCATACAGTTGTCAATCAGTCATTAAATAAACTGCATAGTATTGAAGACAAATTATCCAACCTAGAAGATAAGTTATCCCAATTAGAAAATAGTCTAGAATGGCTAGAACAGTGTGAAAAGGAAACTTAGGTTGAAAGAGCTAAAAAAAAGGTTCATAAGTATTATTCTGATAATTCAAGATCTAATGAATTGTCCATAGATTTTGGATCTAGGTTTATCCCAGATACCACTCAGAAAGAAAACACATACAAATAAAAGACTACCCCTAGCCTGACCATGATGATCTGATCACAAGTTCCTATCAATCCCTAGTTTTTTAACATTGATGATCTCTTAAATCCACTTACCGAGATCACTACCTGGTGTAATAATATGAAGACTTTAGGGATTGATACCAATATTTATGGTTGCATTAATTCTATGTTTACTATTTGATATTTTTGGGGTATTACTTTAAAATCGTGGTATAACACAAGAAAAACTTTACTAGTTACTAAAGTGTATGATCAACCAGATCTAGTGTTGTGATTATTGTAGGTTTTGATTAATGAGTTTATTCCCCCTTAAGTAAATAAATAAATTTAAAGTAATAAATGGATAGCTAAAATGAAGCTTTGTGATTTGTCTTAGTTTGAAGAGTATTTTGTGTAGTATAAGAAACTTGTCTATGAAGCCAAAACCCATACGTCTAATGGTTTCAATATGCAATTTATTAATTCCTTGGCATATAGTATTGTTGATATTGTTATCTATTACATTGATGTTAAAGGACTAAACATTTTTTCTATGACCCTCATATATGTCATTGATTTCTCATGCTAGCAAGTTATGCAATTTCTCACTTTGACCCATGCTACCCATAAGTTGAATAAGTACCAAGCCTCAAATGTTGTTACTAAATTCCCTAAGATGTATCCTTATGGTTGAAAAACTTTTGTTACCATGCCTAAACATTCTTAAAAGTGCATCACATTCATGTGTCATTTATTTCCTACCCATCTCACACCTGTTCCATGCCATACTTATCTATGTTGCTACCACTTCCCTTCCCGTATCTCCAAAACCATCAAGTGTTATATTTATAACTAGCCCAAACATATTTATCCCTATTGTTATTGTAAAATAAAGTTGTTTATTCCATGAATGTAGCTATGTGGTGGGATATTGTTGAATAAAATAAATATTTATACTAACATAATGATATCTTTGAATGAGTTCTTGAGGAGGAAGGTACTAGTGACAATCCAAGTGATTTTAATCAATTAGAAAGCTTGGCTAATGACCTAGAGGAACCAACAACCATGATGTATAGACCATGGTCTTGAAAATCATCTCATGAAGATGTAAATAGCTCTAGACATCCACGAGGAAGATCTTATCAATAACTTATTCGAGGATAAAGAGACAAATACAATAGTAGAGATATATAGCTACATTTTAATTACATACCTCCCATTGTAAGTAAGCCTAATCCCAAAACCATTCATTTTGATCAATCATAAAAGGCTAGTGATAATTGGATTAGAAATAAGTTTAATTATTTAGTGCCAGAAGAAAAACCACCATAGGTATCTGTATCATCTATTTCTACATGGGAACCAAAGAATATGAAAGAAGAATTAGCTAGAAATCACTATTTATTTGGTTCTTATGAAGATAATAATTTTGATAATGATTGTTTTGATTTCGAAGAAATATGTAATGTACATGGAAAAACCAAGATCAAGTCTTGGTATAAAATACCTCCTACACTTGAGCGATAATTATGGGAAGAACCTCTTGTCAATGAACCCAAAGAAGAGGCTAAAGAATTCATAGAAATACCTCTACAAGATCCTTATTAATGTAGATTGGTATGTACACCTGTCAAGGAAGAAGAAAATCTTATGTATATCACTCAAATTAATAATAGAAGGTATGCATAATTTAGTTTTGTAGAAATTAGTGAAAGAAATTATGATGCTCAGATAGATGTTGGAGCCTCTCATTCATTCACAAAATCTCTTGTTATTTCTGGTTGGGAAAATTGGATATAAATCAAATATATAAATCTCTTGATGTTCAAAGAAACTCTTTTACAAGCTAGTATTATAAGCATCAGGAGCTTATCATCATTCAAGGAAAGAAATTATTTTGTGATTTATTGAAATATGATAACATGTTAGTATATTTTTTGATTGGGGGTGCCTTTATAGATAGATATTCTCCTTATGGCTCAATACATAAAAATGTTTATTTCACACTCTAAGGTGAAAGGATTAGAGCCCCTAGGTTAGTTTATGCCACTAAGACATTTCCTAAAACCATGATCCAACAACCAGTTAATCCTATCTTAGTTGAAATTGAAAATATTGGGCAATTAATTCAAAAGGAAATTTGTTCAGATGACCCTCAAAAATTTTGGAAGAAGAAGATGCCAAAATTGGAAATTAGAATATAAGAAGGAAAGACTATGAAGATTGAAAATAAAATTCTAATCCCTGCAATAGATTATGTGGAAATGGAAAACACTATCAAGGAATTATGAGATGCAAAGTTATTTAATCTTCTACTTCCTCATATTGTTGTTATGATTTTATGGCCAACAAGCATTTTGAACAAAAAAAAGGGAAGAAAATAATGGTAATAAATTATAAACCATTAAATGGTGTTAATGAGTGATATCCCTATCCAATTCCTGATAAATTCTATATGTTACAGGAAGTTGTTAGATGTAAATATTTTTCTCAATTTGATTATAAATCAAGGTTATACCAAATTAGGGTAAAAGATGTTGATAAACCAAAAACTACATTTAGCTATCCTTTTAGACATTTTCAATGGAATGTCATGCCCTTTGGACTGATGAATGCACTAGATTATTTTTAGTCTCATATAGATGAATTTTTCCAAGGAACTTCTAAAATTTTATGTATATAAATTCATGATATTTCAATCTTTAGTAAAACTCTTAAGGCACATCTAGATCACCTTTACGAATTATTTCACATATCCAAGGATGCATAAATTGTTCTCTCTAGTACTAAAATCCAATTATGTCAATAGAACAAAAACGTTTTTGGTATGACAATTAAGAATGGTGAGCTTGAGGTTCAACCTCATATTAAATAAAAGTGATTAAATTCCCTGATATTATGGATACGAAGTAGTTGAAAGCTTTCTTTGGTATGTTAAATTATGTAAATAACTTTTGTAGTGATTCAGGAAATGATCGAGCTCCTTTATAGGAAATCCTCAATATAAACAAAAAATATGTCTAGACAAACATTCATACCAAAACTATCCAATTGATCAAATCTAAGGTAAAATCCTTACCAGCTTTGCATATCCCCACATCTAAAAATTATGTTTTATACACTGATGCATTTGATCATGCATGGGGATGAATATTGTGTTTTATTGAAGATGATATTGAATTTGTTTGTGAATATTCCAAAGGAGTATTCACTAATGATTTGAGAAAATGGATTTCTTATAAGGAAATTTATGCAGTCAAAATATGTCTATAAAAATTTGCCCTCAGACTAATGCACATGAAGCATTTTCAAATTAGAATAGACTGTAGTAGATTCTTGACCTTCAAAGAAAAGGATCATGGAAGAAACGATGGTCATGGTAAATATGTTCAATGGAAAACTTATTTGAACCAATTTAATTATTCTGTAGAACATATTATAGGTTAGAATAATATAGTAGCAGATTAGTTGATTCAAAATCCTATTGTAACCCTCATCTTCCAACCTGTCCCTAGTTTTAATCTGACTAGGATTAAAAATCAAAGGTTTCACGAATTAAATATATTGATATAGGAACATATTTTTAGATATGTAATATTTTCATGAGCATCACCTATGTATTTTTAGATGTCAAGAGCAACACATGTTACATAAAATGCCATAATCACTATCCATCGACTCAATAATGAACTATAGATGTGACAATTCTTTGATTTACTCAAAATACCTAACTAGACATGGCATGTGAAGAACATGACAACTCAAAATAAATAACTTTATATGTTTGAAGAACATTTTGGCCCACATCTAATCCTTTAATAAGAAAGACATTCTAATGACATTGGTGTACACACCATCTTCAAGAGAAGAATAAAAAGGGAATCTTTATTTTATATCAGTCCATGACATGGATATAATGATGAAGGAAGGTACATGAGCACACATCATGTGTTTCAGATAAGACATCTTTTCAATCCAATAAGCAAAGATGACTTAGTGAACTAAATGGAAGCCATGTTGGACCCACAACTTATGTCATCATCATCTTCTAACTCCAATAACATCTCACTTTAAATATTGATTGTACATAAATTAGGATAGTGGGAATCTCTTTATTAAAGTATGAGTTATAAACTAAAGCTGACAGCTAACATTGCCAGGTAGATATTATTTGGTAGGAATATATCCATTACTATAAATAAGAGTGTTTAGGATGCATTTGGAATAAATGAAATTTGAGTCTAAGTTTATCTATGAAGTCTAGAGTCATAGAAACAAAGATGTATGCTCTTCTCTTACACTTTTATCTGACCCTAAGAATAAAAAATCTGTTTCTAAATTTCTAAGAAATTTGTGTAAGATATGTTATAATTAATCTAATGCCATAACCATTTGACCATCAATCTCCACTGCTATTCTGTTAGACCAAGATCCCATTGTTCTGTTAGACCAAGATCCTAAAGTATAAAAAACACATAAGGTGTTTGATTTTTTAGCCATACAAAGCCTTTTAACAATTTTTTTTTGTAGTGCATTTGTAAGTGGTTAGTACATGAAAGCTACTCTCAATTTAGCCTAGATATAGGATAATATAGTTATGAGATGGTGGAATCCTCTATAATTAGTGCCCCTTTGGGCCTTTTTCACTATTGATGCCTAGGATCAGTATATATGAGAGCTTATAAATCAAACACACCTATCTAGTTACACCCATTCCATATTTCCTTTTACACATTCACATGATGTCATATTATGCCACCCAAGAAGGTTAAATCCCATGTTCCTCTAAGATGCAATACTACATTAAGTGGAGTTTATATAGAGCATATTCATATCCCTTTGAGCTCTTCTAAAATGGATAAGTATAGATGTTTTTTATCAATATGATAATGTAACTATTTAAAGCTATGTACAAATAAAAAATGTTGTTGAGATGAACATGTTAAACAAGATAATGAAAATATGCATGATAATCAAGATAATCCTAAGGGATCTGATAAAATTGATCCCAATGATCTTAATGGGGTAGATCTTAAGAAAGTTAAAGAATTATCTAATTTTTGTCAAGGACTTTGTTAAAACCCCCAAAAAATGGATAGGGTTGTAATATTTCTTTTAGCATCCATGACTACACATCAAGCTAATATTTCATCATCTTAATAAAAACAACAAAGGGTGCCTTTCAGAGTTGTTCATACTCCCATTTCAAGTGTTCTAAAATCTATTATTACTTCTATTCCTATATCAACACCTGTAATTACATATGTAATATCATCCCTTCACATGGGGGAATCAAAATATTTAAAATAGATTAATATGCCTATTTATACACAAAAATAATACACACCTCCTTTAATTACTATGCACATCCATCACCAACTTTGCTTAATGCACATTTCCTTGAACAAAATGTTAGAACCTTACATGCTAAGGTGTTGAAATTATAACAAGATGTCTCTTGTGGTATTCATTAAATATATTCCCATACTTTGTTTCTTAATCTTTTGGCACTTGAGAACATATTACCCGTTACAAACAAGCTTTGTAGCTCCTAAGCTACCACTCTATAAGGGTAAATGTGATCTTGAACATCATATTTGATCATTTCATGTAGCATGCTTGGATTATGATTACAACGATAAATTAGTAACCAAGTTATTTCCAAGAAGCCTCAAAGACCATCCTTTGTGATGGTATTATGATCTTTCACTTCAATAAGGTAAAACTTCAACCCTTTGGCATATCAACTTATAACACATTTTTCTATCAACGTCAGTGAAAAACTATTTTATGTGTAAATTAATACACTCAAGCAAGGGTTAAATGAGCCAATACGTGAATATGTTATTCAATAAAAAAATATGATAGCTAAGATGACAAATTCTATGGTAGATAATAACAATAAATCTTAACACAAAATTTTTAGCACCACTCCATGAGTTTATCATGTTTGACAAATTCAAATCTTTTGATGAGTTATGTCATACAATTTAAGTATGTAAGTCAATCTCATAGCTTTAAATAAGCTAAAGTATGCATGAAATACTCTAGCTACTTCAAATACTAAGTTTCAAAGCAAACCAAGCTACAAGGTAAAATATAATGAAAGTAAGAATAAATCAAAATTAATAATCAATGTAGTGGTTAGCCAAAATGGCCACCATGAGTGAGTACAATTTAAAACTTTGTTGACAAGTCTTCTGTAACTCTGTTGATGATCTTTTGATTGGTCTTGTCTTAGATTATAGTTCATGCAATGTTATAGGAAGGTGTCTTGTCAAGTGTTTGGTCATCTTAAGGTCTCTTTGAAGGTTTAGGAGAGTGAGTCAAGAGCCTAGTCTTGTCATTAATCCCCTTCATGAAGGTCTTGTTTGGTTTTTGGAGAGATTAAGGTATCTCAGTAGAGTTTGAGGTAACTTAGCAAAGATTAAGGTATGTTGATCCATGTGAGAGTATTGGTGTATTAACATTCTAAGGTGACATAATGTCTTATTGTGGATGAGAGATTCTAGATATAAGATATGGTAAGAAGAAAACATTGTTATTTCATGTTTAACAAAGGTTAAGGTAGTTTTGGATAAATTAAGGTAATGGTTACCTTTTCAAAGTGGAAGGATCAAATGCATTTTAAGGCCTCTAACATGTTTTTAGGATATTTAAAGGTGTTTTATTTCTCACACATGTTCATCCATGTTAGTTTCAATGTGAAATAAGTGGTGGGACCTTCTAAAGGTCAAAAAAGTGATATACAACATAGAAACACACTTGTCAAGGGCTTATAAAGCAACTTTTCAACATGGAGATGGTTAGTTCAAGTCAAAAATGGATGGTGTTAGGTCTATATGATGTTTTAAGGGTCAAATCATGCTTGTGGACACATTTTTTAGGTCCAAATAAGATAAAAAATAGTTCATCTCCTCCATTGAGCTCTTTACAAGCTTGTGAAGGCCATTTTAAAACGTTCAGTTCATAAAGAGGAAATAGAGCTATATATAGTGATATTGGGGGTTGATAGGGGACCTTATTACCTTTAAATTAAAATCATTAGTTTTTGGTTTTAAGGGATATGCTTTATGAATAATCATTAACCAAATACGAAGCCCAAAACCCTCCTAAAACCCCACAAGTAGGGTTTTTTCTTGTCTCAGTGAGTTTTTAAGTTAATGGATACAAATGGATGGTTTTTTAATATCATAATTGGTATAAATAGTCCCCTCACATCATCTTCCACCATTAGTTGGCACGTGTGAGTAGCCAATATGACAAAAATGTTGCGTTTTATTATTTTTGAAGGTGGTAGGTAGGGTTTTTGAAGCTATGACGTTATTGAACATGGATATAGTTGTGTTTGGAATGAATAATATTTGTGAGAACCTCTAAATTTTTTATTTATACCTTATACAAGTATCAAAAGGGTTCAAATATGAGTACAAATTTATTTGCAAGTAGATTATGTAGGTTACAAACCTATATAAGATGATTACATGCACAATTTGGGTTGTTTTTGAGAATTTTCATTTTCAAAAAGTCTTAAATAAAATCTCATCAAAATATCATAGTCATTCTATCATATCCTCAGGTCTACTTCCACATTCTACAAGGTTTTATTGCACTCATAGGGACTCACAACCATCTTTAATAGATCTAATAGGCCCATTGGTAAAATGATTGAAATAAACCTCTTAGGACCTTGTGGTATTAGTATTTTTGTATTTATTGACCATATAGGTGTTTATAAATGATAATGAGCCTCAATCAAGTATCCCAAGGTCATCATCAAAGGGTAAATGACATACCTTGAAAGATAGTGGTCTTAGTGTTCTTTAATGAATCTTTAAGGGTAAATAAGAGAATGCTACAAACCTGTGACTCATGAATGACTTATAAATTCATACTAAAAATGGTTTTAGTAATATCCAAGTATAATAGGATTTGATCATCCATAGTATATCATACAAGGAAATATACCAATCTTTTGGTAAAAGAAGGAGGTGCTATGAGCCTAAAACAATCACCCATAGGTTTGTTTGTAGGGTAACAAATAAATAATAGGCATATACAAGAATGAAAAGTGATTGTATTGAGATTCAACAAAATAAATAGCGCTCCTAGAACTCCTATAGTACTCCCAAGCATACACTTAGTACATATATAGTCCAATTGTGAACCTAGAATCTTCAAAGACAAGAGAGAAGGTCTTATTAGCCAAAACCTTTGAGGTTTTGAGTGGTAGTATACATGAGATATAAATTGATGTAATTCAGGTTATAAATAAGATAATATCAGAGAATATTCATAAATTTACAAAATCCCTAGGACCATTCTTGAAATGAACTAGTAGGCTATAGACCTAGGACCATTGATCTAGTGTCTATAAACAAAATAGATGTGTTGAGGCATTTAAGATACTTCAAGGAGGTTTTTGATATTGTAAATTGGTCTGAGGGTTAAAGGGAAAGACTAAAAGGATTAAGGGACCAATAAAAACATTATCAATATAAAAGTGAATGTAGACCTACATGTCTGCAGAGTTGTAGGTCCACATTCTTATTCAAGAGAAGTAAACCTTGCATAAAATATGATGGTTTGAAGAGAAAATAAAGTGATAAATCCATAAGGATATGTTGAGAGGGTATATTTATGGTATAAAATTATAACCATTGAAGTAAAAACCATTTCTTGGAATCTAACAAGTATTAAGCCCAAAGAGCACTTACAGGGATGTTAAAGAAATATTAGTATTAAGTTTAGGGTTTAGATGGATATATGGGTGTGTGAGAGTCATGAATGGACATGAAAGATGTTGAATAATTTTAGAGAGGTATTGAAAAGAACAAAGGGAACTCATAGTCCACTTAACAATCCTAATTGCACATGATTCTTAAAATTTGACATGTTAGAGAGTTTTGAAGATGGTTCAAAGACAAATGATTGTTAGAGGGGTTGAGGGAAGTTGGGGAAGACATAAAATAGGTATTGGTTTGGTATTTAGTGTCTTAAAACTCAATATTTTCCTTTTTATTTGCTCTCAGCTTATTCAAGCCTGTCTTTCCAACCTAGAGCTTAAAAACTTACAATTTGCATAACTCAAGATCTAACCCTTGGAGTTCAATGAAACTTTTCCATATGAACTTATTTGATGTTACATATAATATTTTGGCTGTTTTGGATCAGTAATATATGGTATTTTATGGTCTCTAGTATTATAGGCTTGCTTTAGGCCTAATTGTGAAAGATGGGTGTTGGGTTAGTAAGTCTGCATTGGGAATTAAGCCATGAAATTTTGGGTTAATCTAAAACAAGAATAAAGGGTACTAAAATATGATTTTATTTTTATTAGAGATGTTACATATAATTAAAATCAAGAAGATTTATGTCAAAATAGGGATACAAGAAATAGGCCTCAAAGAGAGCAAATATGAAAATTATGAAGGAAATTACAAAACAAAAGTGGAAAGATGATTGGTTATAGGTATTTAAAAAGTGTCCAAGACAAAAAATCAGTTATACCCCAATATAATTATTTTTTACTTCCTAATTGCTCCTTAGGGGAAATTTCAAGAGCTCAAGGATGAATCATCAAGCAAAACAAAACTCCTACCCCACCTTGAGAAGATCATCATCAAATGAAATTCACACATGCTAAAAGGAGTTTTTAGAACTAGTTTGTGATAGGATTTATTTTTTGTAACTTGCTTCATCATGAGAAGACACTTGTCATGGGCTTCTCCAATGTTGATCTTCTCTCTCCTTCTCATTCTCTTCTAAATGTATGCCTGATTTTTGCATTTGAAGGATCCTCCACTTGAGTATGGTGAAACCCTACTCTTTTTGTAATCCATTGAGATAATAGAAAAGATAGTTTTACCTTCTCTTATGACTATATTATAGTGTTTGTGCATGAATGATTGATCTTGTCTAGTTTTGATTCAGTTCTCCTTGACATTTTGTCTCATTTTGTCACCTATATGTAGTTTGAACTCACTCTTATAGATCATATGGAGTGTTTAATTAGTATTGCGAAACTTAAGTGAGGTAATTCTTCATTAGTGTCATTAGACATCTTGAAAATTAGCTCTACTAGCCTAATCATCATCTACCACCTTCATATTTAAATACTAATGTAAGAGGAGTAGATTAGGATTAGTGTATGAACAAGTCAGTGCTGTGCTCATTATGGATCTACAAATGTGTAGAAGTGGTCAAAAACTTTGGTGCATCACCTCCTTAGTTAGGCTGTTTTCAGTTATCTCTTACCCTTTTCCTAACTAGTAGTAGTCTAAAAGCAATTGCAAGGTGAAGCATCAAGGGAGCTAACCCTATCTAGAGATTCACCTCACTAATTGGGACACCTATAGCCTAGAGGTATATCCATGATATCACCTAAGTGATGAGGCTTGAACAACCTACTCAAGGGTGTAATTTTGTGTGATAATAGTTCTGACATACTCAGTGAGATAAAGATTTAATCCATTAAAGATTTCTTGATGTTACTCTTCAATACATCAACATTTTGAGGCATGAACACAAACATCAATGGCAAATCCGAGTGAATTACAATGGGTATAAGCAGCCAATTGCCTAAAAATCATTAATTGGTATGTATTCTTATTCTTAATTTTTATAAAATGCATATTCTTTACCTATATATCCTTCACATCAATCTAATGATGTTTATGGCTTCTCCTCAATTATCCATTCAATATCATATCAGTCTTGTCATAACACTTACCCACCTCCCACCCTTGTTCATGCTCCCAATAAGCCTTGGCAAAGTCATTATTCCCCTAGTCAACCTGAAGAAAGTCTTAGAGAGATAAGAATTGAGTTTGAGAGGCAAATGAAAGAGAATGATAGAATAAGGGAGTACAATAGGCATAAAAAAGAGCTTGTATATCAGGCCTTTGTACATTAACAAGAGTTGATGTATAATGAGGAGTGTATAGCTATAAAAATTCAAGCTAAGAAAGAGTAAGACTATTCGCTACTCATGAGAATGTAATAAGTCAAGTGTAATTATCCCTAAAACCACCCTTGTCAAGGTCATGTCACTTATAATAAGTTCTAAAGACTCAAACAACTCTTATTAGAACATGAAATGCAAATGAAGAGACTTTATAGTCAAAATGATCCTAGTTTAATTGTCCCTATTCATTTCATTCAAGAAGAGAGGTTCTTAGTACAACTTGTTAAAGATGAGTTGATAAATATTGAGAGTGAAATTCAACAAGGCCTAACCAGTGACATGCTTGAGATAATAGGTTTAATCCAATGTACAAAGAATAGGTTGGTGGTCTATGAGAGGTAGAAATCTCATTAAAATCAGCTTTGTGTGCCATCTCCTACTCAAAGTCTACCTTATTTTACTCCAAATCTTCTCTAACTTACAATATGCCATCAAAAAAACCTTGAGTCTATGTAAGATTTATCCAATCTTCCTCAAGAGCCTAAAACCATTCCATATTGGAAGCCTTCTTGAACTATGACTCCTAATTACATCATGCCAATCCTTGAGAATGAACCTCCTCCTATGCCCATCCAAAACCAAGAGAGAGAAGATGTTATAGAAACCACATAAAAAAAAATCCAAGTTGGAAAGAAACTCTTCATATGCAAGCCCAAAATCAAGATATAAAAAAGGTGTTACAAGTCAATCCAAGGGAGTTCCCAAGCTTACCAAACCCTTCATCTATCCCTCAAGTCATAGCTATTCATGAGTCCCAAAGTACATTAGAGGTTGATAAGCTGATTATTGAGTGGAAGAAAGAAAATTAGAATCTCTTGACACAATTTCCTCCTCCTCCTCCCCTACCAAATGAATCATCTTTCCCTCCCACCATCTTCCTTTTGAAAGGATAACCTATTTTATGGGAAGCAAGTGAAGAGATTGAAACTAAGGAAGAGATGTCTCTAGTGGGTATGATGAATATATCACCATTGGTAGTCTCCTTCATAGGGGAAAAGAGAAAGTAGGTGTGAAACAAGAGGAACATGATGAACTAATACTTTCTTGGGAAGATGAGCTTCCATGTTTCATGGAGGAAGAGAGTGATAATCTTATAGAACATGATCTTGAAGAGGTCCAAGAAAAACCTTCAACAGTGGTTGAAATGGAGTTTATTGATGAGCAAGAAAACATTGATAAGGTTTGGCAATAATTGTACCAAGCTTTCCTAGAAGAGCTTGAAAATATTGGTATGAAAACTTTGTAATAAATTATAGTAGACCTTGAAGGAGATGATGTAATTCAAAAATGACAAGAAGATTTTTCCATATTTGATGAATTTGAAGATTAAGATAGGCCTAAAAACACTAGCGGATAGATTGGGGATGCTAATGAGGCTACAAGCCTTGAAGAAGCAGTCCTACCTCAAAGGGGACAAGAAGAATATATCAATGAAGATTGGCATCAGTATTTTGAGCTCCATCAATACTGTGAAAACCTTTGCAAGCCTATGTCTTTTGGTGAAGGTAGTGATAGGCTGATTGGCAAGATTGAAGAGCTTAATCAAGGGGATATAAATCAAGGTATGTATAAATAAGATCCTAATGAAGCTAGAGATAAGTTTTTGGAGCTACTGAAGAAATTGAGAATTATGTAGCTAGTGTTAAATAGAATGACATCATTCAAGATGTCATATAAGAACAAGATGAAATTTACAAAAAACCATTAGAGGCTAGGGTTATAATAGTCCTTGCAAATCAAAGTGTGATCAACTTAGAAAACATTACCAAGGGTGAATAGAAATATGAGGTAAGTATTAAATATCAAGATGAATTTGTAATCATTAGGGACATGTTTACTACTATTGACCCATTTGAAAACATGAAAAATAAGTTAGAAAATAAGAATCCTGATCCACCAAGCATGGTGTTCCAAAAGCAAGTTATCTTTCCTCCTTGTCCACCACAAAGAAATGATCTATTTTTTTTTCTTTTGATCTAGGTGGATTAGAATTTGAAGGTTAGTTGTACATAGTAGTTTCTTATGTTTGATTTTTGTAAGTGCATTATAGCGTAAGGTGTGTCTAGTGTGTTGTGTCGCTTTGGTGTGTGTGTGGTTATTTGCCTTGTGTTGCATGTTTTGGATATATCTCAGTTATCTTATCTTGTTAAAGAGCTTGCAGTTAAGTGTCAAGGTCAAATCATGTCTGTAGTTGAAGCATGGGTGACTCTATATCCCAATGGACACAAGAAGGTAACTGGTCTAGATGCATAACAAGCATTCATTCCCAGGAAGTCACTAAAGATGTTAGCCAAAATTGGCCACCATGAGTGAGTATAATTTAAAACTTTGTTGATAGTTCTTTTTTAACTCTGTTGATGAACTTTTGATAGGTTTTGTCTTAGCTTATAGGTCATGCAATGTTATGGGAAGGTATCTTGTCAAGTTTTTGGCCATATTAAGGTCTCTTGAAAGGTCTAGGAGAGTGAGTCAAGAGCCTAGTCTTTTCATTAATCCCCTTTATTAAGGTCTTGTTTGGGTTTTAGAGAGATTAAGGTATCATAGCAAAGTTTGAGGTCACTTAGCAAAGATTGAGGTATGTTGATCCATGATGAGATTATTGGTGTATTGACCTTCCGAGTTTTTGTAATGTATCATGTGGATGAAATATTTTAGAGACAAGATATGGTAAGATTGAAACATTATTATTTCATGTCTAGCAAAGGTTAATGTAGTTTTGGAGAAATTAAGGTAATGGTTACTTTTGAAAATTAGAAGGATCAAGTGTATTTTGAGGTCTCTAACATGTTTCTAGGCTATGTCAAGGTGTTTTCTTCCTTACACATGTTCATCTAGGTTATTTTCTATGTGTAATAAGTGGTGGGACCTTCTAAAGGTCAAGAAAGTGAAATATAATGTAGAAATACACTTATCAAGGGATTATAAAGTAACTTTTCAACATGGATATGGTCAGATTAGGTCAAAAATTAATGGTGTCAGGTCCCTCTAATGTTTTCATAGTCAAATAATGCTTGTGGTAGCATTGGCAGGCCCAAAGAAGATAAAAAATGATTCATCTCCTCCATCAAGCTCTTTGCAAACTTGTGAAGGCCATTTTCAAACGTTCATTTCATGAAGAGGAAAGAGAGTTAGATCTATTTATCTTGGGAGTTGATAAAGGCCCTATGCCCTTGAAATTTTAGGCATTAGATTTTGGTTTGAATGGATATGCTTAATTAACAATCATTAACAAAATAAGAAACACAAAACCCTCCTAAAATCCCATAGGCAAGGTTTTTCTTGTTTCAACAAGTTTGTAGGTTAATGGTTGAAAATGTATGGTTTTTTGAGATACTTATAGATCTACATAGTCCCCTCACATCATATTTCAGCATCATTTGCCACGTATGAGCAGCCAATATGAAAATAATGATGTGTTTTGCTATTTACCTATATAAATCCTCTTCATACCTTCTAAAAATATCAAAAGGGTTCAAATATGAATTCAATTCATTTGCAAGTAGATTGTGTGGGTTGTAGACCTATATAAGATGACTATAGGCACATTTTGGGTTGGTTTTGAGTGTTTTCATTCTCAAATAGTCTTAAAGAAACTCTAAAAAAACTCCTACACTCCTTCTATCATATCCTTAGTTCTTCTTCCACATTTTAAAATGTTTTATTGCACTCATATGACTCACAACCATCTTCAAGATACTCCAATAGGCCCATTGGAAAAAAGATTAGAATGAACCTCTTAGCACCTTATGATATTGGTATTCTTATGTTTATTGACCATAAATGTTTTTCTAAATGATAAAGAGTCTCAATCAAGTAGCCCAAGTTCATCATCAAAGGGCATATGGCATACCTTAAAAGACAATGGTCTTAGTGTTCTTCAATGAGTCTCTAAGGGTAAATAAGAGAAAGCTACAGACATGTGACTCATGAATGAGCTACTAATACATACTCATAAGGGTTTTATTAATATATAAGTATAATATGCTTTGATCATCCATAGGAGATAATCCAAGGAGAAATACCAATCATTTGGTAAAAAAAGGAGGTGCTATGAGCCTGAAACAGTCACCTATAGGGCTGCCTGTAGGGTAAATAAACAACTAATAGGCCTATACAAGAAGAAAAATTGATAGTATTGAGATACAAAAAGATAAATTTCACTCCTAAAACTCATAAAATACTCTCAAGCATACACTCAGTGCATATATAGTCCAAATGTGAACCTAAAACCTTGAAGGATAAGAAATAAGGTCTTATGAGCAAACACTTTTGAGTTTTTGACTAGTAGTATACATGAAATATACCTTGATGCAATTTAGGGTATAAATAAGATAATATTAGAGAATATCCATCAATGGAAAAAACTCCTAGGGTCATTCTTGAAGTGAACTAGCATGTTACAGACATAGGATCATTGTTATAGTGTTTATAAACAAAACTAGATGTGTGGAGGCATTTGAGAGATTTTAAGGAGGTTTTTGATTTTTTAAATTATTTTAGGGTTTAATGAAAATAACATAGGGCTTAAGGGACCAATAAAAACATTATTGGTGGTTTAAAATGAAAATTGAATGTAGACCTACAGGTTTATAACCTTGTAGGTCGACATTTTCAATCAAGAGAAGCAAACCTTGCATAAAATATGATGGGTTGAAGAGAAATAAATTGATAAATACATAAGGAGATGTTTAGAGGGATTTTGTAGGGTTGAAAATGATAACCATTGAAGAAAAAACCCTTTCTTGGACTCTAACAAGTATTATGCCCAAAGAGCACTTATAAGTCTGCTAAAGAAATATAGGTTCACTTCCAAGGATTGAAGAACATGAAATATTGGTATTGAGTTTATGGGTTTTATGAATATATAGGTGTGTGAGAGTCATGAATGAACATGGAATATGTTTAATAAGTCCAGAGAGTAATTGAAAATAACAAAAATAACTCATAGCCCACTTGATAGTCCTAATTGCACATAGAATTCTAAAAAATTGACATGTTAGAGAGTTTTGAAGATGGTTCAAGGATAAATGACTATTATATGGGTTGAGAGAAGTTTGGATAGACCTCACATAGTATTTTTTTGGTTTTAAGTGTCCTAAAACTCAATATTTTCCTTTTTCTTTGCTCTCGGCCTATTTAGACCTGTATCTTTCCAACCTAGGGCTTAAAAACTTACATTTTTCATAACTCAAGTTATAAGATTTAGAATTTAATTAAAAATTTACATATGACCTTATTTTATTTTCACTAAAATATTCTATTGGTTTTGGAGTAGTACTATATGGTCTCTAGTATTGTAGGCTTGCTTTAGGCCTAATTAGGCCTAATTATGAAAGATGGGTATCGGGTTAGTAGGTCTACATTAGGATTTGAGACATGGAATTTTGGGTGAAGATGAATAAAGATAAAGGGTACTTAAATATACTTTCAATTTTCATGGAGGAATTGTATATCATTCAAACCAAGGAGCTTTGTGTCAAAATAAGGCTACAAGGAATAATCCTGAAAGAGAGCAAATATGAGAATTATGAAGGAAATTGTAGAAAAAAAGTGGAAAGATGATTGGTTATATGTATTAAACAAATGTCAAAGATAAATATAAGTATTTAAACCCTAATAAGATGATATGTCACTTTTTAATCACTCCTAAGGGGCAATTTCAAGCACTCAAGGATGAATCATCAAACACAACAAAACTTCTATGCTACCTTGAGAAGATCATCATCAAATGAAGTGCACACATGTTGAAAGGAGCTTTCAGAAATGTTTCTTAGAAGTCTTTCTTGTTTACAACTTCATTCATCAAGAGATAACACTTGTTATGGGCTTCTCCAACATCGATCTTCTCTCTCCTTCTCCTTATCTTCTATATGTATACCTGATTTTAGCATTTAAGGGATATTCCACTTGAGTATGGAAAAGCCTTGATGCTTTTTTAAGCCATTGAGACAATAGAAAAGATTTTTTTACCTTCTATTATGATTTTATTTTAGTGTTTGTGCATGGATGATTGATCTTGTCAAGTGTTGATTTAGTTCTCCTTGACATGTTATCTCATTCGATCACTTATATGCAGTTTGAACTCACTCTTGCAGATCATATGGAGTGTTTAATTAGTATTTTGAAATTTAAGTGAGTCAATTCTTCATTAGTGTCTTTATACCTCTTTAAAATCAGCCCTCCTAGCCTAATCATCATCGACCACCTTCATATTAAAATATTGATGTAAGAGGAGTAGATTAGGAGTAATGTATGAATAGGTAAGAGCTATGCTCATTATGCATCTTCAAATATATGGTAGTGGTAAACAAATTTGGTGCATCACCTCCTTAGTTACATTTTTAAAGTTATCTCTTAAACTTTTCCCAATAAGTAGTAGTCTAGTAACAATTTCAAGGTGAAGCATGAAGGGAGTTAGCCCTATCTAGAGATTCACCTCATTAATTAGGCCATCCAAAGACTAGAGGTGTATCCATGTTATCACCTAAGTTAAGAGGATTAAAAACATATTTAAGGGAGTAATTTAGTGTGATAATAGTGGTATCAGAATCAGGGAATAAGCTTCAATTGATACTTCTACCAAGGTGGCAATTTTCAAAGTTACCATCACCTTCTCATGTCTTGCTACATAAATTACTTGATTGAAATCTCATATCCCTCCCTCAACCATTAAATATTGAAATTAATAAGCCTCAATATAAATTATTTGATATATACACATAATTTGACTATCATAGATGTATTATATATCATACAAACAATTTTTACATGCTAAGGCATAAGATACAAGATCTTATCGATGACAATACTATCGAGTTAAGCACACACACATATAAGGTCATACAACAACAAAATGAAAATGAAAAGTTGAAACTATTTAGTAATCCAAATACAAACCATGGCATAAAATAGAATATAGAAAATTTAGAGGTACATAATACTTACAATTCACATCCCCCTCTTCAAACATATAGGCATCTAATAGAAAATATTATTGGTACATTTATAGGCACATTGACACTACATCGTATGATCACATTTGATGATAATTTTTTTTTTATAGTGATTCAAATAAACATGAACTCTTTATTCAAACTTATATCAACAAATAACCCATACATAATGTAAGTATCAACAATGGGCCAAGTGAAAATGCATGCACAATTATAGTTCTTTGCATTCTTGGGTACACAAAGTAGGATTTACAAGTTACATAAAATATAGTCAAAACATTTTATGGACATACACAAAATACTATCGGACATATAGTGTTATATATTCAAGTTGGTTCAATGAAAATAGATACTCCATTATTAGTCTTACCAAGGATAGGGGTCTTTGATATGTTATTAGGACACCCTTAGATATAGAATCTCCACACACTGCTATCCATAGTACATCAATGTCTCAAATATATAAATTTTTATCAAGTGTTCAAAGTTTAAAGTATTTGATATGAGTACCATTTATAAATAGTGGTATCTCCTCCTCATCCCCCAACACCATAACCATAGTTCATTGTTATGCCTATTCAAGAGCATAATGTAGAGGTAGTTATTGAATCTATTCAAGAGCATAGTACAAAGATGGTTGTTACACCCATGTAAGATATTTACATACAATTAGTTTAGAGGATAGTAGTACACCCCCATAGACAAAAAAAATCATGTCAAAGTTATTCAGAAATCAAATAGATCTTTATATTCTATAGTACATCTTAAGGCATCACCTTAGATAATTCAGTGTGTTCCATAATGAATGCAAGCACTAAAATATTTTTATATTATACATTTAAATCCATAAATTAATGTTCCCTCTAAATTTACACATCATATACAATATTCCATGAACAATGACAAAGATATTTACATTACAACACATGATCCCTTTATAGATTCAGATTCATCTACATATAACACTTTTTGTTTGTGTAAAGTCACCCTCCAACTCTATGATACATGCACGCACTATGGTACTCCCATTGATGGGATCATTGGCTAGTTTATTTTTTTCACACTGTATAAATAAAATAAAATTAAAATATGTCAAAACTTAGAAAAAATTAAAATATGTCAAACATACAAAAACATTCAAATATAGAAATATAAAAACATTTAAAATAATAAAAACAAGTCTTGAGTAAAACACAAGTGTCTAGTGACATATGATATTTATCACACATTTTGGTAGGTAGGATATTAATTTTATTACACACATGCATTTCATGAGCTATATTAGTGTGATACATGAAATACATATTATACATAGACTCTTAGATGTTGGATTCCCTTATACCCAATGGCCATGCCTATGTTAGGGGCATCTTATTCTTTGGGTTACACTATCACATGTTATGTCTATATATGGCATCAAATGACATGTTAACATACATATATTACAAGTGACTTATTAATTACTGACATCTAACATTGTGCTACATGGATATGCTATTTTTATATGATATGACATTGATACATATGGATGGTAAAAACTAGTTTCACTTGTTCTATGCTCATTTACTATTGTTACTATCTTGTTTGATAGGCTAGACATTGCTTGATTATTTTATGTGGCCCTTGGCCATTGTGTGAAATAGTTTCTTTAACACTTATATGCAATATTTGATAGAAGCACCTTAAGTTCAAGGGAAATCAACATCAAACCAATATTGTTTTTGCTTATTTTCCTTATTTAATTGTGCTTGTTGGTTTACTTTGGATTGAGGTAGTTCAAAGAACCTTATTTAAAGATGGTTGATGTAGTTAAATAATTTTAAGATGGGATTTATTTGTTAGATCCATTATTTTGGCCAATGGTTTTATTTCATCCATTTTTTTGGCCAATGATTTTATTTTACCCATTGTTTTGGCCCATAGTTTTATTTCACTAATTTTTTTATCCCATAGTTTTATTGCTTACAATTTCCAATGTATCCACATAAGTTATAGAAGTTTATAAGTGGTTGAGAGCTCATGAAGACATGTCTATATAAATATAATCTTGTAACCATTTTAGGACATCTTATAAAAATTAAAGAGTTGTCTTCATGTGCATTTTTTAAAGGGGATATTTTATTGGTTGTGTATTGATCAACGTAGGTTCGAGTGACCGAGTATAAAACAACATATTGGTGGTGTTAGAGATTTGAAACATATGTGAGAAGTACTTTTAGGTGTTTTGGGTCTAATCTATTGTAATTGGGATTTGTTGCCATGATTTATTTGAGTCCATTGTGACCTACTATTATTTATTATCTAGTTGTAATAAGACGAGACTTGCTTTTATGTTGATGCTAAATCTCATTTGTTTTGTAATTTTAATTCAAAGTTTTGATAAAATTATGTGTTAAGTTCTTTTGTCCATTTTAACAAAAAGCTTATATTGTGTAACTATGATATATGTCATTAGGAGTCTGTTATATTTATTTGACACATTTTAGTATACTGAACCAAAATGTCTATTAGCAATGATGTAGTCTACAACTAAAGAACTTACAACCAAAGGGAAGCAAGTGAAATGACAAAAACACAAAATTTAGATAGTACCATTGAATATATCCAAACCATGTGAATTACCCAAACTAATCTAGTGTTTCCCATATGATGATATTTTCCAATCTGAAGAACTATGTTGAAGGCCTTCAATTTACATATCCAATAATTGAGTCATTATAAGATTTGAATAGATGTCATATATAGTTTTAGAAAATATTTTGTGATTATGTAGCACTTTAGTCTTATACACTTGGTAAACTCAGACCCTGACTATTCCTCTTAGTCCTGCACATGCCTTACTTCTACAAGCCTTGCATCTACTCTATTTTGTACCCCTTGGCCTATCTCTTAGTTGAATAGTCTTATATTAATGACACAAACATCTCATATTTATCGTAATGCTTAAAATTTACTTATCTTACACCTCTATAAGCTCTATTCCTTTGCTTACTTTCCTTCTTCCTTAACACCAATGTCCAAGATAGGTAGTAGCATTAACATTACTATTTTGCCCTGATACAAGTGTCCAATACCCTAAAGTCATCCAGTTTTTAAATGAAATGAATTAAAATGGTCAACCTAAATGATTTAATGTGATTTATCTCCTGATAAGATTGGTATAAATATAATATCAACCCTCATTGATTCACCACCTAGAAATCAAACCAAAAGAGCACTCAATAAGCACTCAATTTACCAAAATCTTTCCTATTCGACCCTATTCTAATATCTGTCAAAGGAACAACCCAAATACATGTCTAAAGTACTAAAGGATTAGTCATAAGGTCATATTTTCCAAGTTACAAGTTATGTCAGTGTTGTACTTACTTTACACATATTGCATGATTCACACACAAGCCAACATGTAGGGGAGAAATACATGCATCTGAGGCCCTCTTTTGGAGTATTAGCTATGTAGGTAGTGCCCTTTGATATCAGGTCATTTTATCTTAGCTTGACATCATGTGTCCACTAACCCATTTTTTCTCAAGGTCACATTGAAAATGGAAAGCTAGGGTTTTGCTGCTTCACCAGGAATGCCAATCCATGACCTAGATTTGAATTACCATAGCGAAGGTGAATCCAAACATAGAAGTATCTAGGTGGTTGCATCCTATTTGAGTATATATTACATAAAATAAAATGGAATCATGCTTAAACATTAACACCATCACAACTATCTTAGGATGATGTAACTATCTAGAGAGCTAGAGATACCAGATCTAGAATTTGATGATTGATCCATAACTATCTCCTATGTACTTTCTACTTATACTAGATCCAAATCTGCATTAGCATCAAAACAAACTAAGTACTCTCTTTTATATGATTTCTATATTTATCATAGTTTTAATTTTCATTTATAGCCTATCTCAATTTAATAAATTCAACACATGGTACATCTGAGTTTAGCACATTAATTGGCTTATCATATATTTGATATTCACCCTTGTGCCATTTCATTTCTATATCCTTAACCCTATATTACCAAGTAGGATCCACATCCAAATTAGGGTTAAAAATTTGGTGAACCTAATCTTTGAACATCAAACCCTAGGCCAACTAGGGTTTTTTGATTTCTTTTCTATATTGTTAATCCCGGATTGTTATAAAATATGTGCAACATGGATTTATCCTTAGACTTTGTATGCCTTTCCTACCCTTTCCTCATTTTGATATTTAGAATATTTCCAAAGGACAAAGAAGATTTTCTTCCCATTTTAAAACTAAAATAAGAAGAAAGCTTTCACCCTTCTAACCAGGTTCATATTACAACCTATTTAAAGGGTAAGGTGGATCATAATGTTATATGAAAATTGGGTAACCATAAAATCATTCCAACATCCCTTAATGGTACAAATGTGAATGTTCAATTTGAAATACCCAGGGCTTGTACTTGTCAAACCCTAAAAGATCTATTAACAAATATGATCAAGCTGCTACACAAGTTACAAAAGCAAAATTAATCTTTAGACTTAGAGATCACTTTACTATAAAATTAGGTTATTCCATTACAAAATCCTAAACATATTATATTGTCTAAGGTGCCAAGGAGATAATTTACAATTCTAACAGAGTCCCCAATTTCATTACTCCCATGGTTTCTTGAGTGTCATCTCATATTTCTCCCTCCTCCTATAGAGGTCGATGTAAATAAACCTCTACCTAAACGCTATGATGCAAATTATTATTGTGAAAATCACCAAGGCCCTTGGTATTCTATGAATAGATGCTTTACTTTGAAACATAGTATCCAAGATCTTATCGATGACTAAAAGATTGCATTTAAGGATTCTCTAAAAGAATTAGCCTTACAACAAATCAAAAATATCATACATCATCAAGATTTAACAATTACCCTATACATGGGTGGTACTTATTATTGGCATAAGCATATTGATCCTACATAAACCAAGACCGCTTGAAGCATAAATCATTTTCAACAACTCAATTTTAACATACAAGATTTGAAAAATAAGGTCACTTGGAAAAACTCTTTGGGTAACATAGTAATAACAATCACTTATGGTCGTAAAGTGATCCAAACATGGGTTTGGGATATGCATACCACATCTACATATGCATTTACACTCAAAACTCTTTGGTTATACCAAATGGAATAAAAAATTGACCAAAATTAATAAGGATTTTCCTTTCCTCATGAAGGCAAATTAATACATATTTCAAATGACAACATTACATCTTTTACTACACATGAAAAACATGAGGAGTAACATGCTATGTCCCCTTTCAACCTATCCAATAATGATGCAAGCAATGTAAAATATCTAACTTGAGGTTGTAAGATTAATAGTGGGGGAGAAATCTATGACCATCCATTGGATGTCATCATAGGATGATATTTATTCACCATCAAAAATTTTAAAAACACCAAAAAATAAAAACATTAAAAAAAAATCCAAAAACATTTTTGGCACCTACATGTTGTATTGGTTCTTTGGCATCTATGTGTTGTTTCCATGTTGAGGGCCAGCATATCATTTACTCATACATACACATATACATGCATACACAAATACATGATACACTTATGGGTGTCAGGCTCTCCCTCTACTCACATCACCAATATGTTGGGGGCATCCATGTTCTGTGATCTTGATACACACATGTTATATGATTCAATGATCACTCTAAAATATCATGTTTGAGCTTACATATGTACTTAGACATTCCTTATCCATGATCATATCTTGAACATGGTACTTGATAAGCTATGTACTTGACATTTTTTGCTAACATATTTTATCCATGGGCCACTATGACATGTTTATGCTGGTTTCTTATGAATTTCCTTTCAAAACTTCCTTGAGTGTTTTGCCTTGTTATTGTCTTTATTTTTTGAGCATTTGAGTATGCTTTATTTTATACAGACCCTATGCTTATGTATGCTTTCATTGACATTTGCATGTGTCATATGTTTGTATTCTTAGAAATTTGAATATGTCATCCTTATCTTCTTAGACGTTTTAATATGTCATTACTTGTTGTATGGACATTTGAATAAGTCATGTCCATTCGATTTTGTAGCATTTGAACATGCCCCTTGTTTGCAGTCTCCTTGGACCATTCATTTTTGAAATGTTTCTGAGTGTTATTGTGTGTGTGATTATTTGCTTTTTTATCTTGTACTATTACTATCTATATGTTTCCATGATCTATATCATGCATATTATGCATACATGTGATCACTTTGGTTCTATGATCTTTAATGATACATTTACCTAGACATGTTGCCTTTATATGCTATGTGTTTACATTCAAAGATTTATAGTTGTCTTAGCCTTTTGAGGTGAGGTAAATTACAAGTAATATTTTTCCCTCACCTCAAATGGGGGGGGGAATATTAGTGGGGGAATTCTTGGGAAGCATGTTTTACACACTTCACACAATTCTCAGATATCAGTGGTGGCATGTCATATGGACATGGATTACACACATTCATAGTTTTCAGATTATAGTGGGGGCATGATTTGGAAGCACATTCTCCACAAATATTAAGTATTCAATATTTATAATAATTTATAGATTTAGTAAGGGCATGCCATATGGACATAACTTCTTCATGTTCATAGTTTTCAGATTTAGTGGGGGCATGCTTTGGTAGCATGTTTGCCACATTCATTTAGTATGGTACTTATATCGAGTCACATATTTAGTGGGGGTATGCTTTGAAAGTATGTTCTCCACACATACTCAATAATCAAAATCTCTAGTTTATAGTGGGGGAATGTTTTAGAAACATGTCCTCCATATATAGTGGAGGCATGCTGTAGAAGTACATCCTCCACATTACATAGTTATCTGAATCGACCAAAGCACACAATCATATGATTTTGATACATATTTTCAGCATAATTTTATACATGGTACCATTATTATACATAGTTTAAATATGATACATATCTAAGGTGCATATGATATGCAACATGTGCCTAATATTAAAAAATCTAAATCAATCTCATATTTTAAAAATTATTGCATGTACTAATACCTCAAAAACTTTTATGAACTATAGTGAGCCAATATACTATAGTATTTGGTTCATTTTTTGGTATGGTTGAGGTGATTAAATCCTCAATCTTGCCAAGTTTTCAGTTTGGACTTGATCATCTAAACTCACTAGGTTATAAGTATCATTGGGTTACATGGTTGAGCTAATCTCAACTGGCAGGTGGCAACTTACTTTTTCTCCAAAGTTGGGGGCATGTGCCTTCAAATCTCTTTCTATCTCCTTAGATATATGTAATTTAAATAATTATCTATATTTATCCTAATCTTAGTTTTAGAGCCTGACAATGATACATCTTTTGTAAAAACACTTGTCAATAGACAAGGCATTATATCCACACGTAGGGGTACTCATAAAATGTGCTCTTTAAATTTCAATATATTTCAAGTACTTTTTACCTAGATTATATACACTAATTATACACTGTAACATGATCTTGGTTGTTGGTCATTCTCCATTAAAGCACTCAAATTCAAATCTAGTAAAGAACTCAAATTTAACTCAAGTAAAGACAAGGTGTGCATACACATCCAGGTAATTATTCATTTATTTTAAACTAGCAATTTATTTACTAGATCAAAAGGGGGAAAATGTAAATGATATTTTGTGATTATGTAGAACCTTAGTGTTGTACACTTAGCAAACTTAAACCCAGGTTGTTCCTTTTCGTCCTACACATGCCTTGATTCTAAAATCCTTACATCTACTATGTCTTGTGACCTTTGGCCTATCTCTTAGTCGAACTAGTCTTATATTGATGACACAAACATATCATCTTGCCCAGAATGCTTAAAATGTACTTATCTTACACCTCTACAAGTTTTTATCTTGTGCATGCTCTCTTTCTCCCTATACACTAATGTCTGAGATAGACAATAGCATTGATGTTATTATCCTACCTCAACGCAAGTGTCTAGAGCCCTAAAGTCATCTAGTTTACAAATGAAACATATTAAAATATTAAACCCAAGTGTTTTAATGTGAGTTATATTTTGATAGGATTGGTATAAATACAAATCAACCCTCATTCATTCACCACCTATAAATTAGACCAAAATATCATTCAAGAAGCACTCAAGTTACTAAAATATTTCCTATTCCACCCTATTCTAATATCAGTCAAAAGAATAACTTAGTTACAGGTCTAAATTATTAAAGGAGTAGTCATAAGGTCATATTTTTCAAGTTATAAGCTAGGTCACCATTGTACTTGATTTACACACATTGCATGATTCAAACATAAGATAATACATAAGGGATAAATACATGAGCATGATGCCCTCTTCAAGAGTATTTGTTATTTAGATACTACCCTTTGAAAGTGGGGTCCTTGTAGGTACATCATGTGCCCACTAACCCATTTTTTACCAAGGTCACATTAAATATGGAAAGCTAGGGTTTTGTCATTTCACCAAGAGTGACAATCCATGAATTTGATATGAATGTAACATAGTAAAGGTGAAGCCAAACCCATAGGAATCCAGATAGTTGCATCTTGTTTGAATAGATATTATATACAGGACACTAGCATTGAATCTAGACACTAGTGTTGATGCAACTATCTTAGGATGACATAACTGTCTAGAGAGCCAGAGACTCCTGATCCAAAATTTGATGATTGATCTAGAACTATATTACTACCTACTTTATACCTATACCAGATCAAGATCTATAATAACATCAGAACTGATTAAGTACTCTATTTTATATCATTTTTATATCTATCATAGTTGTACTTTCTATTTATATCCTATCTCAGTTTAATAAATTTAACATATGGTACATATGAGTTTAGCACATTATTTGGCATGCTATAGATTTGATATTCACCCTTGTGCCCTATAATTTATATATCCTTAACCCTATCTTCCCAAGTAATATCCACATCTAAATTAGGGTTAAACACTAGTACAATTCCACCAAATAGTTTGGGCATTGAATTCACCACTCAAAAAGATATCACTAAGGGAGGACAATGTTTTTATTTTGGTTGTAGATCTATAAATGGAGAGTCATTGATAGTTGTAATTGCATATGGTGAAGAGTGTGGGGGAAAGTAACATGCAATGAATAATAAATTTGTCTATGAACCTCTCTTCAACGACACCCATAAGAATCTAGTGTGGACATATTTACCCTCCACCTAAATGAAAGGAGCCAAATGGTTGGCATGAAATTCCAATGGATTCCTTGGACCCAATATGGTGTGTTTGACTATACATAAATATCTAAGAGTAGCCTAAGAAAGTAGGAAATGATTTAAATTGTTAAGATTTCTAGATAAAATCATGTCAATTTTTTTAACATCAATGTTTCAGCTCACACTCCATGAACCATCATCAATATAAGAGAATAAAATTCTCTTATGATGATGATGGTTTATGGAGTGTGAGATGAAATATTGATGTTAAAAATTCTAACACAATTTTATTGAGAAATATTAACAATCTAACTCATGGAATATGGAAATACTATCACTTTAATAGGAAATGATTTTTCATCAGTCTCATGAGTTTTCATGAAGAAGATCATATATATATATATATATGGATTATGGATTAAATACTTTATATAACATGGTGAGAAGAATATTGAGCCCCTAAAATATCACATTGTATTTAAAATAAAATGTTAGGGTATCAAATTTTGGCATCATGTTGTCGTGAAATTTTACATTGCATAACAACACCCCCAATTGCACTCCCATAGGTGATTAAAGGTGTTTCAAAGATAGGGATGGTAAAATTTCAAAATAAATATACTAACCCTATAGCTCAATGGAGAAGACTTGATGAGCCCATTCATAATTATACTTGTAGATAAATCCACATGGGAAATTTTGTATAATGAATTTTCAAGAATTGACATTCATCATGTTCAATGTTCTTTGCATCCAGTGTTCATTACATTTAGTGATCGTTCAATTTTTCATTTATTAGATTTGGGCTTAGCATCTATTATTTTGGGAATCTATTGAAACATGGTGCTTATTTCATACACTACTTATTATATTTTATCTGTCACTTATTTAGTAGGCATTCATTATACCTTATTAGCATTAGAGTGGAATTTCATGTAAAATCAAATTTCCTAGAAAGCTATTGATTTTTGTCTTAGTGTGGAGATTGAACTTGAGAGATGAATTTTGAATATAAATATTTGGTATATAAAACTTCATATCGACCTTCAAAAATTCATGGGGAGAATTAAAGTTACAAAAGCAGGTCAAAGTTATAACAACTACAAAGAAGGGTCCAAGTTCCATATGTTGCTCAACAGGACTGTATTTAACAAGTGCACTTTTGCAACTTTTAAGTTTTGCATTTTGATAAATGCACTTTTATAAATTTTAAATTGAATTTTTTTAAAAATACATGTTTGAAACTTTTAAGTTGTGCATTTTAACAAGTGTATTTTTGCAACTTTTAAGTTGTGCAAGGGGGAGAATCATTATTACAAAACATGGAAGGGAATACAAATAAAAAATAGGCCAAGGAGTCTGATAAATACAAAATAGGTTGAGTCTAACAAATCTAAAATAGGTTAGGGAGTTCAATAGCTAAAAATAGGTTAAGGAACCTGACATTTACAAAGCAGGGTCCACGTTCCCTTTGTCCATAAATTTCACATCCAAACTCTATTTTGGATCTCATTTGATGTGTTTCAAATATACTCTAATGTGGAAAAATTTCTCTTAAGTAACCATGCTAAAAAAAATTCATCTCAAACTTCAAAAATCAAGGTGGAAATCACAACTATAAAATCAGGGTCCAAGTTCCCTATGTTCATAACTTTCACATCCAAAATCCGTTTTGGCTCCCATTCGATATGTTAGAAATATATTTTAATAAGGAAAACTTTATCTTAAGGATTCATGGTATAAAAAAGTCATATTGACCTTCAAAAATCAATGGGGAGAATTATAGTTGTAAAAATATGTTAAAGAACCCCATAGCTACTGAGTAGGGTCTAAGTTCCCCTATGTTCAACTTTTACATCCAAACTCCATTTTGGATCCCATTTGATGCATCAAGAATATATTTTGACGAGGAATATTTTACTTAAGAATTCATGGTATCAAACCTAATATATTTTCTTTGGGAATTTTCAAGTCCAATATTACTACAAAAAGAAGTGGCTTAAAAAATAAGTCAAATTCCCATTCGATGTGAAGAAAGGTCCAAGTTCCCATTACTACTTGGAAAAAATGTGTTTTGGTAAATGAATTTCCATAGTTTTTAATTTGTACATTTTTAAAAATGTAGTTTTGAAAAATTTAAGTCGTGCATTCTTGCCAATGCACTTTTGCAAGTTTCAAGTCATGCAAAACTATCAAGTCATTTTTGCAAGTCATACAAAATTTCCAATGCACTTTTAAAAAATTTAAGCTATGTTTTTTTGTCAACATGATTTTTTAGGCACTCTAAATATAAAAAAATATGGTTATGCACCATAACCACCCATTACCAGCTATAAATACAAGCTCTTGCATCATTTCAAGGGCTTTTTGATAGTATGAGATTTTTTGGCAAGATGGAAGGAAAGAGTCTATATGTGCAACTCTAGGAAGGATCAATATAAAAATAATTTATAGGGCTTTGTGCCATGAGTTTTTTTGGGTGAATGATGTGCTTGAGTATATCAATCCATTTTGAATCTTCTTCTTTCAATTTTATAAAATACTAGTGCTAGATAGTCAATGAATTCGAAGATTTTAGTCTAGAATTTATTTTGAATCTACATTAGGAACTTTTGTTGTTATTAAACCTTGGTGAGATTGAAAATAAAATTTATCTATTTTTATTAGGAAATATGAGGTTGTTGTATATCTTTCTATGTAATGTTATCTAATATCTTTGGTGTACATATCATGTTCATATGTTTAGAATATGTCTTTTATGTCTTTTTTTATGATAAAGGTTTCCTATGCTACAATCTCAACTCTTGGATTAATTTAGTGAGTTTATTTATTTATCTACTTAGAGTTATCCTTTTTCTTTCCCATAATTATTATAATACCTCTCTATGTTTAACCAGCTATAATTATCCCATTTTCCTTTCTTCCTTTCCTCCTTTCCATTTTTCCATTCATTTCTCACTTGTATGACCTTTAAATAATTTTTGGTTACAATTATAAACCCCCCATATATTTTTTTTTGCTATAAATAGTTTTAAATAACTTTATTTTTTGCATCCTTTTTTATTTTAAACAAAAGTAGTTCTTCCTACTAATAGGAGATGGACTTTGTCCCCATGATGTTGATTGAAAGTCCACATTTTATCCCCATGACAAATTTTACAACTAATCATTTTTGGTGACTTCAATGGGGATCAAAGTGCCTTGCACACTATATTGTCAAACATTTCAAGAAACCTCCCCTAGAATGAAGGTTGGAAAATTTGTTGAGATGAAACACCTAGTACTGACATCTTCTTGATTAAATAAATGACATCGGTTCACCCCAACCCTAACGTTCTCTATGTCCTATGGGGGAATGTTTTGGGTAGTTGGCCTTGGCCCAATATAATGAGTTACCTTTAGGTTCAAGGAACAAATTTACAAAATTTTCTATAGGAAATTCTCAATATGCAAATAATTATATCCTTGATTTCATGGTATCTTGAAACATATTAGGAGTTATGCATGAAAATGTCATTGTGAGAATTTTTATTGAAACTCTAATTAGACCCATTGATAAATGGTTTGGGAACCTAGAAGATGGATGCATTATGAATCGGGAATCTTTTAAGAATAAGTTCTTGAATAGATTCAAACTAGTTTGTTGACATGTGTGCATGTTTATCATATTTATTTCAAATCTAGAAGCCAAAAGATGAGTAGATGAGAGATTTATTAGCATATTTCAATAAAATTTTGAGATTAATTCATTAGAATAATCAATCAAGTACCAATAATCAACTTTGAGTATTCATTGGTTTTCTACATCCAGAGATCAAATTCATCTTGATGAGGAACAAAGTAAATGAAATAGAAGTTACACAATAAGAAATTGTTGACATTGAATAAGACATGATCTTGTCTAGAATGTTGAAGAATGAAATTTTAAAACATGCTATAATTTATTTAAGTGAAAAAGTGGCAAAACTTGATATAATCAAGAGCCCTCAATATTTAGATCAAAATTTCAAAAAGTAAATCCCTAATCAAGCATGTCAAAAATTTAATAAATAAAAAGAGAAAGCACTTCCTATCATGTATGATTGTTTCAGTTTCAAAATCATGGAATAAAGTGAACAATTGGAAGAAGAGGTGATTGATCATCAAACAAACAAAGAATTCCACTTCCTCCTTGGCAAAGAAAAGATGGTTCTACCTATTTTACAAAATTGATTCAACCTCATAGTCCTTGGAGAAAATGAGTCATCCAAGTGATAACTAATCAAATCCCAAGTATAAAGGAACAATACTAAAAAATTTAAAGTTTTACTTTATAAAAAATAGAAAACATTAAACCAGTTATCTATATATAAGATGTGAAGGTGGAGCAGAAAGAATGGTGCCCAATATTCATTTCAAGTGAAATGGAAATTGTCAAGGTAGAAGAAGTTGATGAAGATGATGATGTTGAATCATTCAAAAATGAATGTGTATATATCATGGGGAGTAATTTAATAAATAATATCTACACTTAATTCATTCCAAAAGATATTATTATTGTTGTTCTGCTCAAAAAGAGACATGCAACATAGTTCTCTTTGATTTGGATCTTGTATCTAACATAAATGCATTCAAAGCTATTCAAGAAGACATTGAAGAAGAACAATACTACTTAAGAATCCAAATAATATTGGAGGACTTTAAATATTTATATTTCAAAATCTAAAAACATTGTTGATCTATTCATGTATGATCATCTCGATATGCATGCTAATTGTGAGTTCATCTTCCTTTCACCTGCTTGGTCACTATCATTGAATGTGTTCAGGCCTCATAATTTAAATCCATTATTCTAAAATGATAGGTAATTCTACTAGCTAGTTAATTGTTTTATATAGCCCTTTTTTTTTCCCCTCTACTCATAAATAAATCTATTTCCCTTGTTTTGGATTATTTTTCTTTCTCATCTTTTTTTTGGTGTGTACATTATTTTAAATAAATATAGATTGTTCATATTTATTCCCTCTCCATAAATTGGTATTATGTGTCCACACATGTCTGTAGCTATGTTATTTATTGTAAACTCTCAGAAGACAATCATATGATTTGCATAAGGAGGTCAACACATTCATTACTTCATAATGGATGTCATGATTAATTTTTGGAAGATATACAATGATTGTTTGATGGTTCATTATTCATATCTATATTCTTTTAGATACCTACTTTTAATCCAAATAAGTTGGACATCTTTGACCCTATGACAGTTCTATAATGCAAATATTCTTCGATTTTTGGAATGACATGCAAAAAAGAGCCTTTGAAGCATTTTAACCAAGTGGGTCTCCAAGAAAAATATTTGACAGTGTATTTAGATGATGGAATTTTCAATCATGAAAATGTTGATGTGAAGGTTTATTCTTGAGATGTCAAAATTAATAGGGAATATTTTTTTGAGACTCTTCAAGAGAATAGGTACATATGTAGAATTTTCAAACCAAGTGATCTGGCCTAGTAACACATGTTCATTTCTCATATGTTTGAGATAGGCAAATTAGTTTTTAGTTGGTAGGATTAGGTTAATTTTTTTTTTGAAACAAGAGATCTAGCCCAAAACATGTGTTTATTTATCATACGATTGAGATAGGCAAGATGGCTATTAGTTGGTTAGATCGAGATGTGCAAATTTGTTACACATTATTTTTAGGAATCTATAGTAATAAAAAACTAGCTAAAAAATATTATAGAGCTCTCTCATATTTTAGAAGGAACATGATCGCACAGTCATAGTTAACTGTTATCACAAAATTTTACATTTCATGAAAACACCCCCATTTGCACTCCTATAGGCAATCGGAGGTGTTTCAAAGACATGGATGATAAAATTTTAGAATAAATATACCAACCCTGTATCTTGATGTACAAGACCTAGTGAACCCATTCATAATTCTATTCAAAGATAAATATACATGATAAATTTTGCATACTTAATTTTAAAGAATCAATGTTTATCATGTTCAACATTTACTACATCTAGTGTTCATTACATTTAGCAGTCATTCAATTCAGTTCTTATTGGATTTGGCCTTAGCATCTGTTGTTTTGAGAATTTATTGAGACTTGGTGCTTATTTCATGCACCACTTATTTGATTTAATTTGACACTTATTTATCCATCACTCATTTGACCTTATCATCATTAGAGTGAAATTTAAGGTAAAATCAAACTTCCCATAAAGCTCCTAATTTTTTTCCCAGTGTGAACACCAAACATGAGAGATGAATTTTGACTATAAAAACTTGGTATAAAAAATTCATCTTGAACTTTAAAAATCAATGGGAAAAATTATAGTTGTAAAAGTAGGCCAAAGTTTCAACAAATGAAAAGAAGGGTCCAAGTTCCCTTTATTTCTCAATAGGACTATATTTTGACAAGTGCTTTTTTTCAACTTTTATGTTGTGCATTTCGATAAGTGCACTTTTGAATATTTTAAGTTGTCAATTTTGCCATGAGCATGTTTGAAATTTTTAAGTTATGGGTTTTGACAAGTGCACTTTTATAAATTTTGAGTTGTGCATTTTGACAAGTGCACTTTTATAAATTTTAAGTTGTGCATTTTGACAAGTGCACTTTTGTAAATTTTAAGTTGTGCAAGGGGGAGAATCACAACTTCAAAATAGGGTAGGGAGTTTGACAACTGTAAAATAGGTCAAGGACTTTGATAGTTGTAAAATAGGATAGGGAGTCCAACAATTGTAAAATGGGATAGGGAGTCTAATAGCTACAAAACAGATCAAGGAACTCGATAGTTACAAAGCAAGGTCTAAGTTTCCTTTGTCCATAACTTTCATATCCAAAATTTATTTTGGCTCTTGTTTGATGTGTTTTAAAGATATTATAATTTGAAATATTTTATCTTAAGGACCCATGCTAAAAAAAATCATCTTTAACATTGAAAATCAAAGGGGAATTCATACTACAAAAGTAGGGTGAAGTTCCCACATATGCAAAATGGGATCTAAGTTCTCTCTATTCATAACTTTCACATTCAAACTCTAGTTTATTTCTCATTCAACATGTTTGAAATATATTTTGATGAGTAATAATTTATATTAAGAGCTCATGGTTTAAAAAATTCATATTGACCTTCAAAAATCAACGGGGAGAATTACAATTGAAAAAAGAGGTCAAGGAACCCCATAGTTGCATGGTAGGGTCCAAGTTCCCTATGTTCATAACTTTCACATCATAACTCCATTTTGGATCCCATTCAATGCATCAAAAAAATATTTTTATGGAGGATATTTTATCTTAATCTCTCATGGTCCCAAAATTAATATATTTTCTTTGGAAAATTTCAAGTCCAAAAGTAGTGTAGAAAGAAGTATCTTACAAAATAGGTTGAATTCCTATCAGCTGTGAAGAAAGGTCTAAGTTCCCACTACTACTCAGCAAAAATATGTTTTGGCAAATACATTTTCATAGTTTTCAAATTGTGCATGTTTGAAAATGTACTTTTGCAACATTTAGGCTATGCGTTCTTACCAATACACTTTTGAAAGTTTTAAGTCATGCAAAAATGTTATGTCACTTTCACATGTTGTGCAAAATTGTCAATGCACTTTTACAACTTTTAAGTTGTGATTTTTTGTCATCATACTTTGTAGGCACTCTAAATATAAAAAAGGTGATTATACACCATAACCATGCATTGTAAGCTATAAATACAAGCTCTTGAGTGATTTGAAGGGTTTTTTGATAGTATGCAAATTTTTGCAAGATGAAAGGAAATAGTTTGTATGTATAGCTCCACGAAAGATCAATACAAAAATAATTTATAAGAATTTGTGCCATGATTTTTTCTAGATGAATTATGTGCATGAGTATATCAATCAATTTTTATTCTTCTTTTTTGAATTTGATAAAATACTATTGTTAGATAGTCAATGAATGGAAAGATTTTAGTGTAGAAGTTATTTTGATTCTATATTAAGAACTTTTACCGTTATGAAACCTTGGTGAGATTAAAAATAAAATTATCTATTTTAATTAATAAATACGAGGTTGTATATATTTATTTGTAATTCTATCCAATCCTCTTGGTATATGTATCCTGTTTGTATGTTCAAAATACGTCTTTCCTATCTCATTTTTATGATAAAGGTTTCCTGTGTTACAATCTTAACTCTTGGATTATTCTAGTGAGTTTATTTGTTTAACTACCTAGAATTATCATTTTTCTTTTTCAAGATTATTATAGTATCTCTCTGTGTTTAACCAACTAAAATTATCCTATTCTCAATTCCTCCTTTCTTTTCTCCCTTTCCTCATTTCTATTATTCCCTTCATTTCTCATTTCCATCATTTTTTTGTACTTTTTAGTTAAAAGTACAAACCTTTCATAGAAAATATTTTTGCTGTAAATAACTTTATTTATCACATCCCTTTTTGTTTTTAATAAAGGTAGATCCACCTATTAATAGGAGAGGGACTTTTCCCCATGCCATTCACTAAAATTTCACTTGACATTTTTTTTCAACCAACACGTCATAAAGATGATGCATGAAGCCATGATTTTGATCAACCTAAAAAAAGTGCATCCCAAATCCAATAATAATTTCAAGTTTAATAAAAAAAATCTTGTAAAATACAACGTAATAAAAAAATTAATTGGAATTTATTATAAATGTTAAAGAGAATTATAGAATTATAATAATAAGATGCACAAGATGTGAAAATTAGAAAACATGGCATTGAAGTCCAAGCCAAGCATCTAGGCTATTTATGGTAAGCTAATACATTTTTAAAATATTGATTATTTAAAAAATATGTGTGAAAGACACAACTTCATAGACTTGCATTATAAGTAGTAGAATATTGAATAGTTTTGATATATTTAATGCTTTCCCAGGGACCAAATTTGAAGACATGTTCATATCTTAACTTAAAGGGTTAGTTTAAGTTTGACTCTTTATGACTAAAATTACATAACACTTTCTCCTCTAGATTTTTTTTTATCAAACTATTGTTTAATTCATAAAATATTTTTTAATATGTCAAAATAAACAAAAATAACATAGTTTAAACACACATTTTTTTAATTTAATTTAATTTATTTTTTGGAAACATGGTTTAGTATTATCTTTCTATTTTACTTCCAAGGTTTGGGGAGATTTTACAGTAAAGCTGGTGTAGTGATTAGTTTTCTCAAGATAAAATTATTATCATTTTTAATAGTTTTTCATTTTTTATATCTTTAATCATGCAACACACCAAAAGAAAGTAGGTGAAGATCCTCACTAGAATCAACCTTGTTCTAGGTTTCTCAATGATGTTACATGTACTTGCAATGAATTAAACTATTCAAAGACTATTATCCCAAAATAATCTTGTAGAAATTGAGCTTTAACATTTAATTTATAAAATTTCAAGTTCATCCTTGCCTCACTTTGTGCTAGAAACCATTCCATTCACATTAAGGATCACTAATATACATTGAAATAAATTTTAAAATTTATAAATTTTCAAAACCTAAAGACATCATCCTTTAAACAAGAAAAAATATATGTTAGTGGTTAACACTAAGTTTGATGAATAAAAGTACTTTAAAGTTGGTGATTTTTGTTAGTGACACATGTCATGTCAATAATGTGTAAGTACATGTTTGACCTTTTTTTGAACCTCCCAAAAATAAATTTTTTAATTATTATATTTTGGTTTATTAAATCAAATATATTTTTCACTTTATACATATGATGACATTTCAATATATATTAGTAAAATAAAGTTTAATAGACAATATGAAAACCCTCACATCTAAATTAAATCTAAAATATGATGACATTTCAATATATATTAGTAAAATAAAGTTTAATAGACAATATGAAAACCCTCACATCTAAATTAAATCCAAAATTAAGCTTACTGCCATTTAAAAAAACATAATATTAACCATTAAATTTCAATTCCATTAAAAAAAACTAAAATAAGCACTCTCCATTTATGTTTAATTTTCTTTGGTTCAGTGGACCTCAAAACTTATGTGAAAATAGTTATTTATTATTGAAACTAATTCCTTTCACAACATACACTTGTGTAAAGGAAAAGAAATGGAAAATAATGAAAATGAAAAGGAGCAAATTATGATGGCCATTTTGATATTTGTACACGAAAAATTATGAAACTAAATGGCAAAGTAATTTCAGTAAAAAAGAAACCCAAGAGTTGGAATTTGGACATATTTCAAAGAAAAAATGTTTTTTCTAATAGGTAGGTGAAAATATAACTAACCAAACAAATTAGGGTATTGGATGATCATAAATAAAATGTGTCACATAAAAATTGGTGTAAATCCAATCTAAGTAAGAAGATACCCCTTTCTTGAAATGCAAATTGAATGAGGGCCCATAATATTGAAGTAAAACCCTCATTTTTGTTTGAAGCCACTTATCTTGATAGAAATTCTTCATAAAATTTTAGTATGGCATATTATTTATTTTCAATTTCTTGTTCTTTAGAATCACTATCATTACATACCTAAATATTTTATTATAAAAATTCACACACACACACACACACACAGAAAAATAAATGTATAGACCCCACAAAATTAAAAAATAAGTGTAGAAATTACATCACAATAACAATCACCACCATGGCCATAAAAAAATCATACCACTTCCATTGTATAATTAAGTAGGGAAATTTGAAAACAAATCCTATGTTCAAGGGAAAAAAGGTGTTAATGTTTGAAATTTTTTTTGCATAGAAAATTATTTATTTTAGGAAATTATACAAAGTCATTATGATTGTTTAAAAAATTAAAAGATTATATGTCACCCATGTAATTATGGTCATCATCATTGCAGCTTGAGAAATTCCTTCTTCCAACCATGAATACTCCTATAGACATTATGCATTAATGAAAGTTACATAAGCTTCGAGAGCTTGAGAAGTTAAGGTTAGTGAATGATTTTTCCCTATACCACCAATACCTACATATTTTGCATAATGGAAGCTAATAATAATCACATTTATCTCTTTGGGCCAAGGTTTAATGTGGATGCACATTCTTTCCCCTATTCAAACCTTCCTCTCCATTTGTAGTACTAAAGGTAGAAGTATCAAAAAGAACTTATAGAACCATGAGTAGTTAAATGAAAAGTAACCAAGAACGTAACAACTACAATAATGATCTAAGGTCTCAACCTAAATTGATATTTATCCTCTACTTCTTATAAATAAAAGAGATTAAAATTTTCTTGTGTATAATGACGAATTGATGCATCCTTAATATTCAAAAATATTTATGCATATCAATTAGGAGTGTCAAAAATAATCTAAGTTATGACTATATAAGTCATGGATTGCAAGGTCTACTCTCATCCATTAATATATTCATGGGTCAGCCAAAAATGCAATGACAAGAATCTCATCAATTATAATTGCACAATAAAATATGGAAAATATTATATTAATTTCCAAGTGGATAAGTTCTCAATTGGAATATTGGGATTGATTGTGCCAGATAGTGATGCCATTACAACAAGAATTGAGAGTGCATGTCTCTCAACAAGGTGAGTGATTCAAAAATATAAAATAGGTTATATATGGAGATATAACAAATATTGTACTTTTTAGGTGCAATTTTGGTTCAATTGGGCCCAATTTCATCACTGATTGAACTAATTACTCGATTGGTTCAATTAGGGATGCACTTTGGGATAATTTGATAAAGTTAACCCAATTGGTACTACTACATGAAGTTTAATTAGCTATATAAGTAGGGTCAAAATTGAATAAAAATCAATTTATTTTTTTGGTGAAACTCCGAGGAATTTGCATCATTTTTCGTAGTGTAAAGGTGGCACAAAATTGAAGCAATTAAGCATGTTTAGTTATGCGAACAAAAAATTGTTAGGAGGCCCCTTATCCGACGGAAGCACAATTGATTACTTATATATATGAGCAATTGAACACGGAAATATACCAGAATGATTAAGAAACTAGAAACATGAGACAACAAAGAATTTGAGAGACAATACACACTCTTGTATTAGATAATACTAGAAGAAAATACAATAAGGAAGATGCCACTTCTCCCTCCACCTCAAAGGCTTGCCACACCTCAAGACCTTCTTCCCTCTCTCTCTTGCTCAACACAAACCCAACTCTACAACCTGAGTTGCTATCCCTCCTTGAATGCTTCAGCTAATCTCCTTGACCTTACACCTGTAGATCTCCTTGACCTTGCTTGCTTCAATGCTCTTACTTGATCAATTTGATAAATTACAATACATGCCTCATGGGTCTTTAAATAGAATCCCATGGTTACAAAAATAGAAATCTAACTACTAAAATTAGACACACAGCTCGCGACTTAAATTAGCCTCTTAGCATGCAAACACTCAGTTCAACTAACTAACTGTTCATGCAACGAACAGTTCTGGACCGCACAGGCGACCGACGCCAGTCCCTGCTTGTCTGGTGCTGTCGACGTCGGCCGACTCCCTGCCATCGCCAGTCTCCTTCTCCACTGCATCTGACTGACGTCGGTCATACTGCCGACACCGGTGGCTCTGGTTCTTCAGCATCCTCTTCATGTGTGTGCAAACAGTTGAAGCTTTTAGCTCCACACCCTAACAAAAATTAAAAAAGATAACATAATTATTTAAAATATCAAATAAGTATATTACATTTTTTTTATAAATATATATTTATAATTATATATAAAAATTTATATTTATATTTTTTAATATGTATTATGATTTTATAAAGATATTACAATGTGAAAGAAAATAACATAATTAAGTGGAAAGTTCCCTCTACCCCTAGGTCAAGTTAAATTTCGATGGGGATTCTAAGGGAAACCTTGAGATGGAAGGAGGAGGAGGAATTATGAAGAATGAAAAGGGGGAAGTTATTAATGACTATGTTGGGAGTATGAGAGTCCAAACCATTCATTAGGCTGAGACTAGATCTTCCCTTTGGGGATTGCAGTTGGTGAAAGAGCTAGGGGTGAGTCAATTGGTCTTAGAGGGATAATCCATTAATATCATCCATTTCCTTTCAAATATGTTTTCTAAAATTTGAAGCATTATCAATATGATTGAATAAGCTTTTGGTATTCTTAACTCCTTTGATAAGGTCTATATTCAACACATATATAGAGAGGGAAACCAATTAGCTGATTGGTTTGCCAATCTGGGACTTGTCTCTAATAGCTTCAATAAGTGGATATCCAAAGAGGAGTTATCAGATGAAATTATTCAAAGAATCAACAAAGAAGCATCTATCTCCCTTTCTAAGGAGTAAGATAGCTAGATGAAATGTTTTAAAGAGAATATTTTTCTTGATATCTATGGCATTAATTTGGTTTTGCTTATACTCCAGACTTATTTGAGAACCTTGGATATAATTCAAGAGGGGTGTCATAATGTTACTATTATAAGAGACATTATGAGGGGGGTCTTAGTTGTTGAGATCTTATATGATTGTATTTCATGCCCAAATCCTATTGTTGTTTGGATTCTTAGGTGTTGTTATTGTAATGAATATTTGGAAGTCCATAGTAATACTCATGTGAAGTAGATTATCCTTGGTTATTAACATGATTAATTATTATATTTTGTAGATCATATATTTATTTGTTCATGAGATATTCATTATTACTTATTCTAACATTTTGGTCTTGATTTATCTTAATTTATATATACATTTATAGTTACAAGCAAATTTGGTTGCTACCAGAATGGTAGGGGACTTGTGCCTTATTGAAATGTCTTCTGATGACATCTTAGCTAAGGATTTATAGCTATGGCGGATCCTTCATGTTGGATTTATTAGTAGTTTTATCAAGAAAGTTAAGGGCTATGACCCTCACATTTCCAAAACCTTTGTCAAAGGTTGGAAGGACAAAGAAGTATCATTTAAAGGGGTTGAAATTAAGATAACTGAGAATATTATTACTCATGTTACATGCATGAATATGAAATGCCAAACATTATACAAAACTAGTAAGGATACTAAGGAGGAAATCAAGAAATTTATGGTTAATGGTGAAGAATTGATTCCATTTCAACATGGTTACCTCAAAGAATTGATTCCTTGGCCCTATAATGATGTTGCTAAGCAAGTCATGAAATTTATAACTTTTCTTGGTAAGTAAAAATCTATCATCACTTTCCATTTTATTTTTATCCTTTTTTAAAAACATCTTTGCTCAATCGATATCTCCTTTTACATTTTTAATTCATTAAAAATCTCAGTTCTAAAAGTAAAATAGGGAAGGGTAGGTTTCCCTTGTAAAAATTTATGATTATTTTGTTGTATAAGTAAACAAAAGCTAAGAATATGGACCTTGTCCATGTGATCTTTAAGGGATACATGGACCATAATAATCATAATGATTATCCCTTTAGGAATCCTTGTAGATCATTGATAAATAAAATCCATCTTAGGAAGGATGTGAATGGCCCAATCAAAATTACCATTATGAATGTTCAAAGCTCTAAGGATGGAAAAATCATCCCTGACAAGGATATAATTGAATATGTAGTTGAGATTCTAAAATTATTAAAATCCCAAGAATCTTGCATCAACAACACAGTCAAATAGAATGGGAAGGTCAAAATAAAAGTTGGGGAAGGTGAAGAAATGTCTGCTACCAACAATGAGTAGGAAAAATTTAAATAACTATGGGAGGAAATTGATTTATATAGGTCCTTCCTAAGATGGTTTCTCAAGGACTAGAACTTGATCAAAGATTCCATTAAGAATCATACCTAGGAGAAAGAAGTTCCCAGTGATAAAGAGGACTTTTAGGAGATGGATATGTAGTTGAGAAGACTTGAGGAGTGAGTCTATAGGGTTGAAGAAGAGAACATCTCTCTCAAAAATAAACTTAAATCTATGGTGTGATACATCAAAGACATGGTTAGTAATTATTTTTATAGTATTGGGGTTGTTATACAACTCATTAAAAACATCCAGTTGGTGAAGACTCAAAAAATAAGATGAAGAAGGCTAAAGGTACTAACAAGAAGGATGAATTTAACCTAGAATCTCTTAATTTGAACTACATAGAACAAAATTTGAATGAAATGTTTGATAATTTGAATGAATCCCTCAGAGGGTAGGTTTCCCTTACAACAAGTTATGATTATTTTATTGTATAAGTATACAATAGCTAAGAAGATGGGCCTTGTCCATGTGACCTTTAAAGGAAACATGGACCATAATAATCAGAATGAGTATCCCTTTAGGAATCCTTATAGATCATTAATAAATAAAATCCCTCTTAGGAAGGATGTGAACATCCCAGTCAAAACTATCATTATGAATGTTTAAATCTTTGAGGATGGCAAAATTATCCCTAACAAGGAGAGAATTAAATATGTATTTGAGAGTATAAAATTATTGAAATCTCAAGAATCTTGCATCAATAACAAAGTCAAATAGAAGGAAAGGGTAAATTAAAAGTTGGGGAAGGTGAAGAAATGTATGCTACCGAAAGGAATAGGAAAAATTTAAATAACTATGGGAGGAAATTGATTTACATAGGGCCTTCCTAAGATGGTTTCTCAAGGACTAGAACTTGATCAAAGATTCCATAAAGAATCATACCAGGGAGAAATAAGTGCCCAGTGACAAAGAGGACTTTTAGGAGATGAATATGTAATTGAAAAGCCTTGAGGATCAAGTCTATAGGGTGGAAGAAGAGAACATCTATCTCAAAAATAACTTTGAAGCTTTGGTCAGACAAAACAAAGCCATGTTCATTAATTATCTTTCTAGTATGGGGGTTATTATAAAACTCATTAAAAACATCCAGATGGTGAAGGCTAAAGAAATAAGACCAAGAAGGCTAAATGTACTAACAAGAAGGAATAAATAAACCTAGATTCTCTTAATTTGAACTAAATAGAGCAAACTTTGAAGTAAATGTTGGATAATATGAATGAAGCCCTTAGAGGGTAGAGAGTTTGGTGTTTTGTCCTCTCGAGTAGTATTTTTATTTTTGGAAGTCGTTGATCCTGCTGTGATGTTTCTATGATGTTATTGTGATCTCTCCATTTGTTATCTTTTTGTTCCAATTTGTAGATTTGTTTGCTTATCTGGTTCTTGAGACCTTTTTTATGACTCTTTTGTAAAAGGGTATTGCCCCTTTTAGAAAAACTCCACTTTGCCCATAATAAAAAAAACACAATTTAAAATATAAATAGATTTTCTAAAACGAATTTCATATATTTTTAAATTAAAATATTACATTAAAAATATATACAATATTAGAATTTGAATGAAAGTATCACATTTTTAAATATAAATAAGAATGCTAAGATAAAATAAAATAATTTGAAAAAAACAACATATTTTTAAATGTTAAAATGGCACATAACAATTCCACACAAAAACTAAAAGGTAAGCTAATAAAATAGACAAGAATATAATGTCAAAGAAGAGAAAATAAATAATTTCTCATTTACAATACAATAATATCAGGTTGAATAAAAAACTATATAAAAATTATGACAAGTTATCATCATCTAATACTCGTGACCATCATCATCTATGAGCTCATTTTCATCATCAAAATTTAAGTTCAGTGTCTATATTTTTTGGACTATGTTACATTTAATGCAATTATAGGTTGTTGTAGCCATTTTTGGGATCATCATTACCATCACCCTCTCTAAAATCAAGACCATCGACTAAAATTGATGGTCTATTCACATGCAATGACATTATTTAATAATTAATTAAAATATTGCAGGTTAAATTTATGTTAAATAAAAAATTGAAATTAAAAATTAAATTACTAACAAATATAAAGTAATGTCTTACTAACACAAACCCCGTAGAAAATATCCACTTGTTGAATAAATCAATGTTCAATTCATGGGCTTTCACCTACCGCTGCACTTGCTTAGTGGCCTTATATTTATACAACTTATCTTGAAAAAATATTTCAATGTTAAAAAAATATTGAGGTGTGAATCAAAATATACAAGCTACATTATTTAAATAAATTTAATAATTTTCAAGTAGATTATTCTATATTCGGTTATCCCAAACAATAAGTCACCAACTTCCTTTGACTCATTCTAGAGTTCATGGGATTTGTCATAGATACTTTTGACCCCTGTAATAATATGAAAACAATTTTTTTTAATAAATTGATATAATTTTTTTTCCTTCTATGATTTTTTTTTGAAATTACTAGAAGCCCATTTTTTATCTCGTTTGTGCCATTTTTACATTGTATTTGTCATGCAGCTACATTCATGTTTAAAAATTGGCAAGTTCTCTCTCCTCATGCCTATTATGCATGTAGTTTTTCTACACATTATTTTTTTCATGAATTAATATAAACATATAAATAAATAAAAAATATTTTTTGAATTAATTATTTGTCATACCTATATATGTTGTCTCATCCTCCTAAGCACCTCCAATGAAAATTTTCTTATAATCCTCACATCATAGTAGGCACAACCAGACTATTTTTGAATATAAGCAACCAACCATTTTTTACACTTAATTGGTTGTCATTTAAATTATAGGTAGCAATTTTCTACAAATATTTTTTTGGCTCGTAAAACTATTATTTTTTAAAAGTACCTAAAACAAAACAATGAAATTAAAGTAATTTTTTTAAAAAAAATTAATAAGATAAAAAAGTTAAGAAATTAAAATAATTGATTAAATTTAAAAAGAAAAGTAAACTAATATTTACTTGCCTTGAACATATTGTAATATTTTCAATCATTATTGACATACAATCTTACTTGCACATTTCCTGACACTCGATACTTGCACTTGTCTATTGTTAGACGAGATAGTTGATCCTCCTCAAAATTAGGTAAAGAATTATATCCCCAAATAATGCTGAAGGAAACGCCTCTTCAAGTTTGAATATGTGAGCATGAGACTGACAAGGCTATGAGGAAGCTAACATGGAAGAGGGGGATCTATAATTATATAAAAATATTAAAAACTAATAAATTAAAAAAACTTAATAAATTAGAAAATAAATTTAAGAATATGACTACATATATGATAAATATAATAAAATGTTTATTTACTTGGCTCCCTTGAAGTAGGTGAAATATGATAGGTCATCTTAGAAATCTACCACATGTAGACCATCAAAGAACGTGTTTAACCCTAAATCAAAATGGTTGAAGATAGGGTTAAGAATATAGAAATAACTCAAGCACAAGGGTGATAAACTAATCTATAACACACCAATTAATTGCAAACTTAGATAAATGAATACTCTAAATTATATTATTGAGATATGTTAAAAATATAAAGTACCAAATTTGAAATATGTTCAATTGATTGCATACCCAATAGAAATGATATCTAGCTTGGTTTTATTATGTGTAAGTAGATCTACATCAAAAATAGGTGGAAAGTATGGAGGATTAGTATTATAGACATGTCATTAGATTCTATAAATTGTAATTCTATAACCATGGACACTACCATCAGATCTAGACACTACCATTGGCACTGGTGTCTGACTATGATGTAGGTGTCCAATATAGAATAATGATTAGTTCTTAATGTGACCAACTTTGTTGTTTTTGGTTGTTTTCACTTTTATACTAATATATTTAGTTTTGACATATAGGTTGTCTATCTTTGTTAATTTATCAAACTATAGATATTCACCCCTCTTCACCCTTATAATGAGTTTGCAAAAAAATATATTAGTGGGCTCATGGTGTCAAACTGACTTCAATGACCCCTCTGCCACTAAGCACTACCTACATAGCCAATACTCTAAGGAAGGCCTTAGACTTATGTAGTTATCCCCTATGTGGGAGTGTGTGTACACAAGGGTGAAATATAATATATGAATATGAATTCAATGATTTAGCTTGTAACTTGAAAAATATTGCTCATGAGATACTCTTTTAATACTTTTGAACTTTTATATGACTATTCTTATGAAATAAATAGGGATAAATAGGGTAAAATAAATTAGTTGGTGTTTGTTTTTTATTTTCTAGATTAGTAATGAAAAGGATTAGACTTGTATTTAAACTACACCTTTTGAAAATATCTCATGGTAGGGTTAAATAAGATAAATAGGCCAACCTATAGGATTTGAAACATTTTCAATTTAGATGACTTTTGGAAACTAGAAACTAGATAAGGATCTGGACACTATTGTCGATGATCATATCCCTCTGTGGCTGGTGGCATACAAGAGATAGAAAATAAGTATGGATATAAATTGATAGTGAATTATGTATATCATATTTTAAGCCTTCTATGTAGTATATAAGACATGGGTCATTAGAATGATATGGATCAAAATCAAAGATAAGTATTTAGGCATAGTGATATGTTGAATGCGAGCCTTTTAAAAGTAAAGATGTTTATAATTAAATGATAGAGCTCAAATTGATATTTGTTAAATGTTAAACATTGAGATACTATAAATATTAAATTTTAGTATCTACATTTACCCTCCTTTAATATCGTAATGCATAATGATGAAATTATTAGTTTAAAGGAAAGAAATGCATACTTATGTGTGTACATCACACCTTACATTTGATTTAGACCACTTTGAGTGTTTTTATAGTGTATGACCTATAAATAGGATCATATTACAATGTAAATCAATACATATAGTCTTAAATTTGAAATAATTGAAATGCTTTAAAAGAAAGTGAGAAGGGAAGGAGTATACATGTGTATTGATGCAATCATGTTGCCTCTTAATGCTTTGACTTGTTAAAGATGATTATTTATGAAGGATTTGAGATGGAAAAGGTTCAAACTTAAAAATTTGAGATTTTAAGAGGGAGATTATAAGGTATTATACTCCCAATTTGGTGCAAGGATGAGTTTTGAGACGACCATTAATATCACTAATTCTTAATTTTATAGCTCAAGTGTGAATATGTAATCTAGTGAGGGTGAGTGATTTAATCAACTGATCCTATAAATCTAGTTATATTAGATGATTTAATCACTCCAACCTATAAATATAGTGAGTTTGAATTATTTAATCACTTCAATCTATAAATTTTGAACCAATTACTGCAGTAGAGAAAGACTCGATAACAATACATCCTAGTGTAATCGGTGCATCTTGGTGAATAATATAATTAGTAAAATTTGAATTTTTTGGTGTAATATCATGGCATATGAACCTATAATATGTATCAATTAGAATATATGTGTCATAAATCTTAAAAATTCTATGCAAAATATATTCAAAATTAGTGCAATTTATAGGATTCTGACCCAAGTGTATATTTGAATCATGAAACTAAATTAGAGACTGTGCAAGTGTGGAGGTCATGTCTTTATGACTTACCCCCATTAAAAAATATAGATAATAAGAATTGAATAATTATGGTGGTCATGTATTTATGACTTCCCCCCTCTAAAAATTTTAAACTATAAAAATATGAAGGTCATGCTTATATGACATGTCCCCACTGATATACCCCCCTTTTGAGGTGAGGGAGATAAAATATAGTAGGTACCTTACCTAAAAAGGAAAATGTAATTATATAATCTATGTATGAATCACATATCTTATAGGGGGAACATGTCTAAGTAGATATATCAATGAATATTATAGTATATGATCACATTAAGTCCTAAGATGCATGATATATGGATCATGGCAATGTCTAGAGATTAATAGTACAAGCTCAACAAATAATCATGTACACACACAAGAAAACTCAACACAATGCAACATAATGGTCCAAGGAGACTATGTACAAGGCACACGTTCAAATGCCACACAATTAAAAGGAATTAGATATTTAAATGCTCAATCAACATACAATGACATATTCAAATGTCCAATCAACATACAATGGCATAGGGGCCAATAAACAAGAAACATATTAAAACATTCCACAAGAAAGACAATATCAAACAATGGAATACACTCAAGGAAGTGAAAAATAGATGAAGCATAAGAAACTATTATAAGCATATCATACTAGTATTTGCATATAGGTGTTAGAAAAAATGTTATGTAACATAACATATCAAGTACACTATGAAAACTATGAGCATGGATATATACATGTGTAAGCATTAGTATATAATTTCAAACAAGATAATATATAAATGATAAAAAAGGATATGTAACCTATATTAATTGTGATCAAAGAAGTAGATTCCTCCCAACATCAACATATAAATAAAGCATACAACCACTCAAGACAATCATATTAAGTAATCACACATATAATTGAGGTTTGCTGAACTAGATAACTAAGGTACATAGTGATAATCCTATACAGTCCACTGCATCAGGACCACAAAATATACCAAAACGTATATAATCAGGATAACATCAAATATCTTATGTTGAATCTTATACACATGTATATGGTCACCACATATGACAAATGGATCAAGATGACTAAAGTATAAAGGTTTGACACAAGGGGTATTATAGATTCTTTGTGGTGGAAGGATGCATGTGATGATCTTATTATAGTTTTTATAGACAAATATCTTGATATGCCATTAAGAGGAGTTACAAAAGCTAATCAAGTAGAGGATCTTAAATCTTGTTTGTCTTTTTTTGTGCCTCCACCTATGAACTCTAAGATAACCGAATATGATTGAAAATTTGGGATTAGTATTGTCAATTTAGATAGTAGGAACAATTCTTCTAGAGGCTCATCAATTGAGATGTGTATTTCATCTAGTGTAGTTTTAGGGAATTTGTGTAATTAAGAAGATTGGACTATAGTGAGAATTAATAAAAATGGCATCTCAGTCCTAATCCCCCCTCCAGGATACTTCACTCTCACACTAAAGAGGACAAGGGAAGGACTTAGTTGTGTTGGATAGTTATTTCTTTTGGTCTATTTCATAGTTTGGTTGTCTTGTTGCGTCAATATCTAGTGCCATGACTATGCTTGCCCTAGGTTTTTGACCCTATGGTTGATGGTTCATGTTTTTTTTATGGTATTTTGCTTTATTATAGGGCAGGAGACCCACCAATTCAAGTATATATCTAAAAAAATATTAAATAACTTACCATAAGTAAATAATATCTACATATCAATGTGAAGACTAACATTTCCTAATAGAGAAGACCTCCATTTATGGTAAGTTTCTTGTTTAAAAAAAAAGGTGTCTAAGTGTTAAAATTTCCTCCTTTTAAAAAGGAATTATTAAATTAATTATCAAATTTGGGTGGTAAATGAACTATATTATGCTTGAGGTACTCTATCCTTTTTGAATGTCAGGTTTTGATGAAACTTGTTAATCAAAATTCAATGATACTGCAATTATGGAAAGGTTTATACCATACTCTTTGATTAAAATTTTGTGTTACGACTTGGGGTATCTAAAGGAAACCATAATTGATAATTATCACTCTTTTATAAGCCATTTGTTTTTTTGACTTAGGGAATAAGGTGTTTTATGTGGTTTTGATTATTGGATCCTTTTTGGTTATGAACTCACAACTAGTAATTATATTATTTTAGATATTAATTGATTTTGGAATATGTTTAACCTTTTTATTCATTATCTAATACTTGTTTGTTTGTTTATATATCTAATGTTATCATAATTCTTACCTAGAAGGAAAATTAGCATTGCCAACTTATGCTAACTTATCTCATTTCAACATTTTAATATAGAGGGTGCATTGCTTAAGTTACAAGTGTTCCTAAAAAGAATATTGGTCTTACTATTATATATTTATTGGAATGTTTAATTGGATCTCTATTGGTTGATTTAAATCTTAGGTACAATGAGTTAATTTTGAATCATTACAGTATCTAACTTGTTTAGTAATTTTCTATCTTGCATGAGGTTGTACTCAATTTTTGGTATAGATATTATCAGTATTGTTTATGGGAGGCATTATTAGTTTTTATTATAAAATATAATTTTGAGGATATAATTAACCTCTCACACTTGTATGCCTATTGATTTATTTTGTGTTCCTTCTTAATGTAATAAAATATAGATAATTTTGTTTACTTGCATATCCTTGTTTTTTTCATAGGATTTATAAATAATATGCATTGTCTACCAACACTCTTTGGTGTGTTTTAATCAAATTAAGAGGACAAAGTAAACTTTACAAATTTGTAAAATGGTATTATCCAACATAATTGCATGTGTTGGATCTCACTATTTGGGTTAATGTATCATGAAGGTATGTTGAATATTGGAATGATTTATAGAATTTGAAATTCTTAGTAAAAAATTCCTTGTCATTGAAGAATCAAATTAATCATTAAAAATGCCTTATAAGATGTGTAATGACCACTCATTAATTTTTCTTGATTGATTTATGATTGTTTTGGTAGTTTAATAATCTATATTATTAACTAGAAGTTAGTAAGTTGAAGTTAAGTGTCTTGATGAGGTCACCAAAAACATATTGGTGATTTTGGCTTGAAAGGTTTATGAAACTTGTATCTCTTATTGAAATTAATTACCTTATCAATTTATTGATGTGGAAAGAACCATGTTATCATCTGAATTACCTAATTTTATAAGTTTTAGATTAATTATACATTAACTATGTTACCATGCTACCTTGACTATGCATGGAAGGTCACTGAGTGACTTACTTACAAAATAGGGTTTAGTCATGAATTAGTTTCTTGGATTTTTTAAAGTTATATTTATGGGTGTAGTGGCTTGTTTAAATTCAATCTCATTAATTGTATGATATTGTGTTGAAATTATTGGTTTATGGACGTGAGAGTCTTATTAAAAAAAGGAACAAATTTGATTATTCTGGAGATTATCTAAGATTGCTTAACCAAACCTTAGAATGGAAAGGTTGTGAAGTTTCATTTTTTTAAAGTGAAGTTGGGTATCTTGAAATAAAACAATGAATAATAGTGTATGTTTCACTTCTCTTATCAGTCCTTATTATAGAATGAAAAGTATTATCACTAGAATTTTGATAAGAACTAATAAACAAGAAAATGACATTTAGTAAAAATGTGCAATTTTAGTTAGAATAACATGAAGATTGTCTTTATCATCAATTTAAGTTGGAAGAGTATGTTGTCTTTATTATTTAAGAACAAGTCATCCTAAAAGTGTTTAGATGTAGCCTCCACATTCATAAGGTGGTAATATTTCAATATGGATCTTATGTGGTGATAAACCTTACTCTGTTTTAGAATTCACCTTTTAGTCTATGTTTGATAACAAAATAAATATAGATTTTAATGAACTAATGAAGCTTTAGTCACTCCAAATAAGGTTATTAACCATGTCTTTCTTAAGAGTTAATTTTATATGTTATTCTCTTAATAAAAATATTTATACGATCTTATAATAAATTTGTAGTCATAAGTAAGGACTGATTCAAATTTAATGGCAACAAACCCTAAATGGGAACTATGGCTCAAGAAAAATATGTTAAGTTAGGATGTGAAAAAATGGGTGTATGACAAGAGGTTCATAAATATTATGTTCTCTAAATATTATTGAATTATACCTCCTTTTTATTTATTCTAAGCATTGGGTTTAGCATAAATATTAGTTGGAAATACCATGCTAAATCTACAAGACAAATTACTTTACCAAGGAATAATGGTAAAATAATTGTGATGAATTATCCATTTATCTATTTTAAGGTTGCTTATCATTATAGGCAGTCTATGCTTATTAATCACTTGTAAATCAAGCTAACCTTATATCATTTAAGGTCGATGTCATGTTCAGTAATTAACCATGCTAAGGAAACATGTTTTATACCATATGAGAAATCTTGTAATAAGTGTAAAAAAGTCAAAAAGTTGGGATTGTATTGTCAATAAATGTGGATCCTTTGTTATCCCACATAAGTTGGTAGTTAGTACTTCATCTTTCACTATTCATTGCCACTCTTAATCACATGTTAGCATTTGATCCTTTAGTTATGACAAAGTTATAGGAGAACTATACTCATATCCTTAGTCATTCAAAATTTTGAATTTCAGATTTTTGATGATGTGACACAAGTTTGAATTTGTTAATTCTCATCAAACTTCTCCCACAATGTTATAGAAAACTAGAAACAAAATATATTTTAGAAAAAATTTAAAATATAATTTAATTAGAAAAACAATTAGATAAATTTTATTTTCAATAAAAAGGCCAAATATTATATTATCTTTTCTTGGCTAATTTGACTAATTTTACGGTGATGTTAACTTCCATTTAAAGATTCAAAAATTAGGCAAAAATAAATAATTACAACAATCAATATAATTTTTTTTATTTTCATAATGAATATATCCTTTCCTAATTTCAATTAGCTATATTATTAGTATTTTAATCTCATATTTGATTTGTTTCTACAAATAACAAAGTTATTTGAACAATTTGATATGTGATTTGATTGATATATGAGATATTTTACATTAAATAAAAAAGACAACCAAATTCTATTTTAAAGTATTTAGGGAGTCTTCCTCAAAGTTGCCTTGTGTATTGTGTCTAAAGGGAGATGAATTACTTTAAAGTCCATATTAAGATAAAATAAATAAACTTTATTTTGTTATTTCACAAATCAAATGTTCATATATATTTATAATATAAATAAATTTATATTTCTTATACTTTATATTTCTTACATTCTTGAAATTTGTATTTTAGATTAAATTTATGTATAATATAATACCTTGTGATTTGAAAGCATAACATTTTCCACCATGATTCTTTTGTTAAACTTGAAAACCTCAAATGACTTGTCCCATACCATAATGGATATATTATAAGCATCCTAGCCTACATCTTAGGATTTTGTAGCTCCATTTATGGTGATCTCAAAGAGATTGGATTAATTTTACTATTGGGTTGAAAGAGCAACTCATTAAAAAATTATATTTTAAGATTTTATTGTTTGGAAATATTTTTTATATGAAGAAATTTTAATGAATTTTGTTGAAATATGAGCATTGAATTCTATTTTATTTAATCTTATCTTGAATTTACTATGGGCTTTAATTGATGGGGTAATTGTAGAATTGTTTTAAATATATCTCTATTATATTATCATGTTTTTATATCACTTTTTGTGACAAAATCAAATGAAATTAATTTTAGAAAATAAAAAAATCCTAACATGTGATCTTCACTAACACAAATTCACACGTGTTAGTAGGTTTAGCAATGGTTTTAGAAGTATATTTCAAATTGTTTTTTTCCTGATACTCTCTGATTTAACCATTATTGTGTTAAGATTTTAAATATTGATGTGTGTGCATAATTTTTTTAATTTTTATTTTTGGGTGGAAATCATTTGTGTCATATTTTGCGTTAGAATTTTTTGGATCAAAAATTTAAAATTTTCCTTATTAACCATTTGCATCATTTAAAAAAAAAATTGGTGTAGATATATTTAAATAAATAAATTTGATATATAATTTTAAATATAATTAAATTGTATATACAAAATAAAAACTAATAATTGTAATAATACATAAAAATATATTAAAATTGATTATTTTTCAAAATGCATATCTTTAAAATTTAAACATATGTTAAAATTTTATAACATCAATTAACATATTACAAAATAATTTAGAAAACAAAATATTAAGGAAGTTTATGATTTTATAATTCATGATATTAGCATAGGGTTGTTGAAAAACTATTTGCGAGCTTTTTAATCAATATTTTGAATCATGACTCGTGATCCATCATAGGTGTGAAGATAAGAGAAAATTTTGTATGAATAGTAAACCCAAGCGTCTCTAAATAAGTAGAAAAGCAACAAATCACAAAAGAAGAAATAAATATGAGTAAATTTTTAAAATCAACTACCCTAAATTAATGGGATATAGTCATTGACAAGAAACTTTGTATTCATCTACTCATTAATCAAGGATATTTCACCCATTAAACGTAATCATTCTATAATTTAAATATTGAAAATTAAAAATTAAAAGTCAAAAAGTAAGATTTTTTTAAAATTAAAAATTAAAGATAATAAATTTAAAATATGGTATTTTTAATTTATTAATGATGGGCCTCCTTGTGTGACCTACCCTTAATCCCTCATCCCTATTCACATTATATGAGTGCTTTATAATCTCAATGGCTTCTTGTAATTTCAAATTTTAATAATGGTTTTCTATGACCAACACCTTGGTGTCCTCAATACAAATATAATTATTTGTTTTGTAAGAGTGTTCAACTATAGCTGAATTATATTTCTTATCAAATCTTATATATAAAACATGTTCTCTAATCCTTGCCCATATAGACCTCCCCTTTATTCGATGTAAGGAACACCACCAATTTTGTAGACATAACTTTGCAAACTAGGATCCAAATGGTCCTTATCAGACCCTAAAGACTTTGTAATCTTGTATTTATGTAAGAATTTGGTCTTGATATTCTGGGTGTCTTAGTATTTTTTCAATCCTATTGGACACCCATTTGATGTACATTAAGAAAGCCATCAAGCCCTCGATTGAAGACTTCACACTTTTTTTGGTGGATTTTTTACCCTACATCTAAGGGGCATCCAATAGATTATGAAAATCCTAACATGCAAAATATGAAGACCACTTTCATACCTAAAAACAATATTAGAAAGTCCTTGAGGCCTGTTAAGGACTATTTGGATTCTAATTTACAAAGCGATGTCTACAAAATTTATTATTCATGTGGTGTTCCTTACATCGGATAAACAAGGAGGCTCATTTGAACAAGGATTAAAAAACATGTTACAAATCTATTATTAGAGAAGAAATCAAGTTATCTCTAGCTGAGTTATCCTAAAAAACCAAGGTAAGTGCACAAAGTTGGGGGACAAAAAGGGGCCTACCCATGGACATGATTTTCCTAAAATTTCATAAATCTTAACTTCTATATATAATTTGAGATATCTAGATTCTAAATTTGAAGATGGTGTAAGAACATGAAATGTATCATTTCAAGTCTAGTTTCTAAAACACTATTTTTTTTGAAAATGTCTAAGTATAACTAGGTCAACATCTAAAATTTGAAGAGAAACTATTACTTTTTAAAGAAAATAGAGTAGATAGATGGCCGTGTGCTGCATCATTTTTAAGCCATGTTTAGTATTCTCTGAAACCCTATGGGGAAATTTTATATAAGATATTCTAGTTTGTGACCAATATTTTTTTATATTTTTTCAATGAATACTTTCTTTATGAATTTTGCAAGTAAATAGATCTAGAAAACTGATAAAAGCATGGATAGTTGTTTGTGTGGCGTGCCTGACTCCCTCAAAAAAATGAAAATTAATTTTTTTTTTAAATTTGTGTAGAATTAAGCCTAGTTTGTAACCATATAATTTTTTTTACACTTGGATCAACTGAAAACAAATTACATGAACATGTATAGGCATGTATATTTGTGGCATGTAGTGGCCTTAAAAAGGTATAGTTAGAAATCAACATAGTTTGAAACCTTAAATTAGTCAAAAAATTATAAAAATCATATTTTTAGAAAGATGAGAGCATGCTCGTCATGGTGGTATTAAGTTTTAGAATTTTACCTTTGAAATTCATAGTGTATTTGGCAATCAAAGTTGAATTTTGTTTTTTTATCACAACTCTTAGACTCAACTGTAGATTGATAAGTTCAAGCCTTTAGCTCGAGAATTCAATCCATTCCCCAGCCAAAAGATAGTTTTTGAATTCATTCAAATAGATAAATCACATTAATAATGCCATCACATTATTAACCATGCTAGTAATGCGATCACATTTGTTAATAACATGATCATGCTATTAACCACATTAGTAACATGATTGCATTAGTTAATAATGTGATTACATTAATAATACGATCACATTATATATTCATAACACCCAAAACCTAAATTTTTTATTGAGCTCAAATTTTATATATGATCTTATATGTTATTGAGCTCCTTAATAGTGGTGTTATTTCATGTGATATGAGAAAGGTCCCTAAACTTGGATAGTGAATTAAGGTGTCGTGGTATCACATTAGACTTCAAAAAATTTATGAAAATTTTAATATGTTGAATTGAATATTTATAATTACTTGGTTTTAAGGTGTAACTCATTATACATTTTATGATATAACTTATTTTATCATGAGATATCATAAAATGCATTTTTTAAACCTATGCCCAAAACTTAGCCTTTGGAGCACCAATCTAGCTATGCATCTCAAATAAATTGGGGCTATTTTGAGCCCTTTCAACCTAATTATATGAATATAAAATGTGATTTAGGGGTTTATCAACTCTAATTTCATTGGCTCAATTGAAGCAAAGAAACATTATTTATTTATATACAAGTTATACATGTATAGAATGTGGTTTTTAGCTCAATAAACTTGAAGTTATCAACTAATGAATGTAAATGTTGATTAGTTCAATTATGGAGCTAATTAGGGTCAAAATGAGCCACATGAACTTTTTTTAAAGCATATATTCAATGTGCTTTGGATTTAAATTAACCCTAATGTCATGTCATATATAATTAACCAAAGAGTTGATTCATTTAATCAAGGAGGCATTTGAGTCCAATTTGAACCCCTTCAAGAGCAAGATATGATTTGGGCCAAAATTAAGATTGATTCTATCATGAATTGATACAATTTATCAAAATTTGAAATTAGGGGCATGATTTGGGAAAATTTGAGCCCCTAAACCAAATTTATGGCTTAATCAAATATAAAATGTATGAACCATGTATGGCTTAACCAACCCTACTTTTATCAGAAATGCAAACATGAAGGTAATTGTCACAAATACGTGAACAAGAAGCATAATTTTTTTTCAATTACCTTATTGTAAGCATAGATACTGAGAGGGGGGAGGGTGAATTAGTTTTGTTAAATTAATCCTCCAATTTCACTTAATATTCATGAAGCATTCACTCACTTATATACATTAGTTAATGCATACACAAGCTTAATTGAATCCAAGATCATCTTCCCCATCAAGCACTTATCATGGGTAGCCAATTTGGTGCCTATAAGGAAAAAGAGTGGGGAGATTAGGTTGTGTGTTGATTTTAGAGATCTGAATAAGGTCTCCTTGAAGGACCATTAACCTCTACCATCTATGGAGTAGCTTCTTCAAATAGTTGTATGTTCAAAACATTTTTCTCTTTTGCATGGATACTCAGGATACAACCAAGTGTTAGTAAAGAAAGAAGATCAGTACAAGACAACCTTCACCACCAAATGGGGCACACATGTGTACTATAAGATGCATTTTGGCTTATCAAATGCTATGGAAAATTTCCAAAGAGCCATGGACATGGCATTCTAAGGGCTGCTAAATCAAATAATACTGGTCTACTTGGATGACACCATAATTTTCTTCAAGGATGCCAATGAACATGTAGACCACTTGAGGTTGATCTTTGAGAGATGTAGAGAGTATGAGATCTCTTTGAATCCTAAGAAATGTGTGTTTATTGTGCATGAAGGTAAGTTTTTGGGTCATGTTGTTTCAAAAGAAGGGTTGTCTATTGATCCTGATAAAATAAATGCCATCTTGGCCTTATCCTTGCTCAAGCATAAGAAGGGAATCTAAAGTTTCTTTAGAAAAATAAACTTTGTGAGAAGGTTTATACCTAATTTTAAAAACTTGGTCGAACCCATCACTGCTATCCTGAAGAAGAACCAAGTGTTCACTTGGTCAAATAAAGGTAAATCAACATTTGAGGCTATCAAGCAAGCCATTGCCCAAGCACCCACACATATGAATCCTGATTTCTCAAGGGATTTCATATTGTATGCTTTTGCCAATATTGATAATATATCATCTATGTTGATGCAAATAATGGTGAAGGACTTGAGAAACCAATAACATTTTTTAGTTAGGGGCTTGAGGGGTATAAGGTTAGGTATACATTTGTAGAAAAGCAAGTCCTTATAGCAGTAAGAAGCCTTAAAAATTTTAGACCAATGTTCTCCAATATAAAAATATATCTTATGGCGTCTCATCTTGGAGTGAGAGACTTCCTTCTTAACAAATACTTGAATGAAAAGAGAGTTGGTTGGATTTCAAAGGTCATAGAGTATGACATGGAGATCAAGGTCACTAAGATAGTAAGAGATAAAGTCTTGTGTGAGCATATGGTCCATGACCTTCATGAAGACAAAGAGATTATCTTGGTAACACAAGATAACCCACAAATAGATGTACCTCTGCCTCACACTAGTTAGCTCCAAGATATGACACATTTCTTGATAACAGGTGAGTGCCCTTAGGGTATGGACAAGGTAAAAAGAAGGAATTTTAGACTTCAATCCATACCTTATGCATTGGTTGTTGGGGTTTTATTCAAAAAGGACCTCAATAGAGTACTCATAAGGTGTATAGATAATGACCAAGTGACCAAGCTTTTGAAGTAATTCCATGATGGACCCATAAGAGGTCATTTTTCACTTGGAACCACAACATCAAAGATAATGAGGGCTGGTTATTATTGGCCCAACCTCTTCAAAGATGCATATGCATGGGTAAGAAAGTGTCCAAAATGTGCTTTCTTTTTGGGTAAGCAAATATTATCATCCCTTCCTTTCAAACCAATTTAGGTAGAGCAACCATTCATGCAATGGGGGCTAGATTTCATAGGAATGATCAACCCTCCATCAAGTACAAGACATAAATAGGTGCTTACTACAACAAATTACTTCACCAGGTGGGTGGAAGCCATTGCATTGAAAGAAGCTAATGAAGGTTCAGTCTTAAACTTATATGACAAAATTGTGACTAGGTTTGGTTCTTCATCCACTATCATCTCTGATAATGCATTAGCATTTCTCGTTCTAAAAATGAGTGAATGGGCTATCAAGATGTGCACCTGCCTTTAATTCCTCTTCCAACTATTATTCTCTAGGAAATGGACTGACTGAGTCCACAAATAAAAATTTGCTAATAATCATCAAGAAGACTATGGAAGAGAATCAAAGGACATGGCACACCAAACTAAAGACAACCTTCTGGGCTGACAGGGTGACACCTAAAGTTACCATTGTCAATTTTCCATATGTCTTAGTATATGGAAGGGAGGCCAAGTTGCCCATTTCACTTGAGTTGCCTACATTAGAACTAGCCCATCAACTAGAGTTGATGGAAGATTAGCTCATGCATGTAAGACTTACAGAACTCATGGAGCCTGAAGAAATGAGAGACCTTGCAATGAAAACATTAGAATCACATCAAGCTTAAGTCAGAAAAGCCTTTGACAAGAGAGTCATAGCAAGGGACTTCAAGGAAGGGGATCTAGTCCTCAAGTGGGATTCAAACAATGCCAAGCCAGGTAAACATACCAAATTTGACAGCTTGTGGAGTGGTCCTTATTTGACCATATATGTAAACAACATAATGCTTTTTAGCTGACCCAACTAGATGGAGAGGTACTACCCATCCAGTCAATGGGATTCATCTAAATCTTTATTATTAGAAGAGTTTGCATCCATTATATATATTGTACTTTTTGTATAGTTTTTCATGTTTTCTCTTAAGTGCCTTGTGCACATCTTTTCAGTTGTGTGTTTCCCTTCTCTAAGTGCCTTGGGCATAGTGTTTATTTTGTTATTTTTGTCATTATTGCTTCAAAGAGAGTTTCCAGATAGAGTCAGCCTTGTCAAAGAAAGCAGTAACTCTGTGCCCAATGGATCAAATGAGGCAAATAAGCTAGTTTCTCAAGCATAGTGGGCATGCTTCCTTACGAGTCACTAAAAATGTTGGCCATTTTTGGCCCATACACTAAATCTCTTGCATGGTTTGATGAAGCAGTGGATCAAAGGCTTAAGAGAGGATCCAAGCAAGGTTTTCTAAGGACCCAATAGTAGTGTTCAAGGATAAGCCTACAATCCAGAGGCTACGTGCAAAATCTTTTATTCAGCTAAGTCTTTACTTGTTCATTCTTTTAGACTTTGTGAGGACTAAGTGTTTCCTTTCTTTCGGGACCTTTTTTGCTAAGTGTTGAATTATTTTAGACAAAATATTCGAAGAAAAAGATAAAGACCTTTTCTTTCAGGAAAATTGTCTTGGATAATTTTCCTAAAGGGTAACTCTTTAATGGTCCTCTTCAAAGGTTGAAGAGTTCTTTCTAAGATTTCAAAAGGTACTTTCCTTTCAAAAAAGATGTTTTCAAGGTTTTTGAAAGACCATTTCAAGAAATTTGAAAGGTTCTTTGCAAAATTCTGAAAGGTTCATTTCAAAAACTCCTAAGGGCACTTCTTGAGAAAAGGGGTCATTTTCAAGAAGGCCGAAGGGTACTTTCCTTTCGAAAAGGGCATTTCAAGTGAAAAATAAGGCACTTTATAAATTCTTTCAAAGGTCCATTTTTGAATAAAATTGTTCAAGATCAAAGAAAAGGGTTAATTCTTTCGAGATATTTGTTCGCGAGTAAATAATCCAAAGAAATGGCTAAAAATAAAAGTCCAAAGGAATTAATGATAGGCATGTGAATGTCAATTTTGAGCCCATGTAAGTAGCTGTTGCCTTTGGTCAAGTTTTTACAAAAATTTATCAAGATTGTCGTGAGCTTGACACTTGTCAAGATCTATCAAGGAGATCAATGGATGAGAAAAGGCCAAATTTTCAAAAGGATCCTAGTGGGATTTCAACAGCCAATCAACAAAAAAGGACGAGGATTTCTCCTTTCAACTCTAATGATGTGGTCTATAGCTCAAATTCAAAACATGTAAAGTGGTCAAACTAAGAATAGATACGTCCAAGTGGAGCAACGAACATGAAAAGTGAAAAAGCATGCCAAGTTTTAAATGCAAAAGACCAAATAATTCACACTTGGCAAGAACATGCAGCTACCCATGACATGGTTCTCTTAGCTCCAATCAAGGGAGACTCAAATACATGATAAGATCAAGGAGATTTGTGTTGATCTTGGATGGCTCATCTCATGGTCAAGGCAGTTGTAAGGACATAGTGGTGGTTGCATCTCTTTATGATCCCTCTCTCCATTTTCTAATGCAAGACCCCTCTTCTCTCATTTTGTTTTGCTATATATAAGAGGCTTTTGAGCCTAAAAAAAGATCCTCATTTTTTGACTAGGAAAAACCCTATCAAAAATTTGTAAGAAAGATCTTTTGAAGCAATAAAGATCAATTTTTACCTATCTCTTGCCTCAAAATTATGCTTAGCAAGCTTGTGCATGATGGCCTTGTGAAGAAGTGTTCTTCCATGTCCATTATCTTTTCTTGCCTATTTTTAGGTGTTTTCAAGTTAGTTGTAGGTCTGAACTTGAGCTCTTTCTACCATTAATGGATGCTTGGTGTGAATTTTGAAATTATTTTTTGCTTCATATATTGTTTGGTGAGCCCAATTTATGAAACACTTATGCAAATTAACTAGTTTGTGAGGTTGTGTGAGCAAGACTTATCTTATGTTGAATTAGTGTTTATTTCATCCTTATGTGAGTGTCAATCAATTTGGTGTATCACCCATTTATCTCTCTTAGTTACCCTATACCCCCTATCTACCTCTTTTTCAAGTAGAAACATTAGTTTAGGTGATCTACTGAGAGGAAGCCGACCTTCTCTAGAGGTTCAACCTCACTACAAGATACACATAGCTTGAGGTTGTTCTAATATTGTAGCTGGGAGTGAGAGAGCCTAAAAATATTTCCCACAAAGGTGAAATTTTTTCCTACAATAGGACCAATTTTTTTCCTTTAGGAAGAGGGATCAAATCCCATGCTTTGTTCCTGATTAGGGAACTATAATCATCCTGCATAGTAGAATCTCATTCTGGAATGCTAGATGCCTCATGAAAGGTTTGCAGATCTCAGGCAATGGCCAAGTAGGAATGTGAAGTCTCCTAAAATTGTGAATGTGTTTACCTTGTATCTGATGGATTTTCAACCCATTTCCCAACACTTTGTAGTGTCTATCTGGCCCAAGTGAGACCAAAATTGTATGAAATTGGAGAATCAAGAGGTGAGTCATCATCATCTGAAGTGTTAGTGTGAGATGGAGGAGGAGAATCCTCATCATTACTCTCACCACTTAAAATTGAAGAAGAAGAAGAGTCATCTTGATCATTAGGAGGATTTTGAGGTGGGTCCAAGTCACTGTCTAAGGTGGAATCAATGTCTAGTGAGACTTTTGAAGAGTCTGGAGTGCCAGTAGTGAGTTTAAGTGGGCCCTCACAAAAATTGACACTCCTTTCAATGAACAACTCATGATTTTTAAGATGGAAGAGCATCTATCCCTGAGTACCCTTTGTATACCCCATAAAGATACAAGACTGACTCAGAGGGTCCATTTCCTTACATTTATTCTGGGGAATATGGGCCATTGCTAGTGATCTAAACACTCAAAAGTGATCTACTACAGGTTTGTGACCATCTCAATCTTAAAAAAGACTGATTTCTTTCAAGGCTATATGTGGAACATGGTTCTGAATATAGCATGCATAATTGATTGCTTCGGCCCAAAACTAAGGAGCAAGAAAATTTGATTGAAGCATACAGTTGGCCATTTCCTTCAAGGTATAATTCATACATTCAGCCATAGCATCCTGCTAAGGACTATATATAACTATGTGTTTCATTTGAATACCCTCTTATGTGCAAAATTGCTGAAACCTATTTTTGACATACTCCCCACCATTATCAATCCTTAATATTTTGATGAAATAGTCTGACTGTTTCTCCACAAGTGCCTTAAAATCATTAAAGTAATCAAAGACCTCAGACTTCTTTTTGAGAAAAATCACCCAGGTGTACCTCAAAAATTCATCGATGAATGTGAGCATGTATCTATTCTTGTTGAATGAAGGTTTAGGAAATAGACCTGCTATGTCACTGTGGACAATTTCTAGCTTCTGTTCATCTCTCCTTACTTTGCCCTTGTCATATTTCTCTTCTAGATGCTTACCAAGAATACAACCATTACATAATAAATCTAAGAATTTGACTTTAGGCAACCCTAAAACTATGTCCTGATGATTGAGTTACTCTAGGTAATAGTAGTTTAAATGGCCAAACCATTTATATCATAGTTTGCTCACTCCATCTACATGAGCAAGCATTATAATTGAGGGCTGATCTAAGGCACATTATGAGAAGGTAGATAGCCTAGACTGATGATTGGCCTTCTCATAAGCCACTACGGTGTCACTATGTAGATCCTTGATAACTACTAAATCAGGTGTGAACTCAACTCGCTTCCCTGCACCTATATGAGTGATTTGGTACACTGGCAGAAGATTGGTGGATAGTGAAGGAACACATATAACATCATTGAAGGTCTTATCACTTACTTCACTTGATCCTTTACCACTGAATTCTACCAAAGTGTCATCACCTATAAGAATTGAAGGCACAAAACATGGCTCTATTTATGAAAATAGATCCTCTGAGGAGGCCATGTGATAGGAAGTGCCTGAGTCAATAACCCAAGTCAAAGGTTGAGAAACTACTATAACAAGTGCCTTGCCCTTGTTTTTTTTGTTGTCTTTAGTCTTCTTAAATTATTGTGTAGACATGTTTTGAGTTGAGGACTCAAGAACATTGATGTTATTCTTCTCAAATATTTTAGTCAAGGTGTCAATCTTCTTTTTCATGTACTGAGATTTATCATGCCAAAGTTTCTTACAAAATTTGCATTTGAGTTTCTCCTTCTTATATTTCCCACTTGAGAAGGAGTCATTTGATGATGCCTTAGGCTTGGCATCTAATTTTTTATTCTTCTTATACTCATGATTTGGTCTATACTGTTTCTTATCTTATTTTCCACTACTAGAAGGCTTCTTTCCTGATTGACAATCAAGGCATGTGATTTTGAAGACTTCAATGCACTCATTTAAACCAACTTATCTTGATCTTGAGTTAGATCAACAACAAACTCATCAGATGATGGAATTTTCCAAGTGGATCTAAGTGCACGTTTGGTAGCATGAAATGTAGAGACAAAAATTGAATAGTCATGACTTAGTTTTGCAAGCACAGATATAATTAACTGGTCATCTATTTTTTCAATGCCACATTATTTAAACTATAGTCTTAGTGATTTAAACTTTGTAAAGAAGTCTTGTAGGGTGTCATAGTCACATGGGCTCAATGTGATGAGCTCATTCTCTATCTCATGACCCCTTATGATGTCCTACACTCCAAAAAGCTTATCTAGAATGGGCCAAACTTCATTGGGAGTTTTTGCAGATTTAACATGAAATAGAAGTTTGGGAGACATTGACAGGCATAAGAACCCATAGGCATTATCACATATATTGTACCACTTAACCTTTTTTGCATTTGTAGATGGCTTAATTTTCTCACCCATAATGATCTGATAAAGTCCTTTACCTCTCAAGATGAGTTGTATTTTAGACTTCTATTCAAGATAGTTAAATGGTGTGAGTGGTTCAATATTTAGATCCATTAGTGTAGATTAGATTGAGATAATTTATAGAATTGAAATAAAAGTAAAGAATAGATTGCACTCAATATAATTACCCCCTTAACTATCAATAAGACCCCCCCTTAAGTTACAATACAATACACACTCAATATTGGACGTCGATCTCCATCAAGAATGCATATATGATCAATTAGTGTGGGAGAATATGAGAGGGACATCAAGCACAATCAATAATGCGTCCAAGAAGAAAGGTACAAAATATTTGAATTGAGTTTTAAGCCATTATACCATGAAAAAAATAGATTTTTCAAAAGGTCTAAAAAATATGACCAATGCGTAGATATTGAAAAAATATGCACTTTCAAAAAAAATAGCACCCAAAAAGGAGCTACATATTGAAAGTTATGGCACTTAAAGTTATTACTTCGCATAGGAATAGACCCTTTCCAAAAATGTATATATTTTTTCTAGACTTGTGATTTTTTACCAAAAAATATAGAAACCCTCCAAAAGTCCTAGTCGGTCCATGAAGAGTAATTTGGGTTTCTTAGGCTGCCCTAATCGAGAAGTAATCAACCTTCAAGAACTCGAGTAGTGTTGTTCCAGAACCCCAGATTGGTCTACAAAGATTAATTTGGGTTTCTTAGACTATTTTACTTGAGAAGTAATCGACCTTCAAAAACCCAAGTAGTATTATTCTAGAACCCCATATTGGTCTACAAAGAGTAATTTGGGTTTTTTAAACTGCATTACTTAAAAAGTAATTGGCCTTCAAGAACTCGAGTAGTGTTATTCTAGAACCCTAGATTGGTCTATGAAGAGTACTTCGAGTTTCTTAGACTGTTTTACTCGACAAGTATTTGCCCTTCACAAACCTAAGTAAAGTACTGCCACAAACTTGAGTTGGTCTACAGACAAGTAATCTGAGTTTTTAGACCTTGATTAGTTAACTTCTCAAATTGTAAGTAAATCAACTTCTAAAACTTGATTTGGTCTACAGGGAAGTGATCAGACTTATCAAACAACTTAACTTAAAAAAAATGAAGTTACTCACCATTGGAAGTCCAAGTTGGTCTGCTAGCTAAGTAACATCCCTCTAAAAGTTTAGATTGGTCAGTGGACTCTCCAAAGAATGCAATTCGAAGTTGATCAACTACTAAGCTGAAGTAATGACCTCCTCCATATCTAAATAGCACAGAGGTTTGGTGGCATGCAAACTAAGGCAAGCCAAAAATGTGCAAAATAATTTAATTATGAAAAATATAAAAGAGACCCATTTGATATTTTGACCCAAAGAAGAAAACCCAAAAAACATTTTTGTAAAACAAGACAAGAAGTATGGATTTTTGTTAAAAATGAAAAATGGGGTCTTCAGATGCTAAAAAAAGAAAAAAATTGACTGTTTCATAACTAGGTTGAGTTTACAATCAATCCTAAGGTTTTGACACCTTCTAAAACCAATGGCACAATCAGTTTTGAGATATGAAGCTCTAGTAGAAATATTTGCATTAATTCTCTAAAGAATCCCATTAAACCCTTCTTTTTGTTGGAATAACAAATGTAGCAAGATTTCATCACAAAGATTGATGTAATACTGATAAAAATAGCTTTGATACCATGTCAGATTGGCCATGATTTTAGATCTTTGCACAAAATATTGAGCAAATATATGTGTAAAGTAATGAAATCATAGATAAATTGTAAAAGAGGAAGAAGCTTGTCTTCACACGACAATATTGTAAAATATAGTTGCTTGCATAAAATCGTATTAACCTGTCTAACCTTCCAAAAAGGAAAAGTGGGGTACATATAGAAAAAAATTAGGGCAACATGAGAAAGCTTCTAATTATTCTAGTTAGATAATTACATTAAAAATATAATTAGCCTATGTGACTCTTTTATAGCTAAAATAAGGAAGCTTAATTGACAAACAATGGCCATAAGGCCATGTAGGCAAAATCTAATAGGAAAAAACACTACACTAATAGAAAAATGTCCTAAAACACAAGAAAAATAGAACCTAATATCTAAAATTATATACTCACTAGCAGTTGGTAGTTAAATGTATGCAATGATGTGTATGAGGCTAGACATTGCACATGCAGTGGGAGTGGTGAGTAGGTTCATGAGTGATCTAGGAAAGGAACATTGGAAGGCAATAAAATGGATCTTTAATTACTTAAGAGGGACCATAGATATAATGTTAAATTATGATGGATCAGATGTGACATGACAAGGATATGTTGACTTAGATATGGCAGGTGACTTAGATGGTAGAAAAAACACTACAAGGTATGTGTTTACAATAGATGGTACAACAATTAGTTGGGTATCATGGTTACAGAAGGTTCTAGCACTTTCAAACACAAAGGCTAAGTATGTTGCTACTATAGAAGCAAGAAAGGAAATAATTTGGTTACAGAGATTGATATAAAAATTGAGACATAGTCAAGAAAGATGTACACTATATAATGACAGTCAGAGTTCAATCTATCTAGCAAAAAACTTAGCTTTTCACTCTAGGACAAAACACATTCAATTGTGATATCATTTCATTTATTTAGTGATAGAGAAAGAGTAAAAAAAAATGGAGAAGATACATAGCAGTGAAAAACCCACATATATGATGACCAAAGTAGTTACAAGAGAGAAGTTAAAGATTTAATTAGCTTTAGTTGGTCTTCATAGATGATAATTAAATTAATAAAATTGTCCAAGTCTAGATAGTATAGTGGATACAATATTATTGGAGTTACTACAACCAATCTCCAAATGGGAGATTGTTAGGTGTGAAGCCTGATTGTCTTCTAGGATCAGAGGTTAAAACTATGATGTTATTTCAATCGAGTTTAGATTTCATTCTTTGAATCCCTCATGGTGCGATGGGTTGTCCTGAAGATTTTTTAATTAAAATTGCCTTGTTAAATTGTAATTTTGTACTCAATCTAGGCCATTGATTAAAAGTTTTCAGATATAACGGTAGAAGTTATTTTTAGGTGTTTTTCACCCTAAAATATATTGATATATGGCTGAAATGGATTATTGTGATGTATTAATAAAATTTGTACATAGAAAAGAGGCAAAAAATGTATAGAAGTGTAACATGGTTTGTTACAAAATTTTGTTTCTCCCTTGTATTGCTGGAAATAATATATTAGATAAGTTTGGTGGATATAGCCCATCTTGGGTAAACCACATTAAATCTAGTGTCTCATGTTATGTGCATGTTTATGTTTATTTTTAGAATGTTTGATTAATTCATTTCATAATTTCTCTTGTATGTGATTTGAAGATAGATATGGGTTTTGATTTATCCTAACATGAAGATGCAAAGGGGATGGAATTAGGCCTTATGTGGTCCATATCTAAGAGCTCATGTATGGATTTATCTATCTCTTCTTTGTAAATCCTTGGGTGATGGTAGGGTGTAGTGATTATTGCTTTGGTTTGTTGCAACTCAAATATGCATTCAAACCCTCTATCTAGGGGCAACCCATAAGGAATGTCACCAAAAACCTTGGCATGCTTGTCAAGAAGGAATTAAACTTCCTTATGAAGAGGTTGTTATCCCAAATCATAATTCATGTTTTTCAAAAAACATTTGTTTGCCCACACATCCTACACTGTATTGCAATCACTTTCCATCATTTTGGAGGTCACCACCATAGGTGATCCATTAATCAATCCATGAATGACTACTTTTTTACCTCATATTTTGAATTTCAACTTCATAGTTTAAATATTTTGAGTGTATTCTCCAAGGGAGTGCAACCATTAGACATCCAACACCACATTGATTCCCCCTATCTCAATCACATGGAAGTATCCTTTCACTTAATGCTTCCCCAAAGTGAGTTTCAATTATGAAAACCTGTGATGTAAAGGGAGAGAGAATACATCCCCAAAGTCACATTGAACCCCTAAAAAAATGTAGTTTGTAGCCCACACCTTGAATCCAACTTCTTATCAATAAAGTTATGCATATCCCCACTATCAATGAGTATGGTGACCTTATTACCTTGCAGGACTCCTCTTACCCTAAAGGAGTGATAATTGGGAATTTTAGTTAGGGTGGAAAAAGTGCCCACTACCTTTCTTTCTCCTTTGTTTGTGGCTTGCTTCTTTCCTCAAGGGGTTGCCTCTATCACCTTTGCTCATTCCCTTCTACCTTGGACTGATTCTATTAGATTTTATATGCTAATGTCATTTGTTTGTGGATATTTTGAGTACCTTTCCTCTTTCTATAAACTCTCCTTATTATGCCCAATAAGGTCTAATTTTCAAGGCATAAAGCTTACATCCCTAGGTTGTTTGAAATTAAGTCTTCCTACTACCCCATAGTTTGTGAAGTGATGGTTTTTTGCCTTTCAAGGGATAGATATTGAACTATAGGTGTTAAATTCTCAAGGTTTATGGCACATTTGATGGCCATTTAGAGGGAGGGAGGGTCAAAAGCTTTGACCAACCCTTTAAGGGGTTTAGTTAAGCCTTTAATAAACAAAACCATGAGTCTATTTTCTAAAATGTCCATCACCATAGTTGATATCCTCTAAAATTATGTAACATACCCCGCTATGGAGTTCCCTTGTTGTAGGTGTGTCAAGTATTAGATGTGTAACTTTGAATATGTCCTATCAAATCTATCAATGACCTTTATGCTGAATTCCTCATATGTCTTGATGAGGTTGTGCCCTAGGGTTATGAACCCTTGGTGCCACCACTCATGGGTAGCCCTTTCCAAGTGTAGTATGATCACCTTCAAGGCTTCATCTTCCCTGATATGATGTAATGAAAAGTAGGCATCCACCTTACTAATCTGAGCCTTGGCTAACTTATTCAAGGAACCATCCAATGTGGGTAGGGAAACCATACCCACCTTATCATACAATTTTATTGCTCTAATTTTACTTTGTGAACCTTTTGTTATTTTGAGTTATGCTTTGGTAACCAATTTTGTACTTTTTTTGAATTTGACCCTTTTTGAATATGTTCTTATATCACCATGGATTGCTTAACTGATTTATCTTGTATAGGGTCCTCATTGGTAATTATCTATTGTATATGATTTTTTAATTCCAAACATGAATCTGTGTGATGAACATGCTTTCTATGTTATGCATAATAGTATTTATATCTCCTTACTGGATATATAGGAGGTAGTTTGATCAACTTAATCTTAATCATTTCCCTTAATAATTCACTTGAACTCTTATTGGACCCTTTTAACTTTTTTAATCACTTATAATAGATACATTGCGTTGTATTTTATGATTTAGATATGAAACAATGCTAGGAATAACTTTGCTATTTGTAGATACTTATAAATGATGAACACCATCATATTCTAAAGACTTTATACATGTAATTTGATTTGCTAATAATGTGACCTTTTCACTTAATAATTAATTTTGATTATATAATTATGAAATTAACTTATTCATACTGATAATTTGATCTCTTAGAGTCTCATAAGTGAAAACCTTAGTTGATTCTAATTAAACATGCAATCACACATCTTGAATGGGAGATAAGGTAAGGGAAGGGTTTGAAGGATAGATAGGCTCAGGTCTAAAAACTCTAACACAACCACTAAAAATAAGAAAAAAAAAGGATATAAACCCTAATAAAATATAGGGATAAGGTTTTTGCACTATTCAGAGTAAGTCAAGTTCACCAAATAATTTTTTTTAGGATTACAAAATGTAACCCTAAAGTTGATAAATGGTAGAGTAATAAATCAAGGAATACAATATCACTGTATCAATAATAATTGATTTTCATAATAATTGATTTATTTAAATATTTTATAAATAATAATGAATTAGAAAATGTGTACTTAGCTAGAACATATGATTGAGATAGACAAATGGTAGGTAGGGAAGTGATGTAAGAGTAGTGCAGAGTGTCATCAATAGAGAACAAGTGTTATAACCTTCTTTGAATAGGAGCATGATCCTTTTTTCCAATAGTGCACTGTGTTATTAACCTTATGTGTTACACTAATGATAATGTGTAGGTGAAGTAGTGAAATTTTAGGCAGACCTTCACTCTATTTCAAAAAATTTGTGCCTCTATGATTGAGCCCTGGATTGTCATTTATTTTGCCCTTTGACTAATTTCACTATGAAACCTTAAGGCTCCATGTTTACTAGGGTTTTTGATGAACACAAGTAAAAAAAGAGTGGTGTTATTAGGGTAGGTTGTGTGAGACCTCAACACCTCATGTGTTGAGTATTTTATACATACTTATACCTAGAAAGGGGATCAAGTTTGATGTATTTTTTACAATCTAAGTGATGGTACAAGTGAGAGTGATGTTATTATGCCTGAGTATGAATGATAATTTGAATACTTTGGGTGTGGATTGAGACTATAAATTTGAGTAAAACTGAGCTCTAAGTTGTTGTAGATGGATGTATGCAAGAATAAATGTAAATAGGGATCAATAACTTTAATTTGCACAACTTTTTTTAAGCTTGTTCATGAGATTTACCATCTAAGGGATAAATAAATGAGAATGGTCTTTATATAGTGTTATGATGCTTGACGAGACATGAAATGAGTCTAGAATGACCCTAAGATGCTTGATGGAGTGGAAATATATTCATTGGGAGTAAAGGAGGCTAAGGGTCAATAACATTGCCCCCTTTGCTAATATCACAGTGCACTATAGACAATGGGGCCACGCTATTATCTAAGTGGCTAGAATGTGTGAGAAAGGATCAAAGATACCTAGCTGATGGATCAATATGACTTTTGGTATATTTAGACAAGGGATACATGTACATATAAATTGGAAAAGGATAAAAAAGGACCTAAGATAGGTCTAAGGATAAACTAAAGATAGGGTGGTCTCAAATGATACTCAATACATTAAATGATATTTTATATGACTATTTTTTTATTTTTTAGTGCTAGTAAACTGCATATGTAGTAATATTGCATATGTGGTATTAGATGTATGCAAAAACACCCCTACACCTAAACCCTTAACACTAAAACCTTTATCTCTTGGACCTTATACCCTCAAACCTAAACCCTATGCCATAAATTATTAAAACCCTAAACCAATCATTTATCCCTAATTAACATTATTTACACTAAAATTAGGTTCATATGGCTCAATTTAGTCCAAATTATACCACTAATTTTCCCAATTGATTAATTGACTCAATCTGTGATGACATGGGGGATAATAGAATCTAAAAACACATTCTATACTCATAAATAGGTTCAAGCAACTCAATTTATCCCCAGTTGCCTTCGTGGTGAGACCCTAAACCATACACCCTAAACCTTAAAACCTAAAACATAAGCCCTAAACCATAAACCCTAAAATGTATACCCTTAATTATAAACTATAAGCCTCAAGCCCTAAACCCTAAAACCTAAACCTTAAACCCTAATCCATAAACCCTAAGCCCTAAGAACCCTAAACCATTAATCATAAACTTTTAAAACCCTAAACTAATCATTTGAACCCTAATTACCATCATTTAGACTAAGAATTAGGTTTATAGGGATAAATTTGGCCTAAATAGCACCACTAATTCCCTAATTGACTAATTCACTCAATTTATGATGACATAAGGGAAAATTAAACCCAAAAACATAGTCGATGCTCACAAATAGGTTCAATCAACTCAAATTATCCTCAATTGCCTTCGTGGTTAAACAATAAACCTTACACCTTATACACTAAACCTTAAACCCTAAGCTCTAAACTATAAACCTTAAACCCTATACCCTAAATTGTATGCTCTAAGCCTTAAACCCAAATCCCTAAACCTTAAACCCTAAACCCTATACCCTAAATCTTTAACCCTAAACCCTAAATCATAAACTCTTAAAACACTAAACCAATCATTTGAGCCCCAATTACCATCATTTAGACTAAGAATTAGGTTCATAGGGCTTAATTTAGTTCAAATCACACCAATAACTACCCTAATTGGCTAATTTTCTCAATTTGTGATGACATGGGGGCTAATCAAACCCTAAAACATATTTTATGCTCACAACTAGGTTCAAATGGCTCAAATTATCCTTAGTTACCTTCGTAGTTGGACCTTAAACCATACACCTTATACCTTAAACCTTAAACCTTAAGCTCAGCCTAAGACCTAAGCCTTAAACCCTAAACCCTAAATTGTAAACCCTAAGACCTAAGCCTTAAACCCTAAACCCTATTCCATTAATTATAAGCTCGTAAAACCCTAAACCAATCATTTGAGCCCCAATTACCATCATTTAGACTAAAAATTAAGTTTTAAGGGCTCAATTTAGCCCACATTGAATCATTAACTACCCTAATTGACTAGTTCACTCAATTTATGATGACATGGGGGCTAATCGAACATAAAAACACATTTTGTGCTCACAATTAGGTTCAATCAACTCAAATTATCCTCAATTTCCTTCATGGTTGAACCCTAAAACTTACATTGTATATCCCCTAAACCTTAAATCCTAAACCCTAAGCACTAAACCTTAAACCATGTACCCTAAATTATAAAATCTAAGCCCTAAACCCTAAGCCCTAACCCCTAAACCATAAACCTTATAACTTAAACCTTAAACCCTAAACCATAAATTATAAACTCTTAAAACCCTAAACCAATAATTTGAGCCCTAATTATCATCATTTAGACTAAGAATTAGGTTCACAAAGATAAATTTGGCCAAAATCGTACCACTGACTACCCCAATTGACTAATTCATTTAATATGTGATGACATGGGGGCTAATAAAACCTAAAAACACATTTTACATTCACAAATAGTTTTAAATAACTCAAGTTATCTTGAATTGCCTTCACGATTGGACCTTAAACTCTACACCCTAGATCGTAGACCTTAAACCCTAAGCCATAAACCATAACTCTAAACTATATAAACTAAGCCCTGAGCCCTAAGCCCTAAACCCTAAAACCTAAGCCCTAAACCCTAAACTTAACACTAATCCTTAAACCCTAAGCCATAAAAACCCTAAACCCTAAATTATAAACTCTTAAAACCCTAAACCAATCATTTTTGCCCCAATTACCATCATTTAGACTAAGAATTAGGTTCACAGAGATAAATTTGGCCCAAATCACACCATTAACTACCCTAATTAACTAATTCTCTCAATCTATGATGACATGGGGGCCAATCGAACCCAAAAACACATTCTATGCTCACAAATAAGTTTAAGCACCTCAAATTATCCTTAATTAATTCTCTTAATATGTGAAGACATGGGGGCTGATTGAACCTAAAAACATATTCTATGCTCACAAATAGGTTCAAGCACCTCAAATTATCCTTAATTACCTTTATGGTTGGACCTTGAACCCTAATCCCTAAACCCTATAACCTAAATTGTAAACCTTAAGCCCTAAGACCTAAACCCTAAACATAAAACTCTAAACCTTAAACCTTAATACATATACCCTAAGCCATATAAACCCTAAACCATAAATTGTAAACTCTTAAAACCTTAAAACAATCATTTGAGCCCCAATTATCATCATTTAGACTAAGAATTAGGTTCAGATGACTCAATTTGATCTAACTTGCACCACTAACTACCTCAGTTGACTAATTCGCTTTATGTGTGATGACATGGAGACTAATTGAACCCAAAAACACATTCTATGGTCATAAATAGGTTCAAACAACTCAAATTATCCTCAATTAATTTCACAATTGGACCTTAAATCCTAAATCATAAATTTTAAATCATATACCCTAAACCAATTAATTTAACCTTAATTAACATCCTTTAGAATAAGAATTAGGTTCACAAGGCTCAATTTACCCCAAATCGCATCATTCATTGCCCCAATTGACTAATTGGCTCAATCTATGATGACGTGGGGGCCAATTGAGCCCAAAATGACATTTTATAGTTACAAATAGGTTAAAGAAGCTCAATTTGGTCGTAATTACCTTCACGATTAAACCTTATACCCTAGAACCTAAACCCTATATACCTTAAGCCCTAATCCCTAAACCCTAAATCGTAAACCCTAAAACTTAAACCAATTGATTTAACCCTGCTTAACATCCTTTAGAGTAATAATTATGCTCATTTAGGGCTCAATTCAATGCAAATCACATTACTTATTGGCCTAGTTGATTGATTGGCTCAATTTATGATGACGTTGGGGCTAATTATGCCCAAAATCACATTTTGTAGTCACAAATGAGTGCAATCAACTCAAATTATCCTCAATTGCCTTCGAGATTGGACCCCAAACTCTAAATCCTAAATTATAAACTCTAAATAATAAAATAATTGATTTAGCTCCAATTAACATCATTTAGAGTAAGAATTAGGTTCACAAGACTCGATTTAGCCCAAATCACATCCCTCATTAGCCCAATTGGTTAATCTCAATTACTTGTTTATATTTTTTGATGTACAAAACTTTAATGATAACAACTATTTAATCTACTAAGGCCATTCATGAAGTTTGGGAATTAAAAAAAACTATAATAAAATAATAAGATGGTGAAATGCATTCTTATATTTCGCATTTGAAACACATACTTGAAGGCTTGGGAATGTTTTAGATTCCCAAACCTAAGGCATGAATTTTATCAAACTTTTTTTCGAAAATATTACTACAACATTGACTACACTCTCCTCTTTCTATATAGATATACATAAAACTAACTTTAAAGTGTTATTTATATTTATTTTTAAGTATATTTTTTTATAGTGCCATATGCCGTGACTATACATGTTCATCTTTGTTTATATATATTTTCATTCATTGATTTAAACTGAAAGAAATTATATGGTTACAAATTAGACTTAATTATATACACATTTAAAAAACAAATTTAATTTTCAATATTTTTATAAAAAAAGAGGATACCAAAATTATATTAAAATGATAAAAGTAATATTTATATGCTTTAATTTTTGAAAATATAATAATAAAAAATTCCAATCTTTTAATCTCTAAATTAATAATCATTTTAATTTTAAATTTAATAAATATAAATTTATTAAAAAAATAAAATTGATCTACATTAATATTTTTGATTCAAAAACTATATTAGAATAAATATAAATTAACTAAAACTTAAAAAAAAAATCTTATCTAAAAAAACATCAACTTCAACTTATATAAGTCGTAGAAAACAAAATATTTTTTACGAAGAAATAATAAAGAAACTTACAATAATCGTATTTGCTAAGGAATGAATAAACAGGGCAAAATCCTATTTGTTAAGAAATGAATAAATTTACATAAGATTGTAAAGAACAAAATTACATATAAATTAGTAGTATAGAGAAAACAAGATCTAACACTTACCCTAAAAAAATCAAATTTATATCAACCTATATCTTGAAGCACTTGTAACAAGGTAATTTACATAATACTAATGTAAGAGATTAGGTAGAGCATAGGTTGTACATAATAATACTTATAAAAAATACATATCATGTGGATTTGAAAACAACAATTTATTGAAACACAATGCTAAATTGTAATAACAAAAGAAAAAGGCATTACCATTTTTTATTTTATTTTTCATTAAAAAAATATATATATATTATCATTTTTTTTAATTTTATAAAAAGAAAATATATTATTATTATTACCTAAATTAAAAAAGAAAAAGCATTACCATTTTTTTTTACCCCACCAACAAACCCTATTTGTGTTCAAACTTTATATAAAACTTTTCATACATTAACACAGAACAGACATAACAGTTAGCTTGTATTTGTTTCCAATCTATCTATGCTCACGACCCTCTGAAGGTGAACATAGAAGCGAGATGGACGGAGGCGCTGACGTGCCAAATCAGCAAACAAAGAAGTGACGGTGCCATTTCTGTTAGAGATCGACGAAAGAATTTTCCAATCATTACAATATGGTTGTGATTTCAGATTTAGTAGTTATGAATGCAGATTTAGTGGTTATAGTTTTAATTGGCAAAGGTGTATGATTGTAATTCCAAATTTAGATTTTGTAGTATTAATTGAGATTTGGCTGATAGAATTTTTATTTCAATATTATTTAAAAATTTGAAGGAAAGAAAAAAAAAAAAAAAAAAAAAAATCATTTACAATTATTTTCTCTCAATTTAATATTTATTTCCCAATTTTATTTACAATTATTTTCTCTAAATTTAACATTTTTTTTTTTTCATATTTCAAACTTTTGCAATATAATGATGTACTTCATATAATAAGATGTATGATAAACATAACAATTTAGTGTAATAAACATTTATTTAAGGATCTTCAATCATTTATGAAATTGTGAGGAAAAGAGATCAAGAACATTTTGGTATATTGGATGTGACATTTTGGTATGTTCGATGTGTATCTTCCTTATAGAGAATTGGTTTAACTTAAATTGTCTTTCATAATATATTTTCTATCAATGCTCCCTACATATTGAAAAAGTATATTCATAAAAATATCAAAGATAGAAATTTACAAATCCTATATAAAATCAATGACAAAACTATTAAAAACAAAAATGTATGAGTACATTGAGCATTATCTTCAAATAGAAGATAGATGTATTATTACTTCCAAATACACCATGTTTTTTTTTGATTTGAGATTCTGGAACAATTACAAATATGTTCTCATCAATCATGCATGGAGATAGAACACACTCTTTTGAAAAATCAATATATATATATATAAACTTTATCATAATAAACTCTTTTGTAACTTAAAAGTTTTATTAAAGAAATTAGAGCTAGAGAGCTTTCTCATAAACCCTCATAATAAATAAAAAGTTTTCTCATAATAAATCTAGAACCAAGACATTTTATATTTAAATATCTTAACATATTACAAAATTTGTGACAGGCTTTATTGTCTTTTTAAAAAAATTTCAAACTTTCTATGAATCTTATTTATTATAAAAATAAAAAATATGTAGTTCTATTCATGAAAGAGATGATTCCATATACAAATGACATCTATATTTTATATTTTATTTCTTTTTTCTCTTACATATTCATATATTAAAAAAATAACATTCTAATATCGTAAATATTGTGGCATAAAAAAATAAAAACTATAGCAAACACGCTGAATGCCTTATTATTTATTATAAATAAATAAAAACTGGCCTAAAACATACGGTCTCATACATATGTAAATACCAACTACAAAAATCAAGCTACTCCACGAACTCTGGGAAAATAAGTGGCATGAACAGATTCAGGGGCGGCGACGACGCTCTGTATGCAAGAGCGCTGGGCACTAGCAAGGCATACACGTTGGTGACGCCAGCGATACGAAACACCCAAAGTCTCCTATTGTCATGAGAGTGCATGACACCATTTAGGTCATAGTACACCCTCATGGGATGAAACCCAGAGGTGCTGAGGACGCCACTCTGAAGTTGGGCGCATGCGTCATAAAGAGATAAGCTTGCATGCTCATCGTCACTAAAATGACTTGCTATTGAACCCTGACTAAACCTCACATTTGCAGGATCAATATTTATCCAGGGTTTCATCTTTCTTCTTCCCTTTCAAACCCACCTATTTACCATCACACCATACTGACCGACTAAATTTATAAATTCGAACCGATTCCACTTGAAAGGACCATTTGCATGCAAAAAATTGCGCCATATCAATACAGCGTATGCATCCCAACAAGGACAATTGTTGCACTGCTTTTGTTGGAAATTGTAATTTCTTCCTCCACTCTTAATACTTCATTTAATAATAGTTTTTAGACATAGTTAATTGGGTTTCCATTTTTAATTAGTTATTAGAGTTATTGGGTTACTAACAAGGGCACTCTGCGCCAAGTCTCTAAAAGGTAGAATAGAATTGAAATTTGTTTTAAGTGTTTATATATGCAATACATCAATAATTGGGTGTTCATTATTAACAAGAAGTATATTGATAATATTTTATTAAATATAATGAAGCTAATACTTCTTGGTTGATACCTATATCTAAATGTAGTCTTGAAGATGGTGTATTTCTAATATAACATGCTTAGAGTATAATTGAAGCTAGTTGGGTCAAAACAGGTACTTCAAATACTCTAAGTACATTTTTCAATAGCTATATCATTGTCATCTCTATTTCTGTAGCAAGCGTTGAAAGTTACTTTGATTTTAGGAGCTCAGTTGCTTAACGTGCATACTTTATTGACTTTATTTTTCTGCTTATTATTTTAGAATTTGAATTGTCATAGATTGAACCACATGAAAATTTGTTCTTTTGCAAGATCATATATTTGGGTAAAACTTTGTAAAGGAATAAATTTTCTCTATTGGGGTTGTATATGAAGAGATCCTTTTAAGAATTACTGTTGATCTTACATTGTGGCACATTTCTATTGGCATATAGCAAATTTTTAGTTATATTTAGTGAAATCATTCAACTACACACAATGCATGGTACCATTCTTTCTTACAATAGTAAGGGACAGAAGCAACAACTTGAACATTTGGTTATCAAAAGAGTATCATGTGAATACATTAAGCTTGTGATATGCTTCTTTCTATATTGATAAGTGTGGAGGCAATCTAGCTATTTATAAATTCTAAACAAAAACTCAGATAATTACAAGACAACAAAAGAACCAGTTATTATAAACATATCACTCATAAATAATTATAAGATAACAAAGGAACTAGTTAATCTGATGATTAAAATAAAAAGCCTTTGAAGAAAATGGACAAAAATAATGATAGACAGAAAAATAATATGCAAAACCCTAAACTATATGCAATACAAGTAGTTAACAAAAATACACCTATGTTTTTGTTTGGCTATGTTGATATCGATTATAAGGAGATGTAACATATATTTTTCTTTCAAACTAGGCAAGTGCTTTCATGTGCTGGAAAATATAAATCAAACCATTATCAATTTATCTTCACTTCTTATTGGATTATAGAGTATACACAGACCAATGAATCAATCAAGTAAGAAGCCAATCGGAGGAATAGTGGGATATGGAAGAGGGGCCAGTAGTCGCACGCCCTTGTTGATGGGTTTTTAATGCATTCATAGAGCCACAAAAACAAACAAAATTTGCACAGTAGGAAGAATTGTATGCTCTGAAGTTACTTTATCTGCGAATGTAGTAAACTGTTCATAATTTTCCAATCTCATAATGTTGCAATATTTGTAAATCACCTTGGGTTGATTTGGGCAAACTCTTGGCTCCCTTACAATATATATCTAATCACTTTTGCTGTTGTGAGCATCTTAATTCCGATGCCTAGTCCGCAGTGCGTAGGTTTCATTTTTCCCCTGAATATCGTTGAAAATATGAATATCTAATATTTCAATGTAAAATTATTAAATCAAATGCTCTCAATCTCTGTCAAACATACTGAAAATATATGAGAACTTGTTGATTACCTCAAAAAAACCATGAACAAAACTGGTCTCTCTGTATGCACTAAAGTTAAGCTGTCTATGTCAGCGAAAATTTTTAGCTGTTGGATCAGACGTAAAATTATAGGCACATAGACCACCCATAAAGGTGTCTCGTGTGAAAGAAGGTTTGGGGCAGTTGCCGGGATCAGCAACATGTGGTATAGCCATCTTTTCCCTGTTACCGCCATTTCTAACTATTATGTAAACAGAGGCACATGGGTCCAATGTATAGTTGAAGATTCGGTTTGATCTCTCATAAGCATGAACCTGGAAGCAAAAGGAATAGATTTATTATTAACTCATGCAATTTGTCTAGTATAGTTACGCTACAAGCAGTCAAAGCAGAGGAAAGGTAAAAATATAGACAAACGTTGCCTTGAAGGTAAAAATCCGTAATCCTCAATGAGGAACCGTGAGAGATGAAATAGCTGAGTCGTAAAATAGCTCACTAGATGGAGGGGATCCTAAATCTGAATCCTAAACTGTTCAATTATTCCAACATTGTATGGAAGCCAGTGTTGGTTGGTGCACAGGTAGGGGCAGTGTTGTTGTGGGTGATTATGCTGCTCCAAGCTCTGTCCTTTGCTCAGACTGCTGGCAGAAAAAGACCATTTAGGTTTACTCACCCTGAACATAAGAAAGAAGAAGAAACAAAGGTGGATAATAGTAAGGAGTTGGTCGATGATATAGACATTGGTCACTTGCTTGTGACGCTTGCCTCTAGTGCTATCAATAACATAGATGAAGATGACAATCCATAGGAAATACCTCGTATTTTTTTTGTAAAATCTTTTCTAAGAAAGGTGCATCTGCGGCACTGGTGATGCTATCTGAAGCAATATAATAGATGTCCTTCTGGGATTCTTTCATCTTGTCAATATACTGGTGCAAGCCAATTAAGTTAACCCAAAACTTTTTTTAGTCTTATGCAAGTAAATGGTGAAACTTTAATACTAATATGTGAAATAGATCAGAATGAATCGATAAGCAAAGAGTCATTACCATAATCTTTTCATCAACACACTTAAACAAAAATTCAAATCAGTAATTCAACATAAATAAATATCAAAATAATTGAATCAGAAGACCTTGACAGATAAAATTAGGTAAAACTTCTATGTTGAAAATGCATATCCATTGCTAAAATAATGGTAAAACTAACACAGTGTACACTTGAAGATAGACTAAGCAAGTGTACACTTGAAGATAGACTAAGCAAGTGTACACTTGAAGATAGACTAAGCAAAGTCTTGAGGTAAAGTTCAGCAGCATCTTTGTATAACATTACAAAGTCCCTATGACGAAGGGCATGTGATTTAACAAAGTTCTTTGCAACAAAATTACATTATTAAGTTATGTAAGATTGTTTCGGATGAGCATTAGAGAGAAACATTATATATATGCTTATGCTTATGCGAATGCACTCACCAGTATTCTCTAAGATCTACATTCTACTTTTGTTGTTCGGCTAAAACCTAAAAATAATGTCATCACAAGTAATATTGTCTTAATCCAATATAACATTCAAAGTACAAATCAAAAAAGATAAACCTTCCTATTTAAAAATATACCTATATTTGAAATTGCATGATCTTGAGGCATCCATGTCCTCTATTGATATAACGATCGCTTCCTAAGCAGTGAGTGTGGGAAGATAGGCTTCAACTTCTTTCTAAAAAATCCCATTTACAAAAACATTGTAATGTTCAATCTGAAATTTGATTAGAGAGTGAATTTTGGAATAATTTCTTTAAATTCTCTTCAGATCAATGTAAACCTAGTTTGACTACCATTGGATATGTTCATTATTTTAAAAAAATGAAAATATAACTCACTTTTGGAAAGACCATTCTTCCAAGAGAGATTACATCACTGTTTTGGAGCTCGTTATAGATAAGAAACTTTATATCCTTTTCTTTTAGCTCCTGCAAAGAACACAATTGTATTTGCAGAAGTCACAAGAATACATATTGAGAATGCAAGGAATTTTAGGGCCATATCACAGAGACGCTAAATGACTTTACCAACACACGAATAAATTGAAGTAACCACATCTAAAATCTTGAAATCTGAACATCAAAACAATTAAAAAAGTAGGTCCCCTGCATTAAAAAGGATGTGAATTTAAAAACCCAAATGAAGTTGGGAAAACTGGACAAAGATGTCTTTGGTCATAACATCTAAGCTGAAGGTTACCTAACAGACAGATTTTACCACTTAAAAAACAGAGTACAAAATATCCTTTTAATTATACTTCTGCATTATAGAATTTGAATATAAACTATTTTCATTTAAACATACTTATAAAAGGGAATAACAGTATTTGTCCCATCTCTCTAAAAGTGTTGATTGAAAACATGATCTGTACAAAACACCATCAAGTTGATACCAAATATATTGTAGTGAGATACAAACCACATAGTTAGACATCACTTAAACATAAGAGTAGGAGGGGAAACAGGCAAGCTGCAGGTAATAGGCTTGTAGTACACTGATACTGTGGTGTTCTCATCCAATGCCACTGCGCATGCCAACAAATATACACAAATGATCTTCCATCCATACCCTAAACAAGCATACATTAAGTTCTAAAACAGTCATGGCTTACATAGCTCGTAAATACATCAAAGTTCTCTAAACAAGAGTCATAACATGATAAATACAATGACAGGAATGTGTATTTATAACTATCCCACCACGTTGCAGCTTTTCAAGCATGGAACCCTGACCTTAAAAGGTCGGTCCTATCATCAAATAATGACAAGTCTAACGACTTTTACACATGCCTCAAAAGACGCGTTGTTTGGTCATAGCTTGCTTTCCATCAAGATCCTCATTACAATCTGTCATTCTATAATTGTCAATTACTAAACTCTTCTTGTAAGCAAGTTTCTCACACACAGCGTAAACTTTGCTTTGCTAATTCTTTATGCATGTATCCTTGTTCTTACATGTGCCTTTACATAGCCCAAAACTCCATCATTATTCTTGCTTTCTTTTTCACAGATATCTTTGTGCATACTTTAATTATATATATATAAATAAAGATATAAAGTTTTTGTGTTGATACAATTGAGTTATAAGTAATATAATTTAAATAGATATGCCCATTGTAATAGATATAGACTCCAAAGAACCACCATTTGATTATCTAGACTCCAAAGAACCAGATCTTTAGGTTCAATAGAAATCGTGCAGTGATATACAGGTTCAATAGAATGATAAATTGTCTCTTTTGAATAATGAATGTCTATCTAGAACACATAAAATGACAATCTCAAGATGAATTTGAACAAATGTTTGAGCTAGAAAAAAAAAATAACATAATTAACATTTTGAATATTCTAGACTACAAAAGTGTCCTTGCATACATTCCATACATGTAAAGCAATGCAAGACCACTCAATATTAGACACAAAAAATGATCCAGGCAAAGACACTCCAAATATTTTTTAACCCCAATAATAAACTCAAAAATTAGGTTCATATGTATATATGTATTGTTTAAATAAATATGCAATCATATCTGAAATCCGTGGGGCGTAGGTCTACTTTATTATAAGGCTGTAGATGAACATTTTCATCATCTGGAAGTTGAATGTGTTGGAGCACCCAAGGCAGAAAGAGAACAAATATTAGAGAATTGAAATGTGCTAGAGAAGATAATAGAAAAAAGAAAAGAAAAAAACAACGAAAGACCTTCAACCAATAGAAGATTACAAAAAGTTTATCTATGTGAAAGTGCACTCAAAAGTGTTGCTGGGCTAAGGTAAGCATTGCATCAAAACAACAATTTTGATCCTAAAACCAGTAAACAACAAACAATAGCTACTCCATAAATTTCAACACAAAGGAAATGTATTGTTAATGTTTCTGAGTTCCATGATTACATGAAATATAATGTCAAAATTTAGTCCTATAAATTTAATACTTTGTAATCTTGTTGAAAACCAACCCAATCATGCTTTCAACGTTTGATATGGGGCAAGCTTCCACTTGGGCCTGTCACATAAATCATATTTTATTAGAGTTATGTCCTCATTGTAGTCTGCCTGGATCAACTTCACATTTTATAAAAAGTAGCTACTTGTGTTTGGACAATCTTTTTGAATAAGATCAGTTGGCAGAACACATCAAATTAACAAGTACATAGTGCCTCTTTTTACAAATTCAATTCAAAACTTTGATCCAGATGGTCAATTCATTGGCTGATTTAGAATGCATGATATAACAAGACTTTGAGATGCATCCATCATAGGTAGCTTACTTTTCTGGAGAATTTTTTTTTGAATTTCTCTGGTAGAGTTTCTTTGGTTTCATTAGAAAATATTGACATGTTCTTGAATCATGGAAGATGGAAAGCACCAGATAAAAGGTTGAAAGGCATGAAAAGACACACATTAAGGGTTCTCCAAGAGAAGGTACTGGAAAAAATTGGGGACAACAATAATTTAAATGTGATAAACATGGTCTGATGATTGTTAATGCTTGACTTCACAGGTTATTTCTAACAGATGTCTTCCATATTTTTTTGCTTGGGGAAATTTATACCAACCACCTTAACCACCTTTCGATAAAAAGGTTATATAACGGTTTTACTAAAGAATCAATCAGGGAGTGGTCCAGGCAATGCTAATTAAACGCTCTGTTGGGTCATATCGTCTCTGGAAATATTGTTCAAACTCATGCTCTTAGAGATGAAACCTAGATCATGTGTGCTGATTTAAATCCGAGGGCAGGTTTATTCTACAGATAAATAGAAAAAAACAGGTGGTTCTTATTGATCCCGTTGCTGCTAAGGTAAATTCTATTTCTGCTTTGGCATTTTATTCCTTTTCTGTACCACAATTTTTGATAGGTCTAATAGTGGGAATATCCCCCCATTGCCAGTTTCTTTGTCAAAGGGTAGACATGACGGGGATATTTCTTTGCAACAATATGGTGATGATCCTGATTAGAGAACATTCCTTGTTTTAGAAAGGAGAATGGTCGTAGATATTTAATCAACAAAAATAATGATGATTCAATTATTCTTTGACACTGTTGATCATAAGAAATGTCTGGCTTTTGTTATGGAGGATGCCCTGTCAGCTGTCATAAATGTCCATGGAGTTTCTTAGGATTCTGTTATAGTAATATGTGAGAAAGAGAGGAGTTTTTGTAGTTGATGTGAAATCAAACAGAACATACTATCAAATGTAAAAATTGAATCATAAGACATAAAATACAAGTGAAAACCAATATAAGCTAATTGAACCATATTATGTAAGTTTAAACATTAATTTTAAGTAACAATATTATTCTCTGAAGCTATTGGTACTTCGCCCTATAGAAACATGAGTTCATTCTCGCATTTTGTTAACAGGCTGTGATTCGATGGAACTCACAAATTCAATGCTTTATTCACAAAAGTGAGACAGTGACAACAAAATTAGAAAGGGAAAAATAGCCAAAACATTACCTTGGCTTGAATGATTTCCAGAGCCCTTTAAAATCAGTCCAACCCATCCACTTACAGGAATGATGAATAATTTATGTCAAGCCGCCATGACTGCTGCAAAAATGCTTTAGGTAATTGTATGATCAGTGGTCTTTCCTTGAGTATTGCATTGGCCAAACTTCTAAAGGAATTTTTTCTCTCTTAGCATAAAGATCCTAAGCAGATTAAGTGGACCTTTGAAGTCTGACTTTGTAGTTAGATATTTAAACCCATCATAGCATGGCTTGAGCCTTTTCTGTGTGCTGAAGTATGCATTAGAAAAACAACACGAGTATACTTGACACTGATGAGTCCTGGTTGAATTTAGAAACCAAAATAGTGGGTGTAATGAACTGAAGCTTAAAAGAAAACACAGATTTGTGAACCAGGCTCTATTATATATTATTTTTAGTAAATTTGATATCCACTAAGAAATAAATGATTTGACTTACAGTGCGGCTTTCCTGAAGCATCTCCTTGGAGACATTGAGAGGTAAGTTGTTTGAATCCACCACAGCCTTAACAAAGCCCAAATAACTTGGAAACTGTAAAAGCAACACCAAAATGTCAGTATAGTACATACCATACCATTATGATTCCAGAGGTATGCATCAAGTATGTGACCATACTTGAATTTAACTCTTAAAAGATAGCGTACACTTCAATAAAGACTAAGCAAAGGCTTTAATGATTGAAATCAATGTTGAGCCGTTAGACAAAATGTTATTATTGCATTTGTCTTAAGTCAAACAAGCAAGGCAATCAAATTAAAGCACTATCCAAAATAAGGCATGCAAGAACTCATCTAGATTATACTTTGGATATAAAAGAGAGGGCATATAAACTTCAACATAACCCCACTCTTCAGATCCATATTGGTTTAAGAGCTTGTTCTCCCTGATCAGGTGTTGACTCAATTTCAACTTCGTGAAATTGATCTTAATAAATGCATGGTGTGAAACATTTAAAATGGCTTGATGACCAAAGCATGAAATCAAATTTTGATCTGAATCACAAATAACAAATTTTAATGCAATTTATCAATGAAGAGCATATTTGCAGCATAATAACATAAATGAAAAAATGTTGAATTCTATGTGAAGAACAAACAAAACATAACTTACCATTTAGAAGCACAAGTCCACTATGAATCTTTGATGTCTTGACAATAAAGAGAACTTTGCACTCAATTGCAAAAAAAAATCTTTAATAACATGAATGTTTCTAAACAATGGGAACTTCATTCATGTGGTAAACATTAAGTATTCTTCAAACTATATACTACAAGGTTCACAAACACATAAAACAAGTTAAAATAATAAGGGCTTCGGAGAGGACCTTAGATGTATGGCCTTCTTCTTGTTCTAAAAAAATAGGCATTACACCATTATTTCTTAATAAAATTACGCTTATGCTTATACATAAATGGAAATGAAATGTTATTGAAATAATTTTAATGAACTATAAAGCTCATGCATAGCAATAATGTGTAACCTTTTTTTTATAAGTAGGCTCTTGCAAATGCATACTTATAAAAGAGTTGGTAAAAATATAGTATATCTAGAATGCAATTTTAAGAACACATTTTATAACAAAAAAAAATGTATCTGTATAGCATTTGTATGTTATAATCATTTCAATTTGTAATGCACAATAATCAATAAAAAAATTATGGATAGGTGTATAACAAAGTTCATTTCAGATAATATATAAATTAAATTTATGAACAATTTTTTCCCAAATCTAGAGATATTGATTTTAAAATAGCATAAAAATACAAAAATGTATAGTAATATAGAGATGAACATTCGAACATTATGTCTATTGGATATGTGTAAGTGTAAATAAGAATTTAGTTTAGGACTGAAACTTAAACCCTGTAGTTACTTAAGAAAAAGTTTAGCAAGCATTATTAATGTAAACAAAAAGTTGCGCTATCTTGACATATTCTTGTAATAGCCTAAAATGAAACAAAAGAAATAAAAACTGCATTTGTACAATGAAGAATTAGCTATTTGCATTTTAAAAACATTTATGTAATCAAAATTTAAAAGGGACTTATTACCTTGTAATCATGGTTCATTGTTGTGTAATAGAAAAAATAGTGTTATCGATTCCAATTGTGAATGTGCTATTCATTTGGAATTTTCATAACAGAAAAACCATTGTAGAAATATCTTTATGATAATCTATAAATGCTATGACTATTAGTTTTAGAAATATAGCATCAAGTAAAGGTTTCCGTAGTGTGAATTCAACTTTGCTATATTTCGTATGGATAATGCATGTGAGTGCATGAGTATAAGAATAACTTGGATTTCTAGGACATCTTGCTTAATGCAAGGAGCCATCAGTATGAGGACTCATTACCAAGATTGCATGTTGACAAGTATTGCAAGTTGGCTGAAAGGGTAATAGATAAATGCTCTTTGCTTTTAGTGTCCCTGTGATCTGCAATTGTGATTGTTAGGTATTGATTTCTAATGTGGACAAGAAATAAAGAAAAAGTAATGCTAATTTAATTTTAATAAATAAGGAAAAAATAAAATTTATACTTGCCTCAATATTTGATGTTACCATTGTTTGCAATTTCTTTTTAGTGCATTCTTCATTTAATGGTTCAACAAATGATGCAAGATTAACACGAAGAGTCCGAGTACTAGTGTGTACAACATTCTTGAATATATAAATTGGCATTTTCTCATATATTAGTTGATTATGTATATCATTACAAACTTTCTGATATTTATCTCCAAGTTGAACCTGAAATAAAATAATTCTAGTTTAATTTTTTTAGCAAACAGTCATAATGTAAGTAAAAACAATATGTTAATAAATATAAGCTTACTATTGCAGTGTTGTGCTCGGTTTCTCCATCTTTGACATATACATTGAACTGTGTGTTGGTTTGCTAACATGTAATCAAAGCTCCAAATGAACCTACTGAATATGGATCCTCTAATTCTACAATATCAATGATTATTCTTTTTGGTGTAAGCTTGCATTCTTTGTCAACTTTAGATATGTTCTCTATTGTTGATTTTCTAGTGAGCACAATGTAAAAGTCAACATCTTTTCTTTCATATTTTGATTTCTCCTTTACCAAGAAGTCTGAAATGTGAACACTATTTCCTAGACTTAAGTACATTTCAAAATTTTGAATCAATTTATTGCTAAATTAACTGTTATTATCATCTGACCATGAAGGTCAACCAAGTTAGCATGAACCATTTCAGCTTTAACTAGTGAAGTAGGATTTCTAGTATGCCCAGGGCCATATACTGTTAGTGTATCTCCTTAAAAAACAACAATGTTTTTTTCAACACAAATGTCTAGTATTGAGGATGAGGATATTGGATATGTTCTTGCATTGTAAGATAACAACAATTTCATTTTTTTAATGAAGTAAGATGTTAGTTTCAATTCAAAGTTTATCATAATTGATTGAAGAAGAGTTTAAAAAAATATTGAATTAGACTGTTACCGTTTATGTATTTGTTTCTAATGGGATTAATTTGATTAATGTTAAATAAATTTGATGATGATTCTTCAATAGTTTTTTCATATTCCAAATTCATTTTTTTTGAATCCATATCATAAACTACAATGAAAGACATGGTATGAAATCTTAAATATATAATGTTTGAATACTGTATTTTTTAGATAAGTAATTGGAAGATTTTATAACTATGCATAAATTTTGTTGCACTAATGTTTAATCACAATTATTTATTACTAGACAAATAACATCATGATCATTCCAATAGGTATCTATTGTTAGAATTTGATTATTTTCCTTAATAGTGTTTGACCATACATGGTCTATGATTTTGTTTGTATATTAATTATGTTTCCTTGGTAAGAAACACATGTTAAAAGCTGACATGTATTTTTCAAGTAGCATTGTTGACTTGTTAGAAGTGGACATGTATATATTGAAGTCTCTTAATATGTAAATGTTTTTGGATGTGTTTGCATTTGACAATATTTGTTCAACAACATTTATGACATCTAAAATAGAAGCAGTTGGAGATGCATAAATATTGACAATTGTAAATTCATGTTGATGTATTACAATTTTAGTTGCCAATGATTTTACTTCATTTGCAATGTATTGCATTGGATTTGAAGTTGAAACATGTGTTTTTATGTATATCATAATACCATGAACATTATGTATTGAATTACAAGTCTTGAAATTTGGAATATGGTTAGAAGAGTTGATATTTGTCATGTATGTTTTTTGTAAGCATAGGATGTCACATTTCGTTAAGTCATGATCATTGATAACATATTCTAAATGTGGATAAAGGCTATGAGTGTTCAAAGAACATATTACGACAGATGATGTAAAAACACATGTTCTTAAGCTATGTTGTAACACCCACTTTGAATTTGATTCTAATCTTGACATCTCAATAGATATATTTTTTATACTTTTAAGTTTTTATTTGCAAGTGGACTTAACAAATATAATGATTATATGGACTTCACATGGAAAAGTGTTATATTTATTATCCCATGTCTATGTACATCAAGAGGATTGAATGCAACACCTTCCATGGTTATACCTTGAGATCTATGTATTGTACGTGCACAAGCTAGTTGTACTAAAAATTGGTTTCATATTATTAATGTCTTTTTGTAAGAAAGCTTTGCATAGGTCTTGAAATATGGAAAATAGGAGTCCAGTTTGATTATATATGGCTTTTATACAACTGAATATGCCTTGTCATTTGAGAATATCCAACATGATTTTCATTACATTTCACCCAGATAATGCCATTGCTATTTTTTTTGTGTACAACTTGAATACACCATCTGAACCATTGACAAGCCCATCTTGCATATCATTATTTTCAAAATAAAGTTCAAGTAACATATTTGGTTTTAAAATAATTCTTTGTGGTAGGCATACAATATTAACATATCCATGTCCTTCACTATATGTGTCGTCTTCCTTATCTATTGCATTAATAACAATTTCTTTATGTGGAACAAGTGCCAACATTTTGCCATTGTGTGTATTAATTTCATCATTTAAGTAAAAAAGATAAGGTAACAAAGGTTCATTTTGTGCTGAACATAAAAATTATGATTAAGATATGTTATGTCACTTTGTGTATGCAAGCGTGTACATATTTTGTTTAGTATAGCCACAAAATTTTCATCCTTTTGACACATAGTTTGGTGTAGTTGGTAACATTTTATGTTTTCTTTCCAGAAAATATATGGGACTATTGCTTTGTTCATTTTTGGATGTTTGAATATGAGGCAATCATTTATAAGTTGAGCTTGGTAGAAGTCTCCACAAAATATCATGTCAATATTACCAAAGTACATAGTTAGAAATTACATTTTGTCACACAAATGTATATCAATGTAGTATACCATTCTTGATCCTACAAGTGATATTTCATTAATTAGCACTATGTGTAATTGACTGCAATACTTAGATAATGTATCAAGTCGCTCACTAGTCAATGGAATGAGTTCTGACTTGTTAAAAGGCAATAGAAATGTAAAATGCAATGTTATGCCACCTACATTATATGTAGCTTTACCTATGTATGTAAGAATCAGGGCTTTTGGCTTGGATGGATCACTATCAATAGATTGTGCATAAATGTGAACTAGTGTTTCATATATAACTTTTATAGTAAAAATATTTTCAGTCCCTGTACCTCTTGTTAAGAACATGTACAATGGCTTTTTTTATTTGTATGTTTTTAATAGCAATGTCTTTACAAATTGATTTTTGTTCTTCATTCAACATTTGTATTTGTTTATAGTATTTAACATTATTAGTAATGAAAGGGTGATGTCCAATTTTAAATAGTTTTAAACTTTGTTTTTTGTGTGCAAAGTTTACTAACGATAAGTCCATCTCTAGATCATATTCTTCTTGCATAGGTCTGGTTATGCTGGAGTGAACTATTTTATTGTTCATGTTTTTAGTATCATGTTCAACTTGGTAAATTTCATCATGCATGTCTCCCCATATAGCATTGATGTCGTAATTGAACTTTGTCTCATTTAGTTTTATGGTCTTGCTTTGTAAATTGTATGCCTCTTTCCATGTTTCAAGACTTTGTTTCAAAGTGTTCTCATTATTTTTAAATGGGACATATAATAATAGTCATTCATAGAAATAATTTTCAAGATCAAGATGCTTATTATAACTAATAAAACGTATAACGTTTAGTTTTTTCTTTTCAATGGATTTTCATTTTTTTATACTTAGAAACAAATTTAGCTAGACAAACATGACCAATAGTAGCAAGACATGTAATGTAATAGTCTATAATAGATTGACCCATGACATTTTTGGATTCATCTCATTCTTGTCTCTTGAGAATTGGAGGTTTTAGAATAAATGTTCATTCATCAAGGCAAGATGTATTTATGAAAGCACATGCTCTTGAGCAAAGATTCAATGGCAATGATAATACTAAGTGAATTGCTTGTTGTGCAGACATTTGTTGATAGTTTAACATCACATTTCTAAGTCCATGTAACATTTGAATGGCATCTATTTTTGTTATTTTATGTTGTTTTCATATTTGTTTAAAAGCATGTGTGATTTTTGGGTTTCCTTTTATCATATACAAAGTATAGTATGTTGCTATTGCATATGCATTTAGTATAAATTATGCATCTGTATTGTCTTGCCATAAGTATGAAATGTTTTTTATAAAAGTATTGCTCCATACTTGTGATGGCTTGCGTGCAATAAAAATGGTGGGTTGTTCAAATGTTTTTTTTTGTAATTCTTATGTATTGAGATTCATCTCTATTAAGATCATGTAATAAAGTATCAAATTTTTCTAAAGAATTATATTGTTTCGTGCTTAGTAATAAGTAAATTCATCTTTGATTTTACAATTGCAAGATCATTTTTTATTTCACATGGTTCAAGTATTGTTGTTTGTTTCATTGGTAGTTGTGAAAAATTGTATCTGCATTTTTTTTCTTTTTCTTTTTCTACAACTACCGGTATGATGGTGTATATGTAATTTTGCTAAGTCATTTTCTAGGATGAAAGTATTATAAGTTATGGATGTGTCTATAAAATGTGTAATTTCTAAATTCTGATTAGTTTCATATACTGGTGCATCTTTGGTCCATACTATCCAATGGTCATGGGCATTTCTTCTACGTTGGAATTCTATAACACAAAAGTAATAGGTGATTTTACCTAAAAATATTTCATCCTTGCATAAAATTTGTTTTAATGCATTGATATGATGTCTATAATAATGTGTACAAGTGATTGGATCTGTTCTTACAAGGAAAAAAATGTCATTTGATTTATTCAATTCATTCAGTTGTGAATTTGACTTTTTGTAATCTTTTTGATACAATTGTTTCAATGCATTTATTAGTGGTTGTCAAGAATATTCACCACTTGTGAAATCCAAAAAAATTGTTGGAGGTCCTAATTGATGCATCATGGAAAACTTATTTTTTTTTGAGACCCTGCATGTAATGAGGTGAAATATAATATTTTTTGAAATCTACATATCCAATTTTTGACTTTAGTAACTTTTCTAAGTTTGGTTTATATTTGACATCTTTTGCCAAAAGTTTTTTTCCTTTTAGTTGGTCTTTTCTAATTCAAATCCACAGTCTTTCCAACTTGATCTATAATTATTTTTATTGCTTTAAAAAATAAATTGGTAAGATTATATGAAAAATTATGATTAGTATGCAAGAGTTCCCATTGTGAGACTTTTTGATATGAGTATCTTGACATAATGCCATCATCTCAAGGATTTGCAAAGAAAATTGTTGGAAAGTTCATTTTTTCTGAATGTTTGTCTTTCAAAATACTAAGAGGATGATTTCCTTCAGCTGGTGCTATTACAATTAACTTGTCTTCCAATGCAATAATACATGTTGAGTTTACAAAACCATGTATCAATGTGTCATTAGAATTGTTTGCATTCGTATCATAAATCACATTATGTTCACTGCTACTATCTATTTTAGATTCGCTAAGTATACTATTGCTATTTGCATCATTTATAACATTAATGGATATGAACGGTTTCCAATCAGAGTTAATTTTCACATTATGAGTAATGTACAACTTTTGTTGACATATTTGTTGTAGTGCATCCATAATAAATTTGGAATGAACTCTTCCTTCTTGATATGCATTTTTATATTCCAGTCATCTTTTTAAATCTACTATAATTGTTGTTCTTTCGTCTATAGATCGAGGTAATATTTTTTGAATTTTATCAATATTTGATGGGACATTGATAATTGAGCATGTTAAGCCAATTTGTGGTTTGTTGTATCCTAATTTTCTTATTTGAGAAAATGTAATTCTAAGTGCAAGAAGTATTTCTTCAAGATCTAATAACATGCTTACAAATTGTAAGTGCTTGTTTAGGCTAATATTTATAGGTGTTACAAATGCAAGAAGTTTTCTATTTCTCAATGATTCATTGTAATTTACACATATTTTTTTATTAAGAATAGCTTTACTATTTGGATTTTTTTTTTTTTGAATGTGTCCTTTTTTAGATCGATTAAAATGCTTCATCTTATGTTTGAACTGTAATTGTTTAAAAATACCATAAACATGTATCGGTGTATCTGTAATTTTGTCATTGAATCTTGTTATTGCTCTTGATCTTGATAGTTTTCCTTTAATCATATTTTTACTGTGTCATGTTCTTTAATCAATGCAAAGAGATGTTCGGGACAAGTGGTAATGTTTTTGTATTAAAAGTACAGGGGTTAAATTCTTGGTTTATATCCTTATTTATTTTTAATGATTTATAGTCTACACATTTTGTTACTTTTGACGTGCAATGTTCTTTACTTCATTCAAAGAGAATTTGTTTTTTTTTGTAAGGTTTCTATGTGATTACCAACATCATCACCTTCTACTTTAGTATGTTCTTGCATTGTTAATGGTTCATAATGTACATGGTCTGTATTCATTTTGAAAAAAATGATGTTATATAAAGATTGTGTTTGAGTACAGTCATTATAGGTTTTAACAATTTCTAAAATTGTTGATGACCATAGGTAGATGATTACATTTAATAAATTTGAAAGCCATTGGATAGTGAAATCATTTACTTCTATCCTATCTTCATCATAGGTATATCCCATTTTTACAATATATGCTTGCCAATTTAGAATACTCGGTATATTTTTTATGACATTGTCTGTTAGGTTATCTTTCAAACAAGTGTGTGTATTTATATATCAAGAGACAAATAATTTATAAAAAGACTGCATTGAATAAAAATGCAAGGAATATATGTCAAAAGCATTTTTTTATCAAATGATAAATAAAAATAAATATGCTCTTACCACAACAAGATGTGGTTTCTAATATTTTGAAAAGTCCACATGATTACAATTTTCTAGCATTTGTTTCCTAGAAGAAGGAAAGAAAAGAACAAGTTCTTGATAAAGGTGTTTGTGCTAATGGGAATCGATAATTACTTAATTTTATATAGTACAATGGTTCATAATGGCCACATATAGGATTTTGATCATGAAATAGTATACAATATGGAGGTGTAGGAACATATTCATTAAAAGGAAAGTCTTATTGCTTTCTTGTTAGAGACCAAACACAAATGGAAATGTTTAGCAATTTAGAAAGCCAATTTATACAAAAATTGTCTCCCCATAAACCATGCTCACCATTTACTGTACATGAAGTTGCAGAGATTTGCATTCTACAAAAGTATGTTCAAGTGTTTTGTACTTGATGTAATCTATACAGCTCTTCAGGATCTAGCTCTAATTGAAAAAACCTTAGTGCATGGGGGTCATTTTTTTAAAACAGTTTAGAAAATGTTCTATAATTCCAAAACGTAGTTTTATTGATGTGTATCTAAAATGCAATAGCACTTGAAAAGCGTCAGATAAGCAATCACCTATATTGTATTTAAAAAAATGGATTCTAAAAAGATTATCCTTTTGCAAAGCGACATCTATGTTAGTACATTGAGTTCTCAACAATGGCTTGTATTCTTCGACAAAAATAAATTTTTGATTGCTATGCATACACATTATTTTTTGTTTTCTATTTGTCAATTTCATCCTGCAATGTTAAGTAAACTAAATGCAACAAAAGACAAGATAACTGAAAATATTGAAAATAATTATCAAAACTATTATAGACCTACTGTCAAATAGCTTTTTCTTTCTTTAATAAAATCGTATATGTCACCAAATTATATTTACTCAAAGACCTACACATAATTATGTATCTAAAGTCAAAAAAAATTATCATAATTGTATATGTTTTCTTTGCTACAAGATGAAAGTGGCATTGAGTATTCAATAATGGCTTGTATTATTCAACAAAAATGACTTGTTCATTGCTATGCATATGCATTATTTTTTATTTTTTATTTTTCAATTTCATCTTACAATGCTAAGTAAACTTAATGTAATAAAAAGATAGTATTAATTTTTATAAATGTCATTACCACTTAGATTCTCTATCAACCAGTTGAACAAGCCCTTGAAAAAAAACCAAAATGTTAGGGTTTCTTGCACATCGCCTAAGTCATTCAATGCCATTGCACATGAAAACAAAGATACACAAATGATCTTCCATCCATACCCTAAACCAACATACATTAAGTTCTAAAATAATCATGGCTTACACAGCCCATAAATACATCAAAGTTCTCTAAACAAGAGTCATAACATCATTAATACAATGACAAGAATATGTATAT